>CM076577.1:915461866-916061866 GCA_034641835.2 Pinus albicaulis | reverse complement strand
GACTTTTATGAACCGAACTCGCGTATACACGTGGATATGCTGAAAGAAACTAGTGTATACTGATATAAATTTCTAGTTTAGAAAGCTTCTCAGAAACAATATTTAAATTAGATTTACCAGTTATGCATCAGGTTAGATAATCAGTAAATATGTGCAGTAACAGCAGTATAAAACATCACAAAAGTGGAACACAAATGAACACCAATATTTAAGGTGGAAACCCAATTCGGGAGAAAACCACCGCTGTTGTCATCTCTATCTTCAATATTTATTATATGGAAAACTGTTTACAACATTGTACTGATAAAAACTCATATCAGTACGCAGGCTTCTACCTACAGAAGGCTGCAACCTTCACTCATTTACCAGCTGCTACTGGAAGGGAGCTCCAACCCCCTTTCTTCTGCTTTACCAGCCACTCCTGGAAGGGAGCTTCAACCCCCTGAACATACCACCAGCTTCTACTGGCAGGAAGCTTCTACTTCCATAATGAAGGCTTAAACCCTTAGACCCACTACAGACCACGTTTCATCAATTTTCATATTGGATCAAACAGGATCAACACAACCCTTTATCAACAATCATAAAATTTTCCCAATTCTTCAATTAGAACAGTGAAAAAACTGTAACCAGAACTTCAGAAATAACCCAGACTTTAGAATAGATATGCAGATACAAAATCAACTATGAACAGTCATTAATTCAAATAGCATATGCTACTTTGCTTCACTGAAGCCGTGTACATACGCGCTTTCTTGCACACCAACCCACGTATACTTCTGTGTATACTATTCTTCAGAATGTGATCAGACTCAGATTCATATTTTCTGCCATATGCGCTTTTCATGAAGCGAACCCACGTATATACATGCTTTTATTGAGACCAACTAGCATATAGATCTATAAAAGTAAATTTTGCAGAACAGAACAGATCTATAAAACTTACCTAGATTTATTCATTTTCTCTAGCAGACTTGCGCCAGTTCTTCATCATTTCTTCAGTAGATCATACTAGAGATTCATCATCTTCAGATCTAGAGATCTTGAACCATCATTATATCCATGGGTGCATCATAGATTCAGATCTATCAATTAAAAACATATTTCATCCATGCAGATATTCCTTAGAGAAATTTTATTCATTAAGAACCCTTACAAAATGCACACATTGCACTATGATCTTCTTCTCCTTATATAGATTTAGCTTTTACCAATACCATGAGTCAAAACCACTCAACTGCTGATGGTAATCCTGGATGGAATCAAATAGATAATACAAATTTCAATACTATGGTCTAATACCATGGTAAAACCCCCTAGTATTATAATTTTGGAACACAAACGCGACTTGGGACGTACTTCTTCAGGTGCATACGTGACTTGACCTTTACAAACCCGCGTATACATTGTGACATATTAAAAATAACCAATCTGCTGCACAAAAATTTTGAGAGACTGCTGAGATTCTTCATACAGATAGTTTCTTCGTCCTTTTCCAGAGAGTTTCCATCAAGGACAATCAATTTAATATTATAGGTCACAAGAAACATATTTCCAACATCCTCCTCCACCATGTAAGAAATATCATGCCTCTTATGGCATGATTGGTTCTTCCAGTTCACATTCGGTGTGTAAACCATCTGGTGATTCTCTTATTGCATCTACTCAAAGCCCTCAATCCCATCCTCTTGCGGATTCTACTTCCATGATAAGTGCCATTTTATCTGATAAGGAAAAGTCTCCACAACAACCTGGAAGCAAGAAGAAAGGAAAAGGTAAAAATAAGAAATATTTTTCACTACAAGATAAAAAAACAAATCAGTATCCCGATGAGAAGCGAAAGTCTCATTACTCATGCTTGATATGCAACAAGTATCACTTTACATGTGATTGTATGCACAACACTGAATTGAATCAGTTTCTTAAATATTTTTCTTCTCCTGTAATGCTGACCGACCCGCTTCCCAATTAGGAGACCCATATGGTTTCTCGGGACCCTTCTTCCTCTAACACAGTTTTTATGCTTTCATCTTCAAAGTTGAGATCTATTGTTATGGTGGCCACTCGAAATAAGGACTACGGTAATGTGAATCCACCGAACGGTCAGGATAATGATTAACCTGCCATTTGACAATCACCTTCATCTTATTCTACTCCACCTTTGATTCCTGCGAAATTGACTATCAAACCTCCAAAGGATGCTATTCATAATTCTACTTTTAACCCTCGTCCAAGAGTAGCCAAAAATTGTAATTTAGTTGAATACTTGTCTCAGTCTCCATCAGCTATGTCAACTCTTGAGGTGTTACAAAACTACCCCACCTAAACGAAGGCCTTATTGTCAGCTATCGGATGTGTGGATTTGTCAGATTCCAACCTAGTGGCTTCCTCTCATGAAAACTATACCCCTCAGATTTCATCTCAATTATATTTTATAATTCAAGTCATCGACCGTGGTAATAAAATTCATCGTTCTATCATGGATGAGGGAGCCTTGACCTGCATTATGTTCATGTCTTACTGGAAGGAGATAGTTTCACCTCAACTGAGTCAATTGACCACCACATTGAAATATTTCAATGGAAGAACTTAGAAGCCTTGTGGGATCTTGAATTCCCTTCAAGTATAATTAGGGGGGAAAACTGTCTCTATAGAAGTAGAATTTATTAACAGGCCTCTTGATTACAATATTCTATAGGGATATACATGGTTTTATGCAATGGATGTTGTTGTTTCAACCTATTTTCATATGATCTCCTTTCTTCATAAAGGAGATATTGTAGCCATAGATCAAATCACCTTTTCCGCCTCTGATTCTCATGTTACTGGAAGTGTCCCTCTCATGGGGGAAACCCTACAATCCTATCAACATGTTGGGGTTGGATTATTGAAGGATTCATCACTTATGGGAACCTTTTCGCTCCCTCCTCCTACTCTTCCCAAGATCTCTTTTTTGGTTGCTTATATCAACATGATATCATCATCTACGATCCCATTTGATCCATGGATTGTACCTAATGAAACCAACATCCAAGTTTTAGGTGACCAGATGTCGCTAAGCCCTATTGATATAGATTACGAAGCCAATTATTCAGCTTGTGCATCTTATACCTTCACTTTGATCAATTGGGTAGATATATCATTGGATTATGGCACATCTTCTCACCCTTTTTCTCATGTATTCTCTACTGATGAAAGCATCATGGAGATCATGATGCCATATGATGGGTCATGGGATGAACATCATCATCATTCCTCCTTACCAAGTTCCATTGAGGATAATCTTGGTGTTGTCTATTTACCCAGTTTTGTTGAACCTCTTATGAATTTTGTCTCTATTCATAGGATAGAATCCGAAAAGAAACTCTTGAATATCAAAGATACAATACCTCTTAACATTTCTATCAAACCAGGTATTGTCGAAAATTTGTACATCGGAACATTTTTTTCTCCATATGAGATCAAGATTTATAGAACCATTTTCTGTGAGTTTCGAGATTTATTTGCATGGACTTATGAAGAAATTTCAAGCATTGACCCAAATATAGTCATACATGAGATTAAGACATATCCAGATGCCAAACCCGTCTAGTAACGCCTCTGTCTGGTTCATCCCAAGAAGTTTGACAGGACCAAGGCTTAAGTTGAAAATATTCTTCGAGTTGGTTTCATATACCCCATTCCTTTAATTGATTGGGTATAAAATGTCATCCTTGTCATGAGGAAACAGGACACGATCTGAGTATGCGTCGATTATTAGGATGTGAATAGTGCTTGTCCCAAGGACAACTATCCGACCCCTTTCATCAGGCATATTTTTAATGGTTGCGTTGGTTGCGAGATCTATTCAGTCGTGGATGGGTTCTCGGGCTACAATCAAATCAACATTCTCACAGCAGACCAACCTAAGACTTCATTTATTTGTCCCTGGGGTACTTTTTCTTATCAAAATCTCTCGTTCAGCTTAAGGAATGTGGATGCCACATTTCAATGTGCGATGGATTATGATTTTCATGGTATAAAACACATTGTACAACCATATTTTGGATGATCTCCCTGCTCATTCCAAACATTGGGCGGATCACTCGATGCATTTTCAAGCTATATTTTTCTATTGCAGACACTATAACTTTCGAACTAACATGTACAGATTGCAGTCATCTCAAAGGTTTTTTATTTCAAGACAAGGAATTCATATTGATCCTCTAATGGTGCAAGCAATTGTTGAATTTCCCGCACCATCTTTTCTCCTTGAGTTACAAAGACTCCAAGGGAAAGCTAACTTCCTACATAGGTTAGTTCCCAATTGCACCAAGTTTACCAAAGGATTCACTCGCTTACTGAAGAAAGGGGTACCCTTCCATTGGGACGATGCTGCTCAAAAATTGTTTAATGCTCTGAAAGACATACTGGTTCGGGCATCTCTTTTATAACCCCTACTTATCAGTGCGACTATTTCTTGTACTTAGTTGTTGTCATTTCTACTATAGCAATGGTATTGGTCCAAGAGAAAAATATTAATACTGAACATCCTATTTATTATATGAGTCTGAACCTAAATGATACTGAGATAAGATATACTCATGTAGAAAAGTTCGTGTTGGCAGTCGTTCAATTTGTCCAAAGGTTTCACCATTATATATTTCTTAGGAAAACTATGGTTGTTTCAGATGCAACCCTATGACATATATATTGTCACATCAATTGCTGGCGGGCAGAATTACTCTAGGTGGATCGTTTTTCTCCAAGTGTTTGACCTAGAATTCATCATATCTAGGTCGAAGAAATCACTAGTTTTCTCCAAGCTTATGTGAGAACTCCCTTCCCTTGATTCTGAATCTACATCTGAAGATTCTATCCATAATGAGTCATTTTTTTCTGATTTCATCATCTGAATCGTGGTATGGAGATTTCTTGATTTATCTCCAAACCCAGACTTTCTGGCCTAAGTGACCTCTCGCTCTGAGAAGTAATGTATCCAACACCAATCCCTAAACTACATTATTATCGGCAACACTATTTACCGTCATGGTATTGATACGATCTTATGAAGGTGCCTCACTCTGTAGGAAATCAAGTAAGTTCTCAATGAATTCCACTCGAGGGCATGTGATGGAAATCTATCTGGTTACACTACCATGCAGAAGATCTTATGCGTTGGTTACTTTTGACCCACTATCTTTCGTGACTACATCGTCATTTTCCAGAAGTGTCATGCATGCCATATCTATGATCACAATATGCATACTTGGCCTGATCCTTTACATCATGTCATCATTATTGATCCTTTTATGAAATGGGGCATCAACTTTATGACACGTAACCCTCACTCGGCCAGGGGGCATAGTTATATTATTGTCATTGTTGAATACTCTACTATGTGGGCTGAGGAGATGCTTACATTCAACAACACTGGAGAGGAAGTTGCATAATTTTTCATCAACCATGTTATTGCTAGGTTTAATGTACCACAAACAATAATTATAGATCATATAAAACATTTCCAGAACCATATGATGACCGAACTAGCTTCCAAGTTGGGATTTTCACATGAAAATTCCACTCCCTACTATCCACATGCTAATGGACAAGTTGAGGTTTTAAACAAAGTTATTAAAACTATGCTTCAATGTATGGTAGGGGTCCATAAATCAGACTGTAACCTACTTCTTTACACATCCTTTTGGGAATATTGAAGCTCAATGAGGACTACTACCATATTCACACCCTTTCAATTGGTCTATGGTCTAGAAGTGATCCTCCCCATCGAGTGTGAAATTCCATCATTGAAACTAGTTGTCAAACTTCTTCCTGCTACTTTCTTAGAGGAGGAGCGTCTGTTACATTTGACTCATTTGGATGAAACCTGACATGATGTTGCTTTTGCCAACGAAACTCATAAGAGACGTGTCAAGGCATAATACGAAAAAAGTGTCAAGACTTGAGTCTTCTCGGAAGGATACATGGTTCTCTTATATGACCAGGAGGTTGATAAGTTAGGTCCAGTAAAGTTCCAACCTATGTGGTTTGGCCCATACATTTTCAAGTGAGTCCTTGAAAAATGGGCCAGTGAGTTGGTAGATTTCGATGGAGTTCCATTAGCATAGCCCAGAAATGGGTTGTACCTAAAAAAATACTATGCTTGATCTCAGGCATAGTACACTATGTACATATTGTCTATAAGTGTGTTTGAGTGTGTTTGCAGTGTGTCTTTTTAGAGTTTCCCACAATTTTTGTTGATCCCCTTTATGTTTGGTTTGCAGATGTCGACATCTCTCGAACCATACATTGGTTATGATGATGGTTCTAGTCATAGGTACACGGAACCTATCTTCTGCAGCGTGAGCTATCTTTACTCCAAATGGTGAGTTGGTGAGTATGCAAGGGATTTTCATTGGTCACTGGACTAAAAACATCTTGGAGTATATTGTAGTGGTTGAGCTACTATTTTATGCTATTTCACATGGTATCCATTGTTTGGTAATCAGACTTGATTCCCAACTCATAGTACTACAACTTGAGAATATCTATTTTGTTATAAATCTCACCATCCTTCACATGGCTTTGAGAGTACATCTTCTAGAAATAAATTTCAATTTCATACAATATGAACACATTTCTAGAAATCTAAACACTTTAGTAGATTCTCTAGCTAATCTTTCTTTAGATATACATTTTCAATGAATGTAAATAATTTTCAATTCACATCACATCATATTGAAACATAATAGAAAATAGGAAACACTGAAAACATGTGTATGTATGTATATATATATATATATATATATATATATATATATATATATATATATATATATATATATATATATATATATATAATTTGGTTTTACAAAAAAATATGTCCCAAGACACCGTTATGTCTACATCGCCCATATGAAAAACTACATGCAAACATCTAAGTAGACTAATGGTGCTCATGATAAAAAGAAACTATGTGAGCCATCTTGCACAGAAAACAATCAATACGGCTTGGCACCCCGATGGTGTGCTGCTAAAGTTGCATGGGAACCTGATTGACTATGGTCCCATCAACCCTGTGATTTAATCCCTCCATGTGGTGCTCTACCTCTGATAGGATCTCGACTATCTCAAGATCTTGTAGTTCATCCCGTCCTATTGCAGTGACCTATACTGGTACTATTGTCTCCTCATGTTTATATCCTCCAGCACGACGGAGATATGATTCACCCACTGGTCAAACTAGTCCAACATATGCATGGAACATCAAACAATTTAGTCTTAAAAACATCAAAAACACACAAAAAATTGTAAAACTTTCAAAAAATTAATGGTCAAAATATTTTTACTTGAAGCATCGCATTGCTCACCCTCAGAAAGCATGAGCTCGAGATCATCTAAAAAATCCATCCTTACGTAAAGATATTCATCAATCATGATGAACTATCTACACAACCATCCAAAGAAGGTTGGTGAAAAACTGATCGTCGATAGACCTGCATATCAGACCATATGGTCTATCCACCACCTCATTTGTGGTTCCCTCGAATCGTTCGGCTCTATTATAACCTGTTGCGGCTTAAGCAGTGGAACTCGATCCAAATCAAAAGAGACTAAAATTGAACTATAACCAAATTTTTTCAACTTCCCCTCTTTCGATTTGGTTAGTCGTTATTTTATATCAACCAAGACACCCTCACTCCAGTTGAACATTGTTTGTGCTAGGCACTCTATCCCATATTGCATGTACGATTGACTCACTACATGGAGTGTCGAGCTACCTGCCAATATAGCAATGAAAAATAGGATCGTCCTCAATGGTAATTGGGTCACCTCTTTGATATTAATCTTCCCATCCCTAGTAGGTTGGGCTCGAGGTCAGAAATAGGGGTTGATATAGTATTTCATGGTCTCCCCACCACTCCACCCACCTAGAAAAGAGATGGGGGCACCCCTCTTAGATAACCCTATAAGAAAGTGGATATCATCCACCTTGATCTCAAGCACATGTTCCCCAAACCTGATGGCATGTACCTGAACATCCCATGAATGAACAAGGTATTTCAATAAATCCATTTGTTGCCTCATACTAGGTAGCCAGAATAATTTCAACAATCCATAGTTTTTCAGTGCCTGGATAATGGTAGGATAATTTTTTGCAGTCAAATATTTCCCGTCATGTTCTCTTTCTCGCCAATTGAATGTAATTTTTTGCTAATGGGTACCTAAAACATCAACAAGGGATTCATTAGGCTCCTTTTCATGCAAAAAATCTTACAAAATTTGAGGGAAAACTAACAAATTATTGAGCTTTTTGTACCCAACGCACCCCTGTAGTGCAAACTAGAGTGTTGCACCTCTCCCAATAGTCATAGTTTGCCTAGGTCCAATGCATATTCGACACAAGGGGGGTTCGATAGTCCTAAGGCAAGTTTTTGTAACCCCGGGGCCCTCAAAACCTCAAGAAAATTACATGAAAACACAAAAATGGACCATCACATGAGAGATAAGGATTTTAGCTCCTACCTGGAGATGACGACACTCAAAATTATCCACTGGATTGGTTGTAATCACCTACAAAAGATATAGGGAAAAAGTGCTCCAAAAATATCACTATTGAAGGTAACTATCAAATGGTAAAAATGAATAGTCAATTTGAGTATTTATGGTCATTTCTTGCATTATTTTATTCCAAAATAATATTTTGACCTAGATATGCTTTTTTTTATTGTGAAACAGGTATGTTTAATCATTTTTATGGTGTTTTGAGCAGGTAGACAGTTGTTAATGGTGTTTTGACATGCTTTAAACATGTTATTTTTACCAAGGAGCATACTTTATCTATTTTTCAAGCTCTATAAACCTATGAAAAATGAACCCTTTGGATTCCTCTTTTAGATTTTTTCAGACTCCCAAAACATGAAAATATTGTTGAGTATTTGTCTTTCAGATGTAGGACTCGAAATATCCACAGTAGTCATTTTTAGTCTACGTTTCGAGTCTAGATCTAGACTCATCATCAGGACAACCTACTAAGAAGAGAGAAGATCAAGGTTAATAAATAAAGGTGGAAAAGATAATAAAAAAAGGAAAAAGGCCGACCGGCTCTTAATAATTGTAAATTAATTAATGCATTATTTCCTATTTTATTTATATTTATTACCTTAAAAAAATTTATAAATTGGTTTATTAAAATATTAATAATTTTTAACCTTTCTAATATTTTTGAATTTAGAGGATAATGCTAATATAAAGGGTAATTCTACTATATAATATAAAAGGGTTGATTAAATTAACATTTTGAGGATAATACTAATATATATTATAATAGGGAAAAAAAAATTATTTATTAATACTTAATATTTTAATTTATAATAATTTACTAAGTAGTGATATTTAACATTTTTTTCTACAACTATGGTTTCTTTAAGTTCTTAATATAAAATTATATTTTTCTATACTATATATTGTACTAGGATCATGGATTATATTAATTAACTAAAAGGTTCTAATTCTCATTATTTTATTAAAGTGATTAAATTAAAATTATTTTACTTAATTAATGTTAAAAAATGTTGGAAGGAGGTTAGTTTAAATTAAGGAGGTAACTAATAGGGTAATTTTTAATGAATATATTTAAGAGGGTCAAAAATATATAAGAAGGAATATAGGGGTTTATTTAATTAGCATTATAAGAGGGGTTTTAATTTTAATAGTATTTAAAGGTTTTATTATAATGAACCGAGGTTTGACTACAGAGTTTAAATAATAAGGGAAGAAAAGAAAAAGGGAGGATAAAGGTAGGTCAAGAAGAGTATTTTTATAAAAGAGGAAAAGAAAGCTGACAGGCTAGCGGGGGGTGACAGGAGATGATGAAGGGTACAGGGGTGGGTGGAAGGTGAAGGTGTGGTTTTGAGGGTCAGAGACCTAGGTAAACACAGAAGGGATACTGACAAGAGGGCATAAGGGTAAGGTGGTGTCATACTGCATCAGTGAGGAGGAGCTTATTTGCGGGAAAGACTATGGGTCCAATTTCTGCTAATCTCTAGGTCTCCATCTCTATTAAGGTTGTGGGGGTGTTTAATGATTTCCAGGGCTTCACGTACTTTGCATTTAAAATTATGTTTCTCATTGGTAATGACCACTGCATCTTCAAGGCATATGTGGTGACGTGTTTTATTGGAGTATTTGTCTTTTCAAACTCATTAAAGTAAATGAAAAGATGTTCACTCACTATAAGTTTAACCCTTTTCCAGACTGAGATGGACTATTTACGAAAAAGGAATACCTTAGTCGAACATGGCTAAGAGGTTCTCTTGAGTATTGTTTTCTACCTTTTTGGACTCGAGAGAGTGTCTATGAAAAGGGACATCTGGATTTTTCTTTTTCGCCTCTTTTTCAAACTCTCTAAACATGAAAAATATGTTGAGTTTTACCTCCACTGGACTCATTAAAACATCAAACAACGATGGGATTTTCAAACATTACAAGGCCGACCCACTCCTTCTCAAGGATCGTTAAAAATAATTAGAGGGATTAATCCAAAGGATGAACTTACATATGAAGAATATGTTATCCTCCTCAAGCTTGTTAGAAAATAAAGAGGTACTGACTAGTATGGTTGGGGAAATTGGGAAAACATGGTACTCCATTTTTCTAATGGCAGTGAGTCACTCTTGAACATCAAACTCTTCCAATTGATCTTTGTCATTTTTGGGTTGGGTAATCTTCTTTTTTTTCGGTTCATCATACCTTTTTGAAGCCTCCATTTCTGTTTTCGGTCAATGCTTCCAATTCCATTCAATGTCGTTATGTATTCAAGGGAAGTCATTTCAATTGATATCTATCGCAATAATCTGAAGCCTTCATTCCATGTTTTCCTTTTCCTGATCCAGTTCAATATCATCATCATTATGTCTCAATCATGATACCTTTTTCATGTTGTTGATGGGGGATACATCAAGGCCCTCCTGCGACGGGTCGCTTCTTGTCAACATCAAAAAATCATCCAGGAATTTGAATTAGAAACACCCCTTTGGTACCTTGGCGCTTGAATAGATCGATGGCAAGTGTCCTCACTCTCAATAACATATTTACACCAATGAACTTTGATCAAACTGTTTTGTGTGGTGTTCGACATCAACACCTTCACTCACACTATACAGATTGTACTGCAGTGCCTTGAGAAACATTAACATCATTGGTGGTTTCTCTTGCATTTGTTAATGGCTTACATCATCAGCCGGTAATTATATGGTGTCGACCATGTTTGACCCCATATCATTGATTCACATGGATAGACTCGTATGTTGGTTGGTTTTGTGAATGAGATAGAAGACCTCGGATCTAGTTTCATCAATCTGGATTGCAATTTCAGGAGTTATAGACCAATCACAATGTATAATTGTTGTGATCAGTTTGACAGTCATCTATTCATGGGTACATCATTTCCAATTGTGTGTGCGTCTTTTGATCACTATACATGTTATTTTTAGATATGTCATGATCTAAATGGATTGTAATAGATGAATCTCGTTGGTTGTTCTTGATCCCAAATTTTCACAAGGTAAAGCACTTTAGTCATCAACCATCATTTTTGACTTTTCACTTTAGGGAGAATTCTGTTATAGGACATTTGGTCACATCCAGTCATTAGGCCTTCTAATGGGATCAATCCACACCCTATTACCGCTTGTCAAAAAAATTCCACAAATCCCTAAGTCAATCTCCTTCATTTCCAAGAATTTTTTCTTGAAATCACCTCATCTGAGCCATTTTTAGCACCAACGCTCCTTGGCATTTCTCTGGACAATTTTCACCTACAGGTTGCATCATTGTGGCCAATGTTGATCACCTACAAGTTTCTCCCCTTTGCACCTGCGTCGGTTCTAGAAATTCGGGAAAAAGAGAGATTTTTCGAAAGCTTCCTCTTCCAGAAGCTTCCAGGATTTGTTACAACCATTTACCTTGGATTAAACATTTGGATCCTATCTCATACTTCTTTGGAGTTTCCATCCATTATCCTTTGATCCCATCATCCCATCAAAGGTGGATCTAAAACCTTATATTGGTAATTGGATAAGAACTCCTAACTTACCCCAATCCACTATATATTTAACATATTGCATATGCAAGAGGTTAATGATTGGCTTTTGAATTCTACCCTTATGTTTTTGAGGTAAGAGGTTAACATTCCATGAATTTAGGGTGATTGGAGGTGCATATTATGACAAGGAAAGGACAATTTAACATCTTGGAGGAGCTCTTCTACAAGATCAACACCTATTTGTTTTTGTAATCTCCTTCCATTATGTGATTTTTGTTATTTCACTTATTTTAATAATAGAGTAGTTAGATGAAACTGCATATATCTCTTAGTTTCTTGTCTTGTGTTATCTAACTGTGCAGGTTCTAATTTTGGCAATCAAAGCTGGAATGGAGCATTCAAGTTGAATAAGGAATGAAGTGTGCGACGGATTCTAGGTAGGCTTCATTCTATCATCTATTTACTTTCAAAGTATTGGGTTCCTTTTTTCTCTGTAGTTCTAGGCTGGTCATAGAACCTAGGGGAGATACTTATGTCCGCAATTGTAAATCTCGTATAACAGCATGCATGTTCCATGCATACAAAAACTAGCAAGGAAATCATACATGCAACTCGGTACCTACAAGAAAAAGTCATTGTAGTTGTTGATCCCGATGTCCTCTTGTGTTTTCTTTCTTCTCCTTTGCCTTATTGCTATAAATCCCAAGTATGCCACACTCTTCCAAGAGTGATCCAAGAAAATATAGGTGTCCATGAGTATAAGAGAGAGAGAATAGAGAGGAAGCTCCAAAATTGAACTGAAAAAAGCTATGAAATGGTACTCAAAATCCTTTTTATTAATGAGGCCTCTATTTTCTCCATTTTCCATTATTTTCCTTCATTTTCTTCCTCACATGCAATATGTGACCTTTCACCTCCCTTTTCTCCTGATTTCCATTATTTTCATAAATAAATTTTCAATTAATTCCTCATGCCTTTTCAAGGCCTTATCCATTGCCTTTTCTTAATCACAAGTGATCCCCATCACTGTGTTTTTTCCCAACATTCAGATTGGAATATGTTTTCCATGACCAAGGTCTTATTTTAACTTTATTAAATTTATTACATGTATTTTGGACCAGGGTTGTTACATATTTTTCATTCTCAAACAATTTCTAAAACTGGGGATTTTCCTAATGAAAGGAAATGCAAAAATTGATTTTGATGATCAAACTTGGAAATGGTTGTCATGAAATAATGTTGAATATTTATATCACTTTAATCATACCAAATACACTTTCCAATGCTTACAGAATTCAATTCTTATGCTCAGGGTGCTTTTTCTCCTTGGTACAAATACGATACAAATTCCATTCAAATGTCAAACTTGGAAATGGTCATCACCTAAGCATGTGTATAGTGTGCTCACATTAACCATGTCAAAACACACTTTACAAAGCTTATTTTGATTCTTGGTGTCATTTCCAAAACCCCACCCACAAATATGGCCTTTATCCCTAAATGGCTTCAATCCATGATGGTTTACAACCCATGATAAATTGCAGATCAAGATATAATAAATAAGTCATTGGTTCTATTGGATTCATTTCCATGAAGTAGTACATCATTCTCCCACTAGTTTCACTACCTAAAATTATTTTCTTAAGTGATTTCTAAAAATAGGGTTTTACAAAGTGAGGGGAAATGTAATAATTGTATTTGAAGATGAAACTGAGAAATGGATAGTGTGATCACCTTGGAAATACCACAACTTACATAACATAATTTTGATGTTCCTTTTGGCTCACATTCCCTTAGGACCAATTTGGCCTTTGTCCTTTAATTACTCTAGCTATGAATTGCAACTCCTGAAGAAATCCAAATTGGGCCACGAAATTATAATCCATCAACTCCATTTGTATTATTTATATGGGTAACATGAGAGGTGTCATTCTCCCATGCTTTTCACTACCCAAAAAATATTTTCTTGAATGATTTTAAAATTAAGGTTTTCCCAATGGGAGGCAATGCAAAATTACATTCAAAAGTCAAACTAGGAAATCACCACCCCAAAATGTGTAGACAAAGTTCTCACCTTGTACATGCCTAAAATCACTTAGGAAAGCTTACAAACCATAATTATAATGCCTAGTGTCATTTTTTTTACCCCTAGGACAAAAATCGCAAAAACTACATTTGAATGTCAAACTTGAAAATGGAATCCACATAAGCACATGGAAAACTACATTGGCCTTGCCCAAACACACTTTTTAAAGCTTATGAAACACAATTCCAATGCTAAATGTGGTTCTTTTCCCTTAGGACCAATATTTCATTTATCCTTCAATGGTTATTTGGTATAGGTTGCATCACATGATAAAATGCAAACCAAGACATGGATTAATTATCCATTAGTTATGACGAAATTTTCTACAATCACTATAAATCCATATTAATCATGGATCTAGCATGTACCGAGAGGGATCAAATCCTTTTAGGTGAAAATCTCTTTTAAAATGCAAAATTTGAAAAAAAAATGCATCCCTCTAATCCCTTGATAGATTCCAATCTCTCTCTCTCTCTCTCTCTCTCTCTCTCTCTCTCTCTCTCTCTCTCTATATATATATATATATATATATATATATATATATATTCTGTAATATTTTATTATTTAAAATGTATTTTTGAATGTTATGTAGAGTACAAAATTTAAACTTGTAATACAAAAAAAAATTGTTGAAAAATTGACACGACATTAAAATATATATATATATATATCAAAATGTAAAAAAATGAGACTATTTCAAACATTTTAACCATAAAGACTTGTTTTTTCAAATTAATTTATATGATATATAAATAAATAAATAAATAACAATATTTAATATATACATAGTTGACATTAAAATATTTTACATAGCATGTTCATTGAGACATTTATCTATGCATTATATTGTTCACATTAAAATATTTTTTTGTCAGTAATATATTTTTTTCAGTACACATCAATACTACTTAATCGTGCATGTTAAAATATTTTATTAATAACCAACATTTAAATTTTTTATTATTATGAATATTTGTAAATGTCACATATTAATTTTATATTAAGAATTGAATTAATTACGCATCTCCCTCTTATTATTCTTATTAAGAAGTACTTGATATTTTTTTTCAATTACTTTTTCTTTGGAGATTGAATATTTTACTATATACAAATTAAAATATTTTCTTTTAACATTCTCTCTCTCTCTCTCTCTCTCTCTCTCTCTCTCTCTCTCTCTCTATATATATATATATATATATATATATATATATATATATATATGAAGTTGATATCAACATAAATTATTTAACACTTATCTTCAATAGTTTATTTCAATCCCGTGTTGAAATATTTTTGAATAGTATAAGGTTCAAACACATTACTCACATTTTTTACTTCGAATTACTTTTTCTTATTTTAAATTTGATATGAAATTATATTACGTCAGGTGAAATATTTTATTTATGAGTGAGATTGAGTGAAATAGTTTTACCACATTGGGTTGTAATATCAACAACAAATCGAGTCACTATAATGAGGTTGTAATTATTGACGTTTTGTAATGTTATTAATTAAAATTAAATAAACATACATATTCACTAGTTTTTTTTTTCTCTTTTTTATGTGGTTCATAGACCCTGAAGATCAGTGATCGCTATGTCCATGAAAGATTTGCACTAGGAAGACCCACCTAAATGGATCACTTCCTATCAGCTCAACCATGGATCCTGACCCTAAGGGTGTCAAGAGAATTGAACCCATGACCTCTCAATAGAAAAGGTGTTAACCCTCATAGCTATTCACTTTTTTTTATGATAGCTTACATTGATTTTCTATTTAAAGAATATTTTATTATATTTTAAAATGGAAAAATGGTAACTCCACGTTGAGCACAAACATTATCACTCATTCCCCTCATAATAGACTATAGAATGTGCCTCTTAGTGAAACAAGTATCATTAAATGTGTCATACTTCGTTTAGTTTCACTCCCATTAGAGTGTTTTCCCGGATGATTTCTAAAACTAGGTTTTACCTAGTGAGTTAATGCAAAAATTGCATTCAAACTATAAATTTGGAAATTTTTACCCTAGAATAATGTGGACAATTTTTTCACCTCACCCATACCCAAACACACTTGAAAAATATTACAACACATAATTTCAATGCTTAACATGTCTCTTTGGCCATCAAGACTAAAATGGAAGAAAATGCATTAAAACATTAAACTTGGAAATAGTGATTGTATAAGCATATGGACACTATGATCACCTCAAACATGCTCAAATACACTACTCAAATCATATAAAACATTATTTTGAAGCTTTGTGTGTTTATTTTTCCTCAACATCAATATGGGTTTTGTCCCTGAATAGCTACAAGTTGTAATGTACAACATGAAATAAAATGAAAATTTACCATGAATCAATGAGTAATTGATTCTAATTAACTTATATACATGGGGTAGCATTAGGGATGTTTTTGACCATTGAGTTAAGTTCTTGTAAAATTGGTTTATTTGATGATTTTTAAAACAAGGACTTTTCCTATTTCAAGGAACTAGAAGAAATACATTCAAATGTCAAACTTGGAAATGCATGTGTTAGAAGAATGTGGGAAATATTATCACCTTTTCCATTTACAAACACACTTTATAGAGATTTTGGAGTGCAATTTAAATGCTCAGTGTATTTTTTTGCACCCTGTTATCACTTCCCCCCGCTTCCTAGGGCTGAGAATGGAACTGAAGGAAGGTAACCACAAACCAACCTTTAGTTCAGGTAGCTAACCCTACCAAAACTAGAAAGGGCTATCTCAATGTCACTTTTCAGGCAAAGAGATGACTGGATATAATGATATTAGGCTAGTTTTTGGTATGAATCTTAATTCCAAGTGTATGAAAAAATACCACTTTAGCTGCACATAACAAACAGCCCTGACAGCAAAGATGGCTGCTAATATCCTCAGATCTGCAGTTAGGTGATCAAGATAAATGCTGCAAAAAAATTATATCTATGCATTAGAATACATTAGCAGTAGAAAAAACAAGATTTACTCCATGCATCCAATAGACAAGACAAGAATATATCAAACGAATTTTGTATTAATGGCACCTGGGAGGAAAACACAAGAGGGTGTTCCCTGTTCTCCTCAATGGGATGGGTTCTTGTAAGTCCTTAGCACTTCAGATCTAGAATTCCTCTCTTGATGGTGTAGAAAACCTAGACAAAAAATGGTAGCAAATTATGACTATGATGGTGGATCAATAGTCAGACCAAAAGTATAGATCCAGAGTGATCTTTAGGCAACAAAAGGTGGTAAATGAATGGGAAAACCCTTATATTTATAACAAAATATTGAGTTAGTCTAGATATTGGTATATAATTAAATTATTATTAACCAAATCAAGATCAAACTTTTATGGAATATTTTATTATATTTGTTGGAGGGAAAAGGAATTTGACTTGGGTCAAATCCCTTTATTTGTAAATAATAAATAAATAAATGATGTATTTATCATTTTAAGGATGTGGTTGAGTGATAATCAAATAAATAATGATTTATTTAATTATTTAAGGGTGATTTAGTCATATTTAACAAAGAATATTATTTAAATAAGGTTTAAATAATTATTCTTAAGAAACAATAAGATAAATAATGATTTATCTAATTAATTTCCCTGTTTTGGGTTAAATATAACTAGGAATATTAATAAAATTGTTGTTTAACTAATTATTCCTTGAGGAGAATCAAAAAAATGTATATTTATTTAATATTTCCTCATGGGGTTTCCTGTTTAGACCATAAACAACTTAATAAAGGTTTACTAAGTTATTTTTCATAGTGAATGCAATTTTACTTATGGTAAAATTGGTCTTACATGGTGTACATGGGTCCATCTAATAAAAATAGGTTAGATGACTAAAAAATGGTGTAACAGATTGCCCCCCAGCGTGCGAGCGTTAGGAGCTAATCGTATGACTGAAGTATGTTGTAAGAACTCAATCACTAGACATCGAAGGGGAAGTCAAAGAGAGAGAAGTATAAGGTAGAGCAAAGTGCTAAAAGAACTAGCCCCTGAGGAGGCGAGACTTACAGGTGCGACAAGTCTCTTTGATGAGTGAGTACCTGTGCTATAGGTGGCGGGGGAGGCATACCTATGCTTTCCGAGGCAAAGTACAAACTATAAGGCCTCCGGAAAACCACAGGACTGGCTAATATAGTACATGCTGGCATAAACATGAGCCAAATAAATAACGTGATAATGAATCTCACATACATATTGTGCCTGGGATAACAACCAGAACTTGTACAATAATATCTGAGTACATGATATATAAATACAACCCAGATGCCCCTGAAAATAGGAAAGGGCTCTAAAAATATGACTGATACATGCAAACAAAAAGGCGCTGCAAGCGACTAAGGCTGACTTCATCAAATTTATGGAGTTGCATCAAACGTTGTGATGAAGAGGTCATCCGGGTATGTGGGGGGCTACCTGTAGGGCCACCCCCTCATGAGGGCTGAGACATCTCACACACAACCGGGAATCACCGATATCAGTTTCTGCATTATTGGACCATCAAGTATACGGATCTCGGTCATGATGAAAGGAGCTGGAGCTAAGAAACAATCAAGTCAAAGGGAAATAAGGAGTCCCTTTTCCTGATTTGAGGCACCGAACAAGAGTGGAAGCTGGAACCAAGGTACACCGCCCTCTAGACCTGTCTTCTGGAATGAATGAGCTAATGTTGATAGAAGGAGGTCTACCATAGGTGAGGCAATAAGGGATCCTCAACTAAGGCACGAGAGATAATAGTAGAGCGACTGACAGACTGACACCAATGATGATGATGGAATGGGGGGTACTGAGTAGTGAATGGACGACTTCCCTTGTTAGAGCATAAAGGGCATGGATGACCTGGCAGCGACTGACACAATATTATGAGGGATAGGGAGACAGTGGGACTAAAGGCCAGAAGGTGCAACACGAGAGAGGGACCAGGCACTGAAGGATGGATGAAGATAACGAGATTCAAAGGGACTTGGGATAGACTCCATAAATGCAATTATGACTCAACTCGGATGCTCTAAACAAGGGCGACTCGATGGTGCTGCCACACAGAAAAGGTCCAATGTGGACCATAAAAACATGAGTACAAGATGGTAACTCACGACGAAAGTCGACACGAGCGTGGAAAAGTATGGGGGCAAAGTGGTGCCCCTTAGTACGAGTGTTGCAAGTGAAGAAATTCAATTTTGAGGAGGGGTGAAGTGACGCTTCTTGGAAAAAAATGTGTCTTGGTGAAGTATCAAATCATTAAAAAGCATGAGCTGGCTACCTAAAGAAAATAAAACATGCATTTCTGGAAGGAAATGCTAAGGGTAATATTTCTTCAGATAGAGTGCATTGCGAGGATTGGGAAGGGGATGGCCTTCAAAGTTCTCTAATAGATATGCCCCCTTACCTAAATCCTTACTGATGATGTAAGGTCCCAGCAGTAATGAGTCAAACTTCCCATGACCAAGGAAATCATGGGCCTGGTCATACACCAGAACAAGATCACCTTCATGAAAAGTACGAGGTTGGACTTTTCGGTCATATTGGGCTTTGGTGCGTTTCTTAGCCACCTCAATGGTTTGCAATGCAACACGACGGTCTTCGGAAGCGCGCTCAAGCATGATAATTTGTTGTTCTAAAGGTTGGGTGTCATGGAAAAGTTCAACAGCTAGATGAAGGGAAGGAATTTCACACTCGATCGGTAGGACTGCCTCCTCTCCAAAAACAAGGTGGAAAGGAGTAAAACCAGTGGCAGTTTTAATAGAAGTTCTATAGGCCCACAAAGCAGAGAAGAGCATAAGGTGCTAGTTGGTTTTGTGCTTATCCACCGTTCATTGAAGGATGGTTTTAATAATTTTATTGACTGCTTCAACTTGGCCATTACCTTGGGGGTAATAGGAGGAGGAATATTGGTGCTCAAAGCCCAACAGTGAGGATATCTCATGCCATATCTCATCTTCAAAATGTCGGCCATGGTCGGAGACCAATTTTTTCGGAACTCTGAATCAAGCAATCACATGGTTAAAGAAAAAGAGGGCTGCGGTAGCTGCCGTGTTGTTAAACGTTGGCATGGCCTCAGCCCATTTAGTGAAGTAGTAAACTACCACGATGATATACTTATGGTTACCAGCTGATGCCGGTCGACACTCCATAAAGTCTATGGCCCACTTACAGAAAGGACCAGCGAAGATGACATGATGGAGGGGCCCCGGAGGGGCTCGTGCCTTAGGGGAAAAATGTTGGCAATTGGGGCAGTGTTTGACTACCTCAATGCAATCACCAAAGAGAAAAGGCCAAAAGTACCCAGCGCGCATGATTTTCTGGGCAGTGGCCAAACTAGAGAGGTGGCCACCACAAGCGCTGCTATGACAGGAAATGAGGACTTGCTCTAATTCAGTGTGCGTGAGACAACAACGAAGGACAGAATCTACACCACGATGATAAAGGTCGTCACTGATAAGAAGGTAGCGAGGGGCCTGGTGTTGGATACGTCGACGAGCATCACGGTCAAGATGGAGGGCGAACTTTTAGGTTTGTAAATAAGTGAGGATGTCCCCATACCAAGGTTCATCAGTGGTAATGGCAAACAAATGTTCGTCGGGGAAATTATCATTAACTGGTGGATCTTGCGAACCTGTAGGTAATTCGGAAATGAGTTCATCAATGGCTAAACCTTTCTTACTTTTTGGTGTGACAAATTCAAGATCGAATTCCTGGAGGATCACGATCCAATGGGTGTACTTCCCATTGATGATTCGACGACTCAATAGGAAGGCCATAGGGTTGGAATTAGTCACGACCTTGGTGGAATGCATGAGGATGTAATGATGAATATTTTGGACTGAGAACACGACAGTCAGTGCTAATTTCTCTTCATGTGAGTAGGATACAGGAGGTCCTACCAAGTTCTTACTGACATAATAGATAACATGTTCAATTCCATGGTCATCTTCCTGAATGATGACTCCAGCGATCGAGTGGGTGGAAGCGGAGATATACAGGATAAAATCCCTATCAAATTCAGGTGGACAAATCAAGGGAGCGGATGTGAGAGCATGCTTCAGGGCATCGAAATACTCTTGATCATAGGTATCCCAAACAAAAGGGATATTAGAGCGGAGGAGTCTTAGGAACCCGTGCACATTGGTGGCACAGTCAGGTACGAATCGACAAATGAAATTAGATTTGCCTTGGAGGCTTTTTAACTGGTGTAAAGTACGAGGGATAGGAAGCTCAAGGATGGCTTGAACTTTCAAAGGGTCAAGCGTGATACCATCTTTAGACACAATGAAGCCTAGAAGACGGCCAACAGGTACACAAAAGACACACTTCAGCAAGTTGAGGTGGATATTATACTTGCGACGTTGGAGAAATATGGTACGTAGGTCGTGGAGGTGCTATGCCTAATGTTTAGAATGCGCAACAAGGTCATCTAAATAAGCAAGGATAATATGAGCCGGGTCATGGAAACAGTAAGACATAGCCTACTGAAAAGTGGCTCATGCGTTTTTAAGACCGAACGGCATAACTCGATAGGCAAAGGTCCCCCACGGACTAATGAATGCAGTTTTAAGTTGATCAGCATGACAAATAACAATTTGGTTGTACCCGAAAAAACCATCCATAAAGGATAGAACCTCATGCCCCGCACACTCATCAATGATTTGGTCAATGAATGGTGGGGGGAAGTTGTCTTTGGGACTTTGTTCAGATCACAAAATTCAGTGTAGACATGGATGGTGCCTTGTTTCTTGAGAACGGGGACCGAATTGGACACCCAATTGGTGTATTCAATGGGATAGATAAAACCAGCCTGCTTGAGCTTATCGATTTCGGCTTTGACAGCTTCTCATCTGGAAGGATTAATGGGTCTCAAATTTTGACGGACAGGATGGGCATCAGGCCATGTATCGATATGGTGTTCGACAATGGCAGGATTAAGTCTGGGCATTTCTGAATAGGACCAGGTGAAAATATCATGGAATTATTTGAATAGCTTGGTGTAAGCCTCAACCTCTTCCGGGGTGCAATAGGCGCCCAAGTTGATATTTTCTTCTATCCCTGGTTTGTCAGAAATGTTAATTTTACTGGCAAGAGAGATATTGGCCATATTTCCTTCTTCAAAAGCATCAGGTGCAGGAATGGGATTCCTAAACGAATCGACTTCATTAGGAATGAAGCCTTTAGTTTCCACAGCATATTGGTTATGAGACTGTTGTGGGAGGAAGTACGCACAGTGGTGCATATCATCCCACAGAAAGTCAGGGTCGGTCAGCGCTTCCATAATGTCTTCATCAGAGTGAAAGATGGGGTGACTAGAGAAATGGGGACCACCTAACGCGGCAGAGCTACCTGACTCCTCATCATGTGAAGAAAGGCTCACATGCGCAACGTCATGGGGGGTAACTGAAGAGGAAGCAGATAAAGGATCTACCGATGTTGAGCCCAGGGTGATCGCCGAAGGGAGGTCAAGCGGATCATCAGGGGAAGTCTCCATGGGGGCTTCTCCCAAGGGTCTCATGGATGATGATAGGTAGAAAATGGTGACCAAAGGCTCTGGCATGTTGACATCGGGAGGAGGGATGTCAATGGGAGTAGGCAGATCCTCTGGTTCTACCGAAGCAGAACTCGTGAACAAGGAAAGGGTGCACTTGTTATGCTCAGACTCGAAATGGCAGAAGGCTTCCAAAGAGGAATGATACTCTTTAAGGCAAGAACAAAGGTGAGTGTAGTGGCCATGGAAATCACACAAAGCGCAAGGGTGATTTGTGCACAATGGTTTGAGTTTCCGGATTGAATCGGGTATAGTGACATATACCTTTGGGATATCAGACTCCAGGAACGTCTCATTGACCATGGACTTAAGGTGAGGCAAATCCGGACAAGTATGGGTGGCGTGGCCAACAACATCACACAAAGCACACTGGATGGTACGCTTTGGAGGTCGAGAAGGGGTATGGTTTTTCGGTGCGGCCTTGTCCTTTGATGTCCCCTTGAGAGCTTTTCCCTTCTTACCCGAAGCGGTCGCAACAGGAGGTGGTTCCTGTTGAGGTGACTGAGGCACTGTTGCAGCGGGAGAAGTCATAGGGACCAGTTGAATCAGGGTCAAAGCAAGGTAAGGTTTGGGTTGACCAGGGGGGTAGCGGCTGGAGGATCGAGGTACTAGATGGGAACCCCAAGGGTTAGGTTAAGAAGAGAGAGGGTGGCCATAACAGGTACCATGTACACTCCTGGTGGGGGAGCTAGGAACGGTATTTGACCAGAGGGGTAATGGCCAGGCGGGACGGCTCCATGATGGTTAAGGCCTGGAGGAACCATTCCAGGAGGATAAAGAGGCTCACGAGTACCAGCTGAAGTTGAAGGTCCAGGAGAAGAAGGTTGATCAAAGGACATCATGAAAATATGGTAATCGGAGGTACCAGATGGAAGAGATTGAGTGGCCACCTGACCTTCAGGTTGTTGGGTAGCCACAAATCCTTACTGAGGGAAAGGATTGGTAAGCACAGCTGGTTGACTAGGTGCAAGACTAGGAGGAATGGAAGGGATGGCTTGTTTTCCTCTCAATGTTGCTTGAGAATCCCACAACTGCTGCATCTATGGAAAAAGAGGACAATCATGCGTATAATTCTCATAAACACCACAACAAGAACAAGGCTTGTTCATACGAATAGGCCTATCCTGCTTGGGCTGAGTGCCCTGTTGTTGGTTTGTAGTGTTAGAAGCATTACCTTGATTAGGTCTAGGATTGTCAGGGGCAATTGGATTTTGAGTGCCTTTCCTCTTCTTTTTTGAGGGAGGAGGATTAGTTGTGCCCTGTTGTGCGTACACCTGCCCCTAAGGGGGCAGTGGTTATTGTTGCGGAGGTTGAGAAGGAAAGGGAGGAGGGGGTTCTAATGCTGGAGGAGCTGGAGCACCAGGCTATGGATACGGATAATAAGGAGGTTGGGTAACAGTGCGGTAAACAGGAGGTTGGGCAAAAAGAGGAGGCATGCCGTATCCTGGATATGTGCTACCAGGAGGGGGAAAAGTGCCAGAGGTGCTGGCTCCCCCCTGAGGAAAACCATAGCCCATGGGATATTGAGCGTACAGATTAAAGAGAGCTCCAACGATACCGTCGACAGCGTGAGATGCCCCTGGTACGTTGGCACCACCGGGTCTGGGAAGATCAGGTAGAAAGGTATAAACATAACTCGACTGAGCGTAGATCAGGTCATACTTTAACGCAATTTGGAGAGCGGCTTCTTCGGTTTAAGGAAAGTGTGATGTGACATCTTTCCTGATAGGCGGCAAGAGATATCTAAGGAACCAGTCCATGTAGACACGGTCCTCGAAGGTAGGGGCTCGACATAGGCTCTTTCTTCTCCGCCATTCCTGGACATGGTCAGATAGGCGGGTCGCAGACGATTGACGGAAAGAAGTCAAGAGTTCGGTGCCAGTGTCATACCAAAGAGGAAGTTGGAATTAAGACAAAAATGCTCAGGCAAGAGTCGCAAAGGTGGTATGAGAGGAAGAGGCCTGATCAACATACCACTTAGAAGCTTCACTAGTAAGTGTTCATTGGAACAACCGAAGATGGATAGAGTCATCGGTAATATAATTAGACGAACACCACATGTGGAAAGACTGAACATGATTTGAAGGATCTTCTCCAACAAGACCTTCAAACTTTGGGATGTCGGAAGGGAGATTTGTTGGCATAACAGGCCAACTAGCGTCATGGTGTATAGGGTCATTTATCAACTGGTCAAAATCGGGGAGGTTGAGGCCTGCCATGAAGGGGAGCAATGGTGCAGCCGGGGTAGTGTTCGTTGCGGTCCCACTAGTGGTATTCCCAGTCTGAGGTCCAGGGTTACCACCAGCATTAGGTCCTGCACCAGACATGGTGAAGGTGTCAGGGGGAAAACCGAAGGCGGAACGAGAAGGAGAACTCAAAGGACCAGAAGAAGAGTCGGTGTGTGGACTCGGTGGAGGACTAACTCGAACCCTACGTGGAGGAGTAAGTCTTCCTACCAGAAACTGAGGATGAAGGCCTAGAAGTTTTCGAGATAAACACCTCGGTGGCGCAATGGTGACGACACAAACATAGCACAAAGGAAAAAGAGACCGACAAAGGCAGGGAGGTGCGGGATCAACTAATTACAATGTCAAAACAAAGGCAAAGAGGTGCAGGATCAGTTGATTTCAATGTTTTAGAGTCTTTTCTTGGCGGTGTTAACCAAGCCCTTTTTCACTTAGGGTGTGTGTGTAAAAGTGTGTAAATTTTAATTTTTAAACCCATACATTTGTAGAGAAAAAGAAAAGTGTGTTGTATAGATATAAATAAACCTGCAAATGACAGTATATAGGCCTACAAAAATAGAAAATAAACAGCTAATAATGCAATAATCTAAACCCAAGGAGGCGGGTCTCTCAACAACTAGTCTATAGGTGAGTAAAAAACTAAGCAAAACACACTAAAGGAGCCAATAGATCTAAGGTCAAGAGGGACAGGGATCTAAAAGACAAGATCTTCTGGAAAGTGGTGCAAAAAACAACAACAAATCAAAGGAAAAATTGTTGTAAAAGAGGTGGTGAAAGGCTATCTCCTGAAGGGAAATGGATTGAACCCTAGAGGAAAACCCAAAAAAAGCTAGATGAGGTGATTTGGATGGATAACAAGCCGATCTGAAGTAGATCTGAAGGTGAGGTATCAAGATGCGAATAACAGAGTGAGGAGCCTAAAGAAAAAAAGAAATTTAGGACAACCTGTGACAAAAACTCTTCCACAGTGGAAGTGCTGGCTAGGTGACTAGGTTCCCATTAGTTGAGCAAAAATAGAACAAGTACGGGTCCAAAACGGGCGAGGAGACGGAGGTCAAGAAACCAGAACAGGAGGCTGGACAAACCGGAAAACTTTGGAAAAAATCCTGGAAAAGTCCGGGTCACATTTTCGGCTTGTTTTTGTTAGGAGTCGCATTTTTGGGCTGAAAGTGCGTCCGAGGGTCTAGGTCAGGTTTGGGCCAAAGTGTGATCTTCACTTTCGGCCTCTGACAGTAGGTTTTAGAAAAAGTTGTCATCTCAGCTGCAGCCGATGTCTGTCACCTGTGCAATAGGTCCGAAAACACACGGAAGTCAGAATTTTTATCGTCTTAGAGTTTTATAGGTTAAAAAAACATCAAGAAAATAAAAAACAAGGGGCTAAAGAGAAATCCTAGGGTTTGAAGTAGTTGGATATGCAAGGATCAGAAAATGACAGCAGTCGTAATCGTAAACCCGTGTGGAGTCGCCAGTTGTTAGTATGAATCTTAATTCCAAGCATACAAAAAAAGACCACTTTAGCTGCACATAACAAACAGCCCTAACAGTAAATATGGCTGCTAATATCCTCAGATCTGCAGTTAGGTGATCAAGATAAATGCTGCAAAAAATCTATATCTATGCATTAGAAGACATTAAGCAGTAGAAAAAACAAGATTTACTCCATGCATCCAATAGACAAGACAAGAATATATCAAATGAATTTTGTATTAATGGCACCTGGGACTAAAACACAAGAGGGTGTTCCCTGTTCTCCTCAATGGGATGGTTTCTTGTAAGTCCTCAACACTTCAGATCTAGAATTCCTCTCTCTTGATGGTGTAGAAAACCCAGACAAAAAATGGTAGCAAAATATGACTATGATGGTGGATCAATAGTCAGACCAAAAGTATAGATCCAGAGTGATCTTTAGGCAACAAAAGGTGGTAAATGAATGGGAAAACCCTTCTATTTATAACAAAATATTGAGTTAGTCTAGATATTGGTGTATAATTAAAATATTGTTAACCAAATCAAGATCCAACTTTTATGGAATATTTTATTATATTTGTTGGAGGGAAAAGGAATTTGACTTGGGTCAAATCTCTTTATTTGTAAATAATAAATAAATAAATGATTTATTTATCATTTTAAGGATGTGGTTGAGTGATAATCAAATAAATAATGATTTATTTAATTATTTAAGGGTGATTTAGTCATATTCAACAAAGAATATTATTTAAATAAGGTTTAAATAATTATTCTTAAGAAATAATAAGATAAATAATGATTTATCTAATTAATTTCCCTGTTTTGGGTTAAATATAACCAGGAATATTAATTAAATTGTTGTTTAACTAATTATTCCTTGAGGAGAATCAAACAATTGTAGATTTATTTAATATTTCCTCATGGGGTTTCTTGTTTAGACCATAAACAACTTAATAAAGGTGGTTTACTAAGTTATTTTTCATAGTGAATGCAATTTTACTTATGGTAAAATTGGTCTTACATGGTGTACTTGGGTCCATCTAATAACAATAGGTTAGATGACCAAAAAATGGTGTAACACCAGTTATGATGCTCGGTATATTAGGGTTTTTGTTTATTTGAAGTTTTGTTGGATAGGAATGACAGTTAGGGAACTAGGTCTAGGGTTTAGGTCAGATTTCAAAGGTTAGATTGCAAAGGCAAGGATGAGGCCAGGTAGGTAAGCTTAGAGGCATGTTTAATTTTTAATTTGTGTATAGGGTGAATAAAGAGAGATTCAGAATGAGAATTAAACTGAATTCATTCATCAGAAGAGCAGAGACATGTTCATGTAAATCTTATTTAAACAGAGTATGGAAATCATGATTTATGTCTATATATTGATAAGATTAACATGCATAAGCATATATGTGAAAGAAGGATAAAATAACATTTAAATTGATAAGACTACAAAGAAAAACAAATTATTAAAGGCATACCACTGGAGTCTCGACACTATGTTTGCAACATTGCCTCTGATTTCATTAAAAACAAACGCTTGTACAATAGGTCCACTGCAAATAAAAACTATCCAACCCTTAAAATGGCTTGAGTTGGAATAAATATAGGAAATAAGAGTCATGACACCTCATAGGATCGAAATCCTATCCAAAAAGCATCATAATTACATCAGATGAATAACTTCCTATAATCTAGGGAAGTTAGAAACTATTCCCTAAAATTCAGCTAAAGACTAGGAGTATGTTTCTCCTTCATTTAATTACATTTTTCCTCATCATAAGAGGCAAAAAAAAACTCAATTACTCAAATGAAATTTCATGGGACATATTAGCTTCGAATTTTGAAGCTTTCCTAGCTTTACAATTGTCCAAAGGGAATCCAATGCAGAAACGTAGTGCCATTTTCAAAAGCGTCGTGCCTCTCCAGCAGAAGTGTCATGCCTATTCATAGGTGAATTTGACCCATTTTAATGTGTCCATTTGTAAGTCTGAAGGTTGGGATAGGAATACCTACGTGTCTACTTTCCAATGCACCTTAAAAATTGAGAAAACACCCACGGGAAGAACCTCAAAACTTGATTCTCCCAAACTCACTCTAGAAGTGTCGCGCCTGGTCAAAATCACTGGCAGAAACATGAAAAATATGTAGTGTTTTGGATTTTTATCCGCAATCAAGAGGTGTCATGAAAAACCAGGACCTGATATGAAATTTACAAATGAAAAGGTATCCAAAAACATAAGACATTCTTCATTTGAGTGCCCTTAGAGAAAGCGTCACGCCGCTGCGTGACACTTCTGGAAAACCAAATTTCCAGAATTTCCAAAAAATCACCAAAAGTGCTTAAAATGCTCAAAATCTCTTAGAATTTGTTTTATGAATGATGTGGATGATATGCTAATGATATGAATATGGGAAAACTATTTTTTTTGTGCTAACACCCTCATCAGTATTAAATAAATGTGCTTAGGATCATCTCAAATTAGTCAGTTATGTGAGGGTTTATATGTCAAGTTTTGTGCTTTTTATGAGAAATTCATGAGTTAATTAGCTGTTAAAAAAACATGTACAACAAACAAATTTCATAGAAATAAAACACAGCAAACACATTACACAATAGTTGATAACATAGTTCACCCCTCATGGACTACATCTCCATGGACCTACTTCAACTGGCTAGGCCCTCTTTGGATTAATGGTCAATTCTCTGATTGTATGCACCTATAGTACTCCAATGGATTTTAAACCTGGTCCATTGGATTCAGAAGACCCAGAAAAGTCAAAATAGACTCTTCAAGCTCTAAAAATGATCTTCAGATGATCTAGGCATGACCCCCTCTCCTGGTGGCCCTAGGCTTCTATAATATTCAAAGTGGAAAAATCACTTTCATAAGTGATCCAATGCCTCTACAATTTGCACCATCATGCTCATAGCCTCCAAATCATCTATGAATTACTCTTCTTGAGCCAAAATTGGTCGAAATATGCCAAAGTTATGGCTTCCTCAATATTTCCTAGAAAAACGCCACCAAAATTGGAACATCTCCAGTTAACCCCGCCAATTTTGGTAGTGGAGCCGAATCTAGAGACTCTGCCATTTTCTCTGCCACATTAAACTGGAGTTTAATTAATCGTTAAGTGGAGTTTAATTAAAATAAGCGCACTTTTAATGGATGTTCAGCGCTAAATGCGCAATTAACAAAATCCAAATTATAAATCAGATTAGTGCTTAATCCTTTGGTTTAAGGTTAATTAAAACATTTTTAGCACTTAAACTCTGCTCCAATACAATAAATCTCCGAAACGGATCTGGGACGTGGTCCCGTGGTAAGGGGATAGCCCTACGAGACTGGCCCCTTTTTTCCTCCGCCCGAATTCAAACCAAAGGTTAAATACATGTTGCGACCTATGCATATTAAGCTCTAATGCGTAGACCAAATGGTAATTCTTGTGGGTTATGTGGGGGAGGTTTCAGGTTCAACCCTAAGCTCAACCCTTCTACTAACAATAATTTTTCTGCCCAAATTAATATAAATCTGACCTTAAACTTAACTTAAATTCGGCCTTGGAGGGGGGCAGGGGGGCACATGGCAGCCTCCGGGCTTGCCATGTGTCAGCACCCAATTGTCTCTCCACAAACCAATGAAATTGTGCCATGTGCCCAGAAATTTAGGCCACTCAGAAATTGAAAAGTTTCATCACCTCATTGGCCTTTGAAAACCCAAATTTTTGGCCTTTTACCTTATTTGACCCTCTCTTTTTTTCTTGTTTAGCATGGAAAACAATAGGCTCCAACTTTCACATACGGATTTTGTTTTTAGTGAAATTAATTGCACCAGATTCCTAGCTACAGGCTCTATCCATTCGTTCTAATTTGGTGAAATTCTAAGCACTTTGAATTTTTGGCAATTTTTTGCCCCCAATCCATATTCTGGTCACTCCTTCCCAGTGATAGGCTTTTGGACCCAAAAAAGATGGTTATCTGATAAGATATGAATACTCTTCTCTTTCCCAAGTTCTATCAACTTGATTCTACTTGGAAAATCTCCATGAAAACCACTTGGGTTCACTGACATGCCTTGCCTTGCAAATGGCTTGGCACTTCAACCAATGTCCTCCTTTTTTTGTTGACCCAATCCAACACTTATTGGCTTCTTGCTGACTAACTAAACACCTTGTTGTACCAAAGTGATCCCTCGATGCTTGAAAAACTAACTGATGGCATTCCCACTAAGAATATTGTGCCTCCTTTGAACACTCATGCATTTGATGCAAGCTTCTCCTTGCAAAACCAATTTTCCAAGTTATGCCCATCTGAGTGAACTATAGCAATGAGTTCCAATATCATTCATCACAAGAAAATAAATTACCATTCTTTTACCTCCATGGCTCCAAATTCCACACTTGGAAGAATGAATTCACCATCTCCTTTGCTTCTTGCCGTCAACACATCAAATGGTCTACAATGGTTGTTGTTTTGGCTGCAATGTTTTTGGCATATTATCCCTCTTCCTGCTTTGATTTCATCATCCTCTAGTATTGACATGTTTCTCATGCCATGATTTCGGAATGAAGTCTAATCATGAGCCTCTCTCTCAAGAGTGGACCTTCCCAAAATCTTGCAACATCTTGTCACAAGCACAACCATCAATCTGAAAAAACATATTATGTAAGAAACATAACTTGATCACATCTCCTTTTACTCCTTCAAAGCAACAAATTTCACATCATGTGAACATCCCCATGTACTCTTACATCTCGATGTACAAACCATCGACCAAATACAAGTCGAAAAAACATGCCTCTTCCAACAACTGACTCTTGAGTCAAACAAAAGCATGTGCAAATTGCCAACTTTGTTGCATCTAAGTGAGTCAACATAACTCTACTTTCAAACACCTTCCTAGCGTAAACATGCAACATGCAGCATAATTTCAAGAGAAAATAAATGCATCAAATAGGTGATATTTGCATCAATCATAAAAAGTAATGCAAGGTATTAATTGGATAAGAAATATAACCATCTCTTTCCAAACCATTTCAATGGAACTTATTTCAGCTACACTTCATCATGTGAATCATCATAACCCACATCGATTATGGAATCCTCTTTTCCATTCTTTTCAAGATCTCTGTCCACCTTCTTCAAATGTCATGGATGAATTGTTGGATACAAATTCCAACACTTGTCTACAAGATGACCTTTCTCATGGCAATGAGTGCAAAACAATTGCATCTTCTTTTCAACATGATTTTCATTATCCAATGGACCTTTGGCTTTCTGCCTCCTTTGTTTTTAAAGTTTCATGTGCATGGCTATATTCTTCCAACACCTCAAAACATTATGGTTATTAAAACCACAAAAGTAACATGCAAAATTTTTACAAATCTTATGTGAAGATTTACCATGTTTATCATAATCAAAAGCAACTTGATTAAAGGTAGATTTATAACTTGCACATTAACCTTTGTCGCCTTCTTGAGGAGGTAAATTTGATGAGGTAGTGGCTGTCTTCGTAATACCAATAATGGCTTCAAAGACTTTAGAGATTTCAACATCCTCTTGTTTTCCATTTCTATTAGTTGCATGCCTATGAGCATCTTCTTGCAAAGTGGGTGTAAAACTTTTGCATTCCTCATGAACACAATATTCACAAGCTTGAGGTAATGAACATGTAATGAAAGTCCTTCTTGGAACACCTTCATGTGCTTCCTTGGCTTTGGAGCATTCTCCATCATTTTTTCCATATCAAAGACCCAAATACTTAGGCCTTTCTTCAACACCAATTGGCTCAACTATGCATTGTGCATGTTTTCCCAATCCTTTACCTCCGTATCCCATCTTAATCAATAATTTGGACCCTATTGCTCTAGTGTGTCTTTAAAAAGCACCTACACATTCATCTTGAGAAGAAATAGAAGAAAAACTTGAATTGCATACCTCTTTTTCAAGCACATACTTGGCTAGATATTCCTTTGCATCATGGAGTTGAGTCTCCATCTCATGCAACCTTCCTAGATTTTTATTTGCAATATGGAGCTGAGTCTCCATCTCATGCATCTTTTCAAGAAGTTCTTGCTTCTCCTCCTTCATGGATATCAATTACTCATGGAGTATAGTGCTCTCCCTCTTATCTTCATACATCTCTTGCACCATATCATTCATGATGTAGAGCTTCTACAACATCTCTTTATCAAAGAGTTTTGCTAACGAAGATTGATTAGAAGTAATGCTTCATGAAGCTGCCATCACACTTGTAATGCATAAAAATATTTTTTGTTGTGATTTGAGAACTGAGCTCTCACTCTTGACCTTCTCCTTACACACAGTTAAATTCTCCTTGCACAAATGCAAAACCAATAGCTAATTCTTCTAGCTAACCTTGGCTAAAATGAGCTAAATTGTGCTCTAATACCAACTTGATCTAAATATGGGAAAACTAGTTTTTTTGTGCTAGCTCCCTCATCAGTACTAGATAAATGTGTTTAGGATAGTCTCAAATTAGTCAGTTATGTGAGGGTTTATGTGTCAATTTTTTTGTTTTTTGAGAGAAATTGATGAGTTAACTATCTATTAAAAACACATGTACAACAAAAAAATTGCAGAGAAATAAAACACAACAAACACATTACGCAATAGTTGATAACGGAGTTCACCCCTCCTGGGCTACATCTACATGGACTTGCTTCAACTGGCTAGGACCTCTTTGGATTAATGGTAAATTATCTGATTGCATGCACCTATAGTGCTCCAATGTCTTTGAAACCTTCTCTATTGGATTCAGAAGACCAAAAAACCTCAAAATAAACTCTTCAAGCTCTGAAAATGGTCTTCAAATGATCTAGGCATGACCCTGTCTCCTGGTGGCCCTTGGCTTCTTTAATCTTCAAAGTGGAAAAATCACTTAAAAAATTTCTCCAACGCCTCTAAAACCTACACCATCATGCTCAGAGCCTCCAAATCATCTAGGAATGACTCTTCTTGAGCCAAAATTGGTCTAAAGATGCCAAAGTTATGGCTTCCTTAATATTTCCTAGAAAAACTCCACCAAAACTGGAACATCTCCAGTTAACCCGCCAATTTTGGTAGTGGCACAAAATCTAGGGACTCCGCCATTTTCTCCGCCGCATTAAACTGGATTTTAATTAATTGTTAAGTGGATTTTAATTAAAATAAGCATGCATTTAATTGATTTTTGGCGCTAAACGCGCAATTAACAAAATCCAAATTATAAATTGGATTAGTGCTTAATCCTTTGGTTTATGGTTAATAAAACTTGTTTAGCACTTAAAATTAGTGCCAATACAATAAATATCTGCCACGGTTCTAGGACGTGGTCCTGTGGTAAGGGGCTCACCCCTTTTTGTGGCCTATGCATATTAAGATCTAATGTGTAGACCAAATTGTAAGTCTTGTGGGTTATGTGGGAGATGCCCCAGGTTCGACCCTGACCTCCTCCCTTCTGCTAACAATAAATTTTCCACCCAAATTAATATAAATTTGAGCTTACACTTAAATTAAATTTGGCCTTGGAGGGGGGGCACATGGCAGCCTCCAGGCTTGCCATGTGTTAGCACCCAATTGGCTCTCCACAAACCAATGAAATTGCGCCATGTGCCTAGAAATTCTGGCCACTCAGAAATTGACAAGTGTCATCACCTCAATGGCCTTTAAAACCCCAAATTTTTGGAATTTGACCTTTTTTGACTCTTTTTTTTTAAATACGCTTGTTTGGCATGGCGAATAGCAGGCTCTAACTTTCACATACGAAGTCTGTTTTGAGTGAAACGAATTGCACCGAATTCCTGACAACGGGCTCTATCCGATCGTTCTAGTTTGGTGCAATTTTGAGCACTTCTAATTTTTGGAAAAAAATTTCCCCCAATCCATATTCTAATCAGCTAAACAGCCAAGGATGCCTCAGTAAGTAGGTCCAAGTTACCCTTCTCCTTGAGCTTCATTTGAGCTTCCTTGAGATTTTTCTTCAATTTATTCAACCTAATTTGGGAGATTTTGTTTCTAGTGAAATAATGATTTTCCATATGCCTCTTGAGGTCATTTTTATTTTTCGATTTATTCAAAAGTTTCTTAATATTTCCATTCACCCTGTCAAGCCAATACTCTCTATCTTGATTGATTTCAGTAGCAATTATTTCATCAAAAAATTTCCAACCTAATGTAGGAGTTGATTCTTTTTCTTTCTAAAGTGCCTTCTTGAGACCTCTTGTCCTCGATCTCCTTGATTTCATTTCAACTTCTATATCCTCCAACTTATCATCATCTACCAGTTCTTTTGCTTTACCTTTTTCTACCTCAATATGCACCTTTGGCTTGTCTTGGAGAAGTTGTTTCACTTTTAACTATGGATTCTCTTGATGTAAGAAGGTGATCTGAAAATTTTCCATTGAGAAAATCTCCCTCAACTCTGTTATCTCTGCATATTTTTCCTTTATCATTTCCTCAGCTGACTTCTCCTTCACATGCTCTACCGTGTCAGCCTATAGGGGTGCTTGTTCATCATGTTGTTGCAATGGCGACTCACCATCATGAATAGGTGCCTGCTCTATTGTTTGTCTTTGCTCATGTGTAGTTTCAGGTGCAAGTACACCTTTGATGGTCTTTGGAGAAAAAACCATTTTGTTACCCTTCTCATAGGTTTGAGTGATCTCAACCCTAGGTGCTTTTGAAACCTCTGCTTGCCTGCTTGAAGAGCCAACCTCCTTTGGTTTTGTTGATGTTGATGATGTGCTATGAACAATAGGTGGACTAGTAGCAGTCTTTGATGCTACTTTCTCCATGAAAGCTTCCCAGGTCATATTTTTTGCTGAGAGTTGGTGCAAAACCACAAACTTGACCAAAACATGGTGGAACAAACTAGGATGATTATTTTTACCTTTATATGTACCTTTTCTACCATTTTGACCAAACTTATGAATAAATATTTAGACAAATTGAGTGATTGGGTGGCTGTGAAGTGCATTAGTAACCTGATATGGTATTGATACAGTCTTGAAAATCTCCCTCCGCATGTAAAATATTTCATGATTAATTTCATCAATGTGGCATACTTATCAAGTAAATTCCAGAAAGGGAAAACATTCTCAGGTTCATCTCTGCAATGAGGTTTTAGAAATATTGGGTAGTTCTCAAGGTCCAATTCCATGCCTTTGAACCAAACTTCTCCTTCATTTGGAATACATGTTGTTGAAGTGATGGCATCTTCTAATAAAGTGAATTAAATTCCTACTATGATGGCCTTGTCTTTGCTGAAGTTAGTGGAAAAAAGGCTAGTCAATTGAGAATGACAGCCTACCTCCATGATTCTCTCACAAAACCTCATACAAACAATGTTTTCAAAACATCTCTTGGCATAAGGGGAAGCATTGATTTCTTGAAAAGTGGATGGCTTAAACCTAGAATGTTGGTCTCCCTTGTGAACCTTATTTTCACCCTCCATAGTTCTTATGAACAGGATAAAACCCTAGCTAGATGGAGTGGGTAGGGAAAGTGAATTTTGGGAAAAGAGGCGATAGGGATAGGGTGGCTTTAGGGGCTGAGATGAGGTGTAAGAAAGCTAAGGAAAATTTCCCAAAAAATTGAGGAGGTAGGGTGATGTGTTATCTTTAGGCTAAAAGTGAAATTTCTTGAAATAGGTATGAGGATATTGACCAAAATGTGAAAACACGAGGATTTTCTAGTTTTCACGTGGAAATGTAGTGGGAAATTAGGGTTTTGATGGAAATAATGGTAAAGAGGGTTGTGAGTGATATGGAATGTTAGGATATGGTCTGTGGAAGATATTTGAAGGTATTAAATGGTGGGATGAGGGTTTTAAATAACTGAAACCAATCAAGAATGAAAGGCTCTAAAAATGTAATGGAGAAAAACCCTAAGGAGAGAAATCACTCATATGTTGATGAATTGACTTGAAAAAGGTATTGAGAGTGTCCAATTACTAAAAAGGATGCCACAGAAGCTTTGTGCACTTGTTTTGAAGCTTGAATGGCTGATTTGGAGGCTAAAACCCAAAAGTGTAGCGCATTTGTCAGAAGCGTAGCGCCTTTGGAAGAAGTGTAATGCAGTGGCAGAAACATAGCACCAACACCCAAAAACGTCATGTTAGTATTCAGAAACATCATGCTGCCTTCCAAAAGAGTAGCAGAATGAGTTTGCTTGCAAATTTATTTGGTTTTCTTCCACCTTTGGCAATTGTAGAGTACTATGAAGGTGAGAGAGGAGCTATATCTAACAAGAGAGGATAAAATGAGTAGAGGAAGTCACTTTTTCCCTTTATAACATTACAAAACACCATTTTTTGTCTTTTAGTGAAATCATGATCTTTTGAGAAAAACTTTTCTTTTTTTAACAATTTGACAATGTAATAAGCTTTTGAGAGAAGATAAATTGTCTTGCTTTATTTTCCTACCTATGCTAACTCCCTTTGAAGATAACTTATATGGTGAAAATGACTCTTTTTTCGTCTTATTTATGACAGAATTTGGACATTTATAGTGGCGAAACAAAAGACACCTAGACACTGACCCTAGGTGAAATTATGGTAACTGACCTAAGATTCTGGATGATAATGGAGGACATGACCTATGAAATGATAATTACCATGGATAGAGTGGAGGGAGTAGCATTTGAGATCTAGAAAATATCCAGTGAACAAAATTTGAAAACTGACATGAAAATATGAAATTTTGACCGAGGACCACTACAAAGTAAACCTGAAAAGAGTGTCTTTGATCACTGAATATTGGACACTAACATTGGCTCCAGTTGGGGATGGTAGATCCTTCAGGAGGTGTCAAGAACACCTTAGATCAGGTCACCTCATCCATTGGGCAATGGAGTCAAAAATGGAAACTCAAAAAACTTCGACAAACTGAAAATGATTATGAATCAAAAAATTGACTGGAATTTTTGAAATTCTTGAAAGAAGAACATCGGCTGATCATAGAAGTCTCATGGCCTTCTCCTTGGGCTTCAAAATTCTGCAACAATTTCTTATTCTTGGCAGCAAATAAAAGTGATATTTACAATGAAAATTAACCTTTTTCTTCAAGATTATGTAAGGTAATGTTTGAGGAACCTACCATTCACCAGTCCTCCCAGAATTTCCTGCCCATCAAGATATTCTAACAAAAATGCCTTATTACCTCTGAACTTTGTAATCTTGTATGGACCTTTCCACATATTTTCAAACTTACTATGCTTACCTTTGTCTTCATTTCGAGCATCCCATCGAGGAACAACATCTCCTACTTTGAAATCATCAACTTTGGTCTTCTTGTCATAGATTTTCTTTATTTTTTCTTGAATTTTGAAGTGTGAATGAAAACTTCTTCTCTAGTTTGTTGTAAATGAATAATTTGACTTATTCTTCTTTGGGTATCATTTGGTTCACTCTTGATTTCTTGCATAATTTTCATCACTGGGACAGCTAAAGAAGTGGGAAACACTGTGTCAACACCATACACAAGTTGGAAAGGTGACATGTTGATTGATATCTTCATGCTAACTTTGTCTACCCATAGAGCCTTTAGGAGCTTCTTGTGCTAATTTCTCTTGTTCTCTTGCATCAATTTCTAGATTATATTCACCAATGATTTGTTTGATGATTCATCCAACCCGTTGCCTTGAGGATAGTATGTTGTAGCAATTATTATGTGATATTTATCACAAAAGTCAATAATTTTCTTAGACTTAAAGGAGACTGCATTGTCAGTAATAATTCTATGCGAGCAACCAAAACGAGACAAGATATTGCTTTCTAAAAACTAAATAATGATAGTATATGTGGTTTGCCTCGTTATAATGGCTTCAATCCACTTTGTGAAGTAATCAGTGGTAGTGAGTATCCACTTATGTTGAGCTAATTAAGGAGGATGGATCTCACCAATGAAATCAAGACCCCACTGTTGGAAGCGTGCTTGAACTGCGATGGGTTTTAAGGGCAGTGGCAAAAGATTTCTTTTTCCTTGAAAAATATGACATTCATGACAGCTCATTACAGTCTTATAAAAATCTAAAAATAAACTTGGCCAATAGAATCCAACCCTCAAAATCTTATTTTCTGTAGTCTTCCATAAAATATGACCACCATAGTCACCTTTATGAAATTCATTCATCACTTTTTCAACTTCTCCTTCTACCAAAAAATTAAACAACACTCTAACCGAATCTTTCCAATACAAAACATTGTTAAAGATGCAATACTTAAGAGCCTTCAACTTCAAAGATCTAGCTTTACTACTAGGAAAGTCGGGAGGAGGGTTCAAGTGTTGCAAAACATGAGCAATATCAGCGTACCATGGCGATGAAATAAATATTTCAGATACTTGAGGTAATGAATCAGCCTCTTTCTCCTCAGATAATGCAACAATAAAATTAATGTCCAAAGCATGGAGGTTTGAGTCTGCCATAAGCTTTTCCAAGCCTTGTCCCTTGATCATTTTTGTAGGCTTTATCTCCAAGTCATACTCCAACATAGTAGTGATCCACTTGCCATGCCAACCTTCAGGATCATTCGGTGTAAGCACATATTTGACAACAACGTTTGGGACATATGATATAACATGAGAGTGAAGAATATAAAATCAGAATTAATTCAATGCTTTAAATAGATCCAAGGCTTGATTTTCATTGATACTGTACTTCAAGGCTACGTCTCTAATGGTTCTACTGAAGAAGGTGATGGGTTGCTCTATTTTCTGATTTTTATTTTTCAGAAGGACAATAGCTAGAGTGTGCTCCGAAGAAAAGGAAAAAATGATGAAAACAAGTGTGTAATCTGGACTAATAAGAGTAGGAGCATGAGATAAAGAAAATTTAAATTGAATGAAAGACTTCTTTGCCTCCTTAAACCATTTTACCTCATTATCTTTCTTCAACATATCAGTAATTTTCCTTAAGTGTTCAGCAAGATTGGGAACAAAACTTCTTAGAAAATTTATTTTACCATTGAATGATTGGATCTCCTTCTTGCTTATAGGATAGTCCAAGCTCTAAATCACTTTAATTCTTGAAGGATGTATCCGGATGTTGTCTTTTGATATAATGTGGCCCGTCAATTTTCCTTCCTCCATAGCAAACGGTCTCTTCTTAGGATTCAGTGATATGCAAAATTTCCTACAACTCTGAAAAAAAAATTCAAGTGCTGCAAGTGTTGCTCATCTACCTTGGAAAAAATAATGATATCATCAAGATAGATGACCAAAAAGACATCATTTTCATTGGTGAAGGCGATTTCCATTACTCGCTGAAAATTCCCTCTTGCATTTTTCAATCCAAAGGGAATTTTGGCGTACATGAAGGTACCCCATTTTGTTGTAAAGGTTGTCTTTTCCTGATCATATGGACAGATTAAAATCTGATTATACCTAGAATATTTGTCCAGCAATGAAATCCTAGAAGATCCAACTACCCTTTGCATAATATGGTCCATTTTTGGAAGTGGATGATTGTCTTTCAGCGACACTTTATTAGATTTATGAAATCTATACATAAGTGAATCTCTCTAGTCTTCTTTCTTAATGGCACTAAGTTAGAAATCCAATTTGAAAAGAGAAGTGGAACCATAATACCAGTAGTAAATAACATGTTTACCTCTTTTTGAATGGAGGGCAGCAACTTGGGATTCATTGTCCTTGATTTCTGGGGGAAACACTTATGATTTGGTTCAAAGGAATTGTATGTTGAATTATACTCTTATCATATATTTTTAGATCAGAATATTCCCAAGAAAATACATCAGCAAACTAATACATGAGCACTGCGTATTTACCTTTCATCTCTGGGCTCAAGGATTTTTAAATCTTGGCTATATTGGGCTTATCAGAAGTGCCAAGATTAAGATCTTCCACTCCTACTTCTATTGGCAGCATGGTCAGTTTACGTGCAACACCTTCTTGGTAAAAAATCTCCAAAGGCACAATACCTCTAGGAATGGATTTGTCTTTCAGCTGAAGTACTTTCATTTCTACTACATGCAATTCTTGGTCATTTTCAAAAAATTGGTCACCCATTTTTAAATTCACAAATTCCTCTTCCATCTGCAAGAAGTTGCTAATATGTTTGTCATCTTGAAAGACCTTCCAATACTAAACATTATCTAGAAAAATAGGGTGATGTTTTACATTTATCTCATACTTCTTATTGGGATACAATGGAATTTTAAACATGATGGCCGAAGTGGCAAGAAAATCAGCAATAACATTGTTGTCCCTTAGGATAAATGAAAAAGTATACTCGGTGAAGGTCTTCAGGATATCTAACAATACATTTTGGTAAGCTCACATCCTAGGATGATTGGCTTGGTATTCCCCTTTGACTTGTTTTATTACCAGTTCAGAGTCTCCATACATAGAAATTTTCTTGGCACCTAACTTCCTGAGAATTTTTAGACTGACTATCAAAGCCTCATACTCTGCTTCATTGTTAGAACAGTCAAATGCTAACTTGTATGAGGAAATTAGAACGTTAAGAGGAATTTTAAGAGACTTATTTTTAGGGCTGTGAATCCACACTCCAATGTCGTCCCCTTCCTTACCCAAGGCTCCATCGAAATCCATAGTCCACAAACCACTTTCCTCATCGAGTTGTTGCAAATCAGATGACTGAACTTTACTTGATGCTTGAGAAAGGTCTTTTGTACCAAATGGTTCTATGTCTTTCACTATTTCATCTCTTTTTTGGGTTGCTGCACTTGGTTCCAAACCACTTGGCATATTTTCTTGATTTTTTGCATTTGCAATTTCTAAAACAAAATTTTAAAACTTTGAATTTTTTGTCTTTTCTTCCATCAAAAGTTTTGAATATATTGAACATTCATCATTGACTAAGATAAACTCTAAATCCATGTGAAAAACATGTTTGGGGTGATTATTAGGCTTTTCTCTGCTACAGATCATGTGCTTCATTTTACTTTCCCGGTATAGTTGTCTAAGTTGGCCAAAGACCGATATTGTAGCATATGAAAATTCGAGATGCAAGGTACCTCTAATTTTTTCTCCCCAAGACCGGGAGAGAAAAAATCCATATCTGGGAGGGATATCAGCCACAACAACATCCATGAGTACTTTCTTGGCTGGGATTTTCTATAAAGACACCACTAGATCTTTAATGAGGCCAAGAAATCTCACCTTGACTGAATCAAACGAATAAAGGTCATGGTAGGATCTTGTGATATCCAAGCCTAATATTTCCATGATGGCTTTAACCATAAGGTTATGAGATGCTCCGAAATCAAGCATGGCATTATGGAGGATAAAATCATGGATTTTGAGGCTAAGATAAAATGGAGGGACCTCACTATCTTCTAAATCACCATCAATAGTAGGACAAAATAAAATTTTCGGGTGATCATCACTTACATTGACCATATCAGACATACGATCTACCCTAAGCAACTTGGCTACTTGAAACTTATATTCGTCATTATTGAGTATTCCAGTTAAAGGAATGGACTTTCAATTTTGAGATTTCATTTTCAAGACTAAAAAGGGAAGAATGTTTTTCTACCTCTTTGGATGGTGCATCTTTCTTCTCCAGTTGATCTTTGTGTGGAATCTCCTTCTTCTGTCCTCCATCTTGGACTTCTTTATATTTTTTCTGACTGCTGGTAGAAGCCTCATTTCCTTTTGCAGGACAAGGAACATTAGGTCCCTTGTCTTTTCTTTGATTTGAAGTAGTCGTCTCCTTATGATGAGTATCGATTTGAGAATTTTGTTTTTTCTGATTAGAGCTTATAGGAACATTTCTATTCCTCAAACCATATTGGCTTTGTACTTGAGTAAGAGCATTCTGATATCCCCTCTAGTAATATTATGTCCATACTGATAGCATATCATCATTTGAAAATACATATTTTTGGTCGTCCAGTGCATGAATTTCTGCAGAAAATTGATATTCTTCAGTGAGGAAAATAGGTTGCTGATTTTCCTCAAATAAATGATTATCGCCTAAAATCTCTTCTTCCTCTTCTTCATCTTCTTCATCAGGTCCTTCTGTGTAGTTTTTTTGAAATGGAGTGTGAATTTGCTGTTGAATTTGTGGATCCTAGCCCCTCTGTTCCCTTTGCTTGACCCTGTATTGAGGCTGTTGATTTTGACCCCGGAAATCGGGATTTCTAAAGGAGGTTTCAGCTTGTCTATCAACGATGGCCATTTTGTCCATCATATTCTCCATGGTTTTGATCAAGGTGTTGAGCTTGCCCTCAGATGAAGTAGATTTTTCTTCCTTTATAGTCACCCTTTTCTCTGTCTTGATTTTTTACTTTTTGATAATCAAATTCGCTTCCATGCTTACTGCATTTCTCTGCATTTCTTCAAGGGTTGATGTATTTCTTTCCCTTAGTTGGTAAGCCATATTAGGATCAAAACCATCAGGGTAATGAAGTAAAGCAAGGCCTGGAGGAGCCTTTATATTTTCAGGAATAGAATCATAAATTCTATTGAATATAACTGTAAAGTATTGTACAAACTCATTAGGATTCATTTTCAAGGCATTATATTCATCTAGGATCTGTAATGGATTCTTATTCTCCTCCAATTTTTCCATAAAAAATTCAATTAGTTGTTGTGAATTAGCTAATGAACCAGATGTTAGAGAGCGGAACCATTTTTTAACCTCTCCTGAGGAAATTTGTGCTATGATGCACATATTGGCGTCATCATTGTCAATCTCTTCAAGATCTATGAAATCAACTACTTTCACAATGTGTTGGTGAGAAATAACCTATCATGTTCCATCAAAAAGAGGAAATGTTTTACCATAGTTCTAAGGTAGTGCGGTGAGTTGTTGTGGTAAGATCAATGGAGCGAATCTTGCCATGATTAATGGAGGGGGTTGTGGACGTGTTGATGGAGTGAAAACTTGTAGAGGTAATGATGGAATGAAAGGAAGAGATGATGATGTAGCTGTGTGAGAAGGTGTAATAGCAGGTGGTGAAGCAAAAGCCTGTTGCTAGTATTGCAAATAATATTTTTCTAAAGTTACTTGAAACTTATCAACCAAACCTTGAAGTTTTTGAAAATTAGACCAGACTTCACTATCAAGATCAGAATAAGAAGATTCAGAACATGGTAAATAGGTCTCAAAATCAATAGGATCAAAGAAAATTTCTGAAAGAAAGGATTCAGACTTAGACCTGAACAAAGATGTTTCAAATTCAAAATTATAGGACAAATCTTCTGAAGCAAACCTCGTAGGCAAGAAGTTTGATTTCATGAGTCGAGGAATAGCCTTTCCAAATTTCTGAAACTTTGTTTTCTACTTTCTTAAGAGACTCTCAGGGTCATTGAAAATTGGTGAGGGATTTGGGTCTGGATTTGACCTAGTGTGTCTTTTAGGAATCAGGTTTTCTTGAGAATTTGTACTATGGCTCGAATTTACTGACTCAGCTTTCTTCAAATGTCAGAACTTGTCACCCACAAGTCTAACCTTTAGTGAACTAAATACATTTTCCCAGGGAAAGTTTTACAATCGTCCCTGGCCTTCCTTTGGAAAACGTTCACCTATAGGTTACATCTCTATGGCTAGCGTTGATCACCTACAGGTTTCTCCCCTTTACACCTATGTTGGTTCTAGAAATTCGATAAAAAGAGAGATTTTCTGAAAGCTTCCTCTTCCAGAAGCTTCCATAATTTGTTACAACCATTTACCTTAGATTAAACATTCGAATCCTATCTCATCCTTCTTTGGAGTTTCCATCCCTTATCCTTTGATCCCATCCTCCCATTAAAGGTGGATCTAAAACCTTATATTGGTAATTAGATAAGAACTCCTAACTTAGCCCAATCCACTATATATTTAACATATTGCATATACAAGAGGTTAATGATTGGCTTTTGAATTCTACCCTTATGTTGTTGAGGTGAGAGGTTAACATTCCATGAATTTAGGGTGATTGGAGGTGCATATTATGACAAGGAAAGGACAAGTTGACATCTTGGAGGAGCTCTTATACAATATCAACACCTATTTGTGGTTGTAATCTCCTTCTGTTTATATTAATGCAAAGGGTTCTCTATTTTCCTATATGTGATTGTTGTTATTTCACTTATTTCAATACCATGTTGATCTATTGAATAGAGTACTTAGATGATACTACATAGATCTCTTAGTTTCTTAGCTTGTGTTATCTGACCATGCAGGTTCTAATTTTGGCAATCAGAGCTGGAATTGGAACATTCAAGTTGAAGAAGGAACGAAGTGTGCGATGGATTCTAGGTAGGCTTCATTCCATCATCTATTTACTTTAAGGAAACCATTGGATTCCTTTTTTTCTCTGTAGTTCTAGGTTGGCCATCGAACGTAGGGGAGATACTTTTGTCTACAATTGTAAATCTCGTATAAAAGCATGCATGTTCCATGCATGCAAAAACTAGCAAGGAAATCATACATGCAACTTGGTACTTGCAAGAAAAATTCGTTGTAGTTGTTGATCCCGATGTCCTCTTGCGCTTTCTTTCTTCTCAATTGCCTTATTTCTCCAAATCCCAAGTATGCCACACTCCTCCAAGAGTGATCCAATAAAATATAGGTGTCCATGAGTATGAGAGAGAAAGAATAGAGAGGGAGCTCCAAAATTGAACTAGAAAAAGCTATGAAATGGTCCTCAAAAGCCTTTTTATTAATGAGGCCTCTATTTTCTTCATTTTCTATTATTTTCCTTAATTTTCCTCCTCACATGCAACATGTGACCTTTCACCTCCCTTTTCTCCTAATTTCCATCATTTTCATAAATAAAATTTCAATTAATGCATCATGCCTTTTCAAAGCCTTAGCCATTGCCTTTTCTTAATCATAAGTGATCCCAATCACTATGTTTTGGCCCAACATTTAGCTTGGAATATGTGTCCCATGACCAGGGTCTTATTTTACCTTTATTAAATTTATTACATGTATTTTTGATGAGGGTTGTTACATATTTTTCTTTCTCAAACAATTTCTAAAACTGGGGATTTTCCTAATGAAGGGAAATTCAAAAATTATTTTTGATGATCAACTTGGAAATGGTTGTAATGAAAGAATGTTGACAATTTATATCACTTAAAGCATACCAAATACACTCTCCAATGCTTACAAAATTCAACTCGTATGCTCATGGCAGTTTTTTCCCTTGGTACCAATACAATAAAAATTTCATTCAAATGTCAAAGTTGGAAATGGTCATCACCTAAGCATGGGTATAGTGTGATCACATTAACCATGTCAAAACACACTTTACAAAGCTTATTTTGATACTTGGTGTCATTTCCAACACACACACACCCCCCCCCCCAATATGGCCTTTACCCCTGAATGGTTCAATCCATGATGAGTTACAACCCATGATACATTACAGATCAAGATATAATAAATAATTCATTGGTTCTATTAGATTCATTTCCATGAAGTATCACATCATTCTCCCACTAGTTTCACTACCTAAAATTCTTTTTCTTAAGTGATTTCTAAAAGTAGGGTTTTACAAAGTGAGGGGAAATGTATTAATTTCATTTGAAGATGAAACTAAGAAATGGATAGTGTGATCACCTTGTAAATACCACAACTTACATAACATAATTTTTATGTTCATTTTGGCTCGCATTCCCTTAGGACCAATATGGTCTTTGTCCTTTAATTACCCTAGCTAAGAATTGCAACTCGTGAAGAAATCCAAATTGGGTCACGAATTATGAGCCATCAATTCCATTTGTATTATTTATATGGGTAACATGAGAGGTGTCATTCTCCCATTATTTTCACTACCCAAAAAAATATTATCTTGAATTATTTTAAAATTAAGGTTTTCCCAATGAGAGGCAATGCAAAATTGCATTCAAAAGTCAAACTAGGAAATCACCACCCCAAAATGTGTAGACAAAGTTATCACCTTGTACATCCTTAAAATCACTTAAGAAAGCTTATAAAACATAATTATAATGTCCGGTGTCATTTTTTTAATCCTAGGACAAAAATCACAAAAACTATATTCGAATGTCAAACTTGGAAATGGAAGCCACATAATCACATGGAAAATTACATTGGCCTTGCCCAAACACACTTTTTAAAGCTTATGAAATGCAATTCTAATGCTCAATGTGGTTCTTTTCCCTTAGGACCAATATTGCCTTTATCCTTCAATGGTTATTTTCTATAGGTTGCATCACACGATAAAATTCAAACCAAGACATGGATTAATTATCCATTAGTTATGACGAAAATTTCTACAACCACTATAAATCCAGATTAATCATGGATATAACATGTATCGAGAGGAATCAAATTCTTTTAGATGAAAATTTCTTTTAAAACGCAAAATTTGAAAAAAAAAATGCATCCCTCTAATCCCTTGATGGATTCCAACCTCTCTCTCTCTCTCTCTCTCTCTCTCTCTCTCTCTCTCTATATATATATATATATATAGATAGAGACTAAAATATATATATATATATAATGTGTAGTTTTTTATTGTTTAAAATGTATTTTTGAATGTTATGTAGAGTACAAAATTTAAACTTGTAAGCCAAAAAATATTTGTTGAAAAATTGACAAGACAAAAAAAAAAAAATCAATATGTAAAATAGTGAGACTACTTAAAACATTTTAACTATAGATACTTTTTTTTTTCAAATTAATTTATATGATATATACAATAAAATAATAATAATAATTTAATATATACATAGTTGACATTAAAATATTTTACATAGCATGTTCATTGAGACAATTTATCTATCCATTATATTGTCCACATCAAAATGTTTTTTTGTGAGTAATATATTTTTAAGTACACATCAATTCTACTTAATTGTGCATATTAAACTCTTTTATTAATAACCCACAATTAATTTTTTTATTATTATAAATATTTGTAAATGTCACATATTAATTTTATATTAAGAATTGAATTAATTACACATCTCCCTCTTATTATTCTTATTAAGAAGTACTTTATATTTTTTTATTTTTATTTTTTCAAAAACTTTTTTCTTTGGAGATTGAATATTTTATTATATACTACATTAAAATATTTTATTTTATCATTTTCTTTCTTTTTATAGACCTGCTACTGTAAAGAGTTGATATCAACATAAAATTAGTTAACACTTATCTTCAATAGTTTATTTTAATCTCGTGTTGAAATATTTTTGAATAGTATAAGGTTCAAACACCTTACTCACATTTTTTTACTTCTAATTACTTTATCTTATTTTAAATTTGATATGAAATTCTATTGCGTCATGTGAAATATTTTATTTATGACTCACATTGAGTGAAATATTTTTCCCACATTGGGTTGTAATATCAACAACAAATCTAGTCACTATAGTGAGGTTGTGATTATTGATGTTTTCTAATGTTATTATTTAAAATTAACTAAACATGCATATTCACTAGTTTTTTTTCTCTTTTTTATGTGGTTCATAGACCATGAAGATCAGTGATCACTATGTCCATGAAATATTTGTACCATGAAGACCCACCTAAAGGGATCACTTCATGTCATCTCAACTATGGAGCCTGACCCTAAGGGTGTCAAGAGAATTGAACTCGTGACCTCTCAATAGCAAAGGTGTTAACCCTCATAGCTATTCACTTTTGTTCTTTATGATAGCCAACATTGATTTTATATTTAAAGAATATTTTATTATTTTAAAATGGACAAATGTTAACTCCACGTTGAGCACAAATGTTATCACACATTTCCCTCATACTGGACTATATAATCTGCCTCTTAGTGCAACAATTATTGTTAAAGGTGTCATTTTGTGTTTAGTTTCACTCCCATTAGAGTGTTTTCCCGGATGATTTCTAAAACTAGGGTTTTACCTAATGAGTTAATGCAAAAATTGCATTCAAACTATAAATTTGGAAATGTTTGCCCTAGAAGCATGTAGACAATTTTTTCACCTCATCCATACACATGATTTCAATTATTAATATGTCTCTTTAGCCATCAAGTCTAAAATGGAAAAAAATGCATTAAAACATTAAACTTGGAAATATTGATTGTAGAAGCATGTGGACACTATTATGATCACCTCAAACATGCTCAAATACACTACTCAAATCATATAAAACATTATTTTGAAGCTTTGTGTGTTTATTTTTCCTTGAGACCAATATGGGTTTTGTCCCTGAATACCTACAAGTTGTAATGTACAACATCAAATAAAATGTAAATTTACCATGGATCAATGAGGAATTGATTCTAATGAACTTATATACATGGGGTAGCACTAGGGATGTTTTTATCCATTGAGTTAAATTCTTGTAAAATTGGTTGATTTGATGATTTCTAAAACTAGGACTTTGCATGTTTAAAGGAACTAGAAGCAATACATTTGAATGTCAAACATGGAAATGGATGTGTTAGAAGAATGTGGAAAATATTCTCACATTTTCCATGGACAAACACACTTTCTAGAGATTTTGGAGTACAATTTAAATTCTCAGTGTAGTTTTTTACACCCTTTTATCATTTCCCCCCGCTTCCCAAGGATGAGAATGGAACTGAAGGAAGGTAACCACAAACCAACCTTTAATTCAGGTAGCTAGCCCTACCAAAACCAGAGAGGGAAATCTCAATGTCACTTTTCAGCCAAAGAGATGACTAGATATAATGATATTAGGCTAGTTATGATGCTCAGTAGATTAGGGTTTTTGTTTGTGTGAAGTTTTGCTGGACAGGAATGATAGTTAGGGAACTAGGTCTAGGGTTTAGGTCAGATTTAAAAGGTTAGATTGAAGAGGAAAGGATGAGGCCAGGTAGGTAAGCTTAGAGGTGTGTTGAATTTTTCATTTGTGTATAGGGTGGACATAGAGAGAGTCATAATGATCATTAAACTGAATTCATTCATCAAAAGAGCATAGACATGTTCATGTAAGTCTTATTTAAATAGAGCATGGAAAGCATGATTTCTGTCTATATAGTGATAATATTAACATACATAATCATATATATGAAAGAAATATAACATAAAACTTAACTTGATAATACTATAGAGAAAAACAAATGCTCAAAAGCATACCACTTGAGTCTCAACATTATGTCTGTAGCATTGTCTTTGATTTCATTAAAAACAAAAGCTTGTACAATAGCTCCACTACAAATAACAACTATCCAACCCTTAAAATGGCTTGAGTTGGACTACATATAGGAAATAAGAGTCATGACACCTCATAGGGTCTCAATCTAACCAAAAAGCATCATAAATACATCAGATGAGTCACTTCCTATAATCTAGGGAAGTTAGAAACTATTCCCTAAAATTCAGCTAGAGACTAGGAGTATGTGTCTCAATCATTTAATTACATGTTTCCTTATCATAAGAGGAAAAAAAAAAGCGCAATTACCCAAATGACACCTCATGGGACATATTAGCTTTGAATTATGAAGCTTTCCTAGCTTGACAATTGTCCAAAGGGAATCCGATGTAGAAACGTAGCGCCATTTTCAGAACCATCACGCCTCTTTAGTAGAAGCATATCACCTATTCAAATGTCAATTTGACCTACTTTAAAGAATCCATTTGTAAGTATCAAGGTTGGGCTAGGTATCCCTACCTGTATAATTTCCAATGCACCTTCAAAATTGAGAAAACACCCACGGGAAGACCCTCAAAACTTTATTCTCCCAACCTCACTCCAGAAGTGTTGCGATTGGTCAAAATCACTCACAGAAACATGAAAAAGAGGAATTTTTTTGGAATTTTCTCCACAATCAAGAGGTGTCATGAAAAATTAGGACCTGATCTGGAATGTACAAGTGAAAATGTATCCAAAAACATAATCCATTCTTCATTTGAGTGCAAAGAGATAAAGTGTCGCGCCGTTGCGCAACACTTCTGTGGAAACCAAATTTCCAGAATTTCGAAAAAAAATCACCAAAAGTGCTTAAAATGCTCAAAATCTCTCAAATTTTGTTTTATGACACCTATGGATGATAGGCTAAACAGCCAAGCATGCCTCAGAATGTAGGTCCAAGTTATCCTTCTCCTTGAGCTTCATTTGAGCTTCCTTGAGCTTTTTCTTCAATTGCTTCAGCCTGATTTGGGAGATTTGTTTTTGGCGCAATAATGATTTTCCATATGCCTCTGTAGGTCATTGTTATTTTTGGATTTCTTCAAAATTTTCTCAAGATGTCCATTCATCCTGTCAAACCAATACTCTATATCTTAATTGATTTCAGCAGCAATTAATTCATCAAAAGTTTTCCAACCAGATGTAGGAGCCGATTCTTTTTCTTTCTGAAACGCCCTCTTGTGACCTCTTGTCCTTTGTCTCCTTGCTTTTATTTCAACTTATGTATCCTCCAACTGATCATCATCTACCAGTTCTTTGCCTTTACCTTTTTCTGCCTGAATATGTGCCTTTGGCTTGTCTTGGAGGAGTTGTTTCACTTTTAACTGCAGATTCTCTTGCTGTAAGAAGGTGATCTGAAAATTTTCCATTGAGAAAATCTCCCTCAACTCTGTTATCTCTACATATTTTCCTTTATGATTTCCTCATCTGACTTGTCCTTCACATGCTCTGCCATGTCAGCCTCTAGGGGTGCTTGTTCATCTTGTTGCTGCAATGGTGACTCGCCATCATGACTGGGTGGCTTCTCTATTATTTGTCTTTTCTCAGGTGTAGTTTCAGGTGCAGGTATACCTTTGATGGTATTTGGAGAAAACACCATCTTCTTGCCCTTCTCATAGGTTTGAGTAATATTAACCCTAAGCACTTTTGAAACCTCTACTTTCGTGCTTGAAGAGCCAACCTCCTTTGGTTGTGTTGATGTTGATGATGTGATATGAACAATAAGTGGACTAGCAGCAAGCGATGATGCTACTTTCTCCATGAAAGCTTTCCAAGTCATATTGTTTGCTGAGATTTGGTGCAAAATAACCAGCTTGACCAAACCATGATGGAACAAACTAGGACGATGATTTTTACCTTTGCCTTGTACCTTTTCCGCCATTTTGGCCAAACTTATGAATAAATAGTTAGACAAATTGAGTGATTTGGTGGTTGTGAAGTGCCTTAGTAACCTGACATGGCATTGGTATAGTCTTTAAAATATCCCTTTTCATGTAAAATATTTCATGATTAACTTCATCAATGGGGCCTACTTATCAAGTCAATTTCGGAAAGGAAAAACATGCTCAGGTTCATCTCTGCAATGAGGTTTTAGGAATATTCGGTAGTTCTCAAGGTCCAATTCCATGCCTTTATACCAGAATTCTCCTTCATTTGGAATACCTGTTGTTGAAGTGATGGCATCTGTTGATAAAGTGAATTCAATGCTTGCTATGATGGCCTTGTCTCTACTGAAGCTAATGGAAAAAAGGCTATTTAATTGATCATGACATCTTACCTCCATGATTCTCTCACAAAACCTCAAACAACCATTGTTTTCAAAACATCTCTAGGCATAAGGGGAAGCATTGAGTTCTTGCAAAGTGGATGGCTCAAACCTAGAATGGTGGTCTCCCTTGTGAACCTTATTTTCACCCTCCATAGTGCTTGTGAATAGGATAAAACCCTAGCTAGATGGAGTGGGTAGGGAAATTTAATTTTGGGAAAACAGAGGATAGGGATAGGGTGACTTGAAAATATAAAATTTTGGCCTAGGACAACTACTAAGTAAACCTAAAAACAGTATCTTTGATCACTGAATATTGGACACTAACACATCCAAGACCATTGTGGCTTCTTTCCCTCAATGGCACTAGGCCATGAGTTTCAAGTCATGATAAAATCAAAACCATACCACAAATTGACACTCTATCTACCTAGTTTGAATCATTTACATATCATTCTCCCATAAATTTCACTACCCTAAATGTGTTTCTTTAGACAAATCCTAAAACCATGGTTTTCCCAATGAGAGGCAATGCAAAAATGACATTTGAAGTTCAAACTTGTAATGGATATCGTGGAAATGTGTGGAGATTGTTCTCGCCTCATCCATTCCCAAACATAATTGCTAAAGATGAAAAAATGAAATTTTAATGCTTAGTGTGGTTTTTTGGATCCTATGACGAATATAGGATGTTTGGATGAAGTATTAAGTAATATTATTCTATAGATTGAAATGAATATATATTATGAGAGGAATAGTTTTTTCCACATAACATATTTTATCATAATAATTCTAAAATATCTACATTTGGATAGTTCAAATCCTTAATACGTGGACAATTATCAGCAAATACAAAGATTTAAGGGTTGGAAACATCAACATTCCAAACCCAAATGCAAAAAATCCAAAAGATATCACCTTATAATAGGATGATAGATATAGTAATTCATACTCTTTATGTGAACTAAAGTGAAGAAATGTGTTGTAATGCTCCTATGATAATTCATTCAAGTAATATAACCAGAAGCAATAAAGTTAATTTCAATTCCAATCATAATTTGATCCTTGTATTCCAAAAAATAATACCAATCACAAGTATATACCAAATTAAAAACTCAACTTATAATGGGGCCTCAACAATAACAAGCTAACTAATTCACTAATAAATATTTCAATAAATATACCAACTCATAGCTCTATTTGAGGTAGAAAAGCCTACTAGATTAATCAATGCCTCACAAAAATTCACGTCATTAGTGTTGAATTTGGAAAATTCATGGCCTAGAAAGGTGGAATTATTAACTATGAAAAGTCAAATAGTATTGGCTACTTCAAAATTTATTGAAGAAATACAATAACATATTCAAGAAATTGACGTCCTTGTCTCCAATAGGGGTAACTAATCATACCATTAAACTACTAAAACGTGCAATTTTATAAAATATTGGACTATCAAAGCTCAATTATACCCAATCCAAGAATTAAAGGTAAGTTATAAGGTTAGCTAAAAAAGGATGCATTTGACAAAAGTACCTCCACATGAAAATCAATAGTGTTTTTTTTTGTGTCAAAAACGATAAGACATGGATAATGTGTATTAAATTCGGAACATTGTCCAAAAGAATTACTTTAAACCAATATATGGTTCTAAGGATCAAAGGTATGGCCAATCAACCTGATGGATCCAAATATTTCACCAATATTGACCTAAAGTAAGGAAATAATGAGCTTTGAGTAAAATATGATGATACAGAGAAGAAAACTATTAAGACTCAACAAAGCAATATAATTGATGATGGTGCCATTTAGACTCATTAAAGTGCCAAATCTTTCAAAGGTTAATTAATGAAGTGTGTATACCTTATATGGAAAAAAAAAAATCCATTATATACCTCGATGACACACTAATATTCATTAGGATGTTGAAATGCCATTTATAGCATGTCAAATATGAGTTTACATAGCTTAAATTGAAATAAAATTTCCACATATTGCCTTCCTTATCTATGCCACCAATGGAGATGAGTTTCACATAGACCTAAATAAATCAAATTAAATCATAGTTATGTCCACACTAATTAAAATGGATTAATGTGACTTGGAAGAACAACAAGTAACAATAGAAATAAGGAGTACATATAACATATCCAAAAAAGACTAAAATCTAAAATCTAAAACCAACCTAATAATATTTGAGTCATAGTTTAGTTACCAAAGCTAAGCTCTCTAAACATAAATCGATCGATATCCAGCCACCTAAGTAAGTTCATCTAGCATCACGATGACATTGGTTTATCTATACATTTTTTCAACAACAAAAAAAATTTAAATTCTTTTTGACATATAGACAACAACAATGATTTATTAAGAGGAATAGAGGAATAGATAAACAACAACAATTTCAAACCCTTATAGAAAATGAAAAGAATCCAAAATTAAATGTCTTAGAACAGATAGAGGAGGAGAATTCACTTCAAAGGAATTCAATGATTTTTGAAAAAGGCATGGAATCAAAATAGATCTCTTTGTTTCTAGAACTCCCAAACAAAATGTATTAGTAGAAATAATAAATAGAGTTGTACAAGAAATCGCAAGAAAAATGCTACTAGCGGCTGATTTGCAGGCCAAGGTTTGGAGCGAACTAGTCGAGACAACAATATATACCTTGAATAGAACTCAACTAAGACCAAATATGATCCAGGTGGATATTGGTGGCCACCCACCTATTCCACCTATACCTCCATTCGATTTCCGCATCCTTGTTTATAGCATCATTTACTATTTTTTAGCAATTTTTCGGGTCCTAAACTTCTGAAGCAGTTTTGAACCCCTAAACGTTGTTTATTTAGGTCTTCATTAGGCCCATAGATATAGGAATATGAAGGATGGGCCTATGGAAAAACCTATATTACTTGAAGAGATCTTTCCGATGATATATCATATGCGCCAAACGGAGATGATATGAACAATTTACGACCTCGGGAAGTTGGTTGCCCAACTAACCCCAACAGGGCCCACAAACTCTTAGTGTTCCATCTCCTAGGGTTATAGTTTTGGTTATTTAGGGTTTTTCCATTTTTTACAATAATAAAAATGCCCTTGAGCCTCATTTTAACATAATTTATAGGTATGTAGCCGCCACATCTCTTCTGAGAGATAAGATACCATCACCCAAGCTAGTTTATTTCCATTATGCCTATAAGCTTATTTTATTTATTTGAAATTAATGAAATGAAGTATATTTTTTATTGCATCTCTATGTTTACGTTTATTTTTTTGTTTTTTTATGTTTCTGCATAAATTTGTATTAGTGGTATTAGAGCGGTGTACTCTTTCTCGATCTTTCTTTGCATGTCCCGAACAAGATCAGGGTATAAGGAGTTAGGGCTTGATCAGGTTGAACACTTGCAAGATCAGCCTCGCAAACCCCCACGGCCTCTCATTGTGAGGAAAATAAATACGAGGGAGCGGGATATCCTATCAAAATACTGCTTGAGGAGGCCCTCAAGAAACAGATGAACACGATGACGAATAAATTTGCATAGATCCTTCGATGGCTACCCACCAGTGATGCATCTTCATCTCACAACCACTCTGGAGGTGCCACTCCTTTTAAGGTATAAGTTAACTTTGACATTCCCATATTTGAGGGCCAAATAGATGTAGACATCATATATAGATGGTTGAAATTATTAGAAGGATATTTTTCGGTTCATGACTTTTCCAATCGGGAAAAGATTACTTTTCCACTCCTCAAAATCGCCCCTATGTCAAGGACTGGTGAGAAACCTATTGTGAGCAAAAGGACGAGGGGGAATCCTCCTTGTTCTCGGTCGCACAGTAGGGGAATTTTGAGGTCTAAAATGGGCCTCATAAGGAAAATGTACAATCAAAATTCACTTTATGAGAACCAATCACATTTTAGGGGATGACATCATCCCTAATGGTTGAGGTGGCATTGCTTGAGTTAAAGGTACTTACTTGTCACATTCTCAATGGTGGATAAAAACTCATGGTTAACCATGGTAGTGCTCTAAGTACTTTTAAATTCAAAGTAAAATACTCATAATAAATGTCATTTCACACTTTTTGAATAAAAATATATTATTTTCATTTCATATTTCTTGAAAGAAACAATGCATATCCCTATACATTTATTATATTATATTATATTATATTATTTTTATATAGTATATTAATTACATGTTATTATACATTTTAAATAATATAAAGTTTAATTAATAGCATATAATATAATTAATAATTTATAAATTTATATTTACATTTTATTTTAAATTATTTAAGTACAAAGGACAAATGCATTAGTTGTTCAATGATAATGACTTTTTCTTGAAAAGCTCATTCTTATTTATAGTTGTAGGTTTTAACCCTGTACAAAAATTATCTGCAAACGAATCTTAAAAACATAAAATAAACAGTAGCGAGAGCATAAAACATAAAACAGATAAACACAGAGATTTTCCCCTGGATCCCAAATCGGGACGACCAGCGTGCATGCTGAAGCATACATAAACCCCAATCCATTAACCATGGATTAGAACATAGCCGTAGTTCCCTTGACCGGATCTACAAAATACTAGGGGCTGAAAACCATCATGTCCCAAAACCATGTGCAAACCCATGCACAAAACCATGGGCAGGTCTGCCCACCGGAAAATAAGGACGCGTGACTAGTCGTGGAAAGAATATAACACAAACCCAACAATAGTCACATCAATACAATTTTTTTATTAATTTTATTTTGGTACAACTTTTGAATTGAATTTAACTATGGTTACATTTATTGTAGTGCAAAAATTGAATTGAAAATTCATAGATATTATTTTATTGGTTTAGCTATTATTTTATTATTTCCTTAGGAGGCCCATTTTAAACCTCAAAATTCCCCTAATGACCCACTTGGAATTATTTTTAAGACGCCATCAAGGAACAATACTACCCATGGGGAGCTATGAGGACACATACATACAATGGACTACACTGCAGCAGCAAAGGGATGAAGATGTGCATGAGCTGACGAATCTATTCCATACCCTGCGTAGAAAGTTGGGTATCAAAGATTCAGAGAAATATTTTATGCTTAAATATCGCACAAATACATCCAAGAGGAAATGGAGTTCCTCGACATCTCCTCGCTTGGTGCACCATACTGGTATGCTTCCAAGATTGAACAGAAATTCAAACAAAAGAAGTGAGACTTTGGATTTGTGAATCAGAAGCAATGGAAAGGCTCCCCCAAACCACAAAACAAAGGACAAGGCCAAGGCAGTGCAGCCTAGGACAACCTTTCGAATTTGAAAGCAAAGAACAACACCACAAAACTAAAGAAGGACATGGGAAATTGGTGTGAACTCCATAAGAGCTCCACTCACAACACAAGTGAGTGTCGAGGTCAAGCAGTCACTAGAGGTCGAGCTAAAGGCTTCCAAATCAGATGCATGTTCTGACTCTGAGTCAGAACCCAAAAAGGGGAATTAAAAAGGGAAGCATATTATCGATGTGGATCCCAGTTCCACTTTTTCCTCCACCAAGATATAGAAGGAAGAAACCAAATATCCAAAGGAGGGGAAGAGCCTCTTCCATTCCCAGATGTGGGTGAAGGGTTCCCCGCTACAGTTCATTGACGATAGCGGAAGCCAAAAGACCATCATTTCAGTAGAAGTCATGAAGTAGATGGTCATGTTGATCATAGCACACCCACAACCATACACCATTAGGTGGCTTCACCAAGGATGAGATCTCCACGTCAGCTAGCAGTGTTTCCTTCCCTACAGCATCAAGCCCTTCACAAATGAGGTATTATGTGATGTTGATCCTCTTGAATTTTTTGATGTATTATTAGGCCAACCATACTTGTGGAAGCGACATGTTGTGTATGAGTCTCACTATTGCATTTTTATTTTTACTTTGGGTAATAATTTGTATAGGATACCAAAGGTAGCACCGCCTACCTCCATCTCTTTGATCACTATGAAGTAATGCAATAAGCTCATTTTCCAAACCGGGTAATTGTTTTCCTTGTGCTTCGCCCTCAAGGAAAGATGAATATTGTGGCCATGACCTCCAGACATGGCTCCTCTACACAGAAACAATAGATGGACAAGGTCATGGAGGAGTACGAGGACATCTTCACCTCACCTGTGAGGGTACCTCTGCACTGTCAGGTCAAGCACTCCATCGATCTGACCCCAGGTGCACCACTACCCAATGGACCAATATATCGGTGCTCCGTTCTAGGGAACGACAAAATCAATAGGCAGATTTAGGAGCTCCTATAGAAATGTCACATCCAACTGAGTTCATCACCCTGTGGGAGCCTAATCGTGTTGGTGCAGAAGAATAATGGGACTTGGAGAATCTGTATTGACTTTCGGGCACTGAACAAGATCACTTTCTGGAATATGTATCTGATCCCACGGATTGATGACCTACTAGACCAACTGAAGGGGGGAAAATATTTTAGCAATATTTACAAGAAGTTCGGTTATCACCATGTACCAATCAAACCCTCCGATGTGTGGAAGATTGCCTTCAAATCCAAGGAGGGCCTTTTTGAATGGATGGTCATGCCTTTCAGGTTGACGAATTCTCCTGCAACCTTCATGAGGCTGATGGATGACATCTTGCGACCATTCACTTGATGACATCCTGATCTTCAGCTAGAGTTGGGAAGAGCACCTCCACCACATTCGAGAGGTCCTCCACACACTGCAGCAACATAAGTAGTGTTCCAATTTGGATAAATTCACTTTTGGCATGACCCAGGTTCAATATCTCGGATGCATTATTGATGAGCGGGGGTGCATGTGGACCCAGGCAAGATCCAGGTCATTCAGGATTGTCCAGACCCAACCACTCTAATAGGCTTCATAGCTTTCTGGGTCTTACCAATTTCTATTGCAGGTTCGTGTTGGGGTTCTCTCATACCACTTGGCCTTTGAGTCAAGTCACCAAGGGAGGAGCGAAAGAAAATTTCTTTTGGTCTGAATCTCAACAGAATTTGTTTTCATAGTTGAAGCATCGCGTCTACTCTGCACCAGCGCTCACATTACCAAACTTACAACAACAATTGGAGCTCGAGACAAATGCCTCTAACTATGCTATTGGGGTGATACTTACTCAGCAGGGGCATCCAGTGGCATATCATAGTGAGACACTTTTAGACACAGTTTGAAAGTATCCCACCTATGACAAAGAGATGTATTCCATTCTGCAGGCCTATCGATAATGGAAGCATTAAATTTTTGGGAAGGAAACGGTGATCCACACAGACACCAACCCATGCAGTTCATACAAATGCATTGAGGGAAGTTGCAGAACGATCGCCATCAGAAAGTTTCCACATACCTGCAATAGTTCCATTTGAACATTAAGTAAAATAAGGTCAGTGCCAATAATGTTGCATACTGCCTCATCTGACCATTGATCGTGGCGCTAACCATTGTGCTCGACTCTTGTGGGCACGAGACTTAGAGTTGGCTACATCTTTACAAAAGTGGTCCAAAATTCGTCAACACATACCAGACACTGCTAGAGAGTAAGAAAGTTCAATATTTTCACCTCCAAGATGCATTTTTATGCCACCTGGGACACCTTTTTGTTCCTTCAAGTGAGCATACCAAGATGATTTTGGAAGCGCATTAAATTCGGGTCGTTGGACATTTCGGGGTTAGGAAAACAATGGAAGTACTGCAAAAGTATTTCTATTGGTTGAACCTTCGACATGATTTCGATAAGTACATCAAATCCTACACTACTTGTGCCATTTCCAAACCAACCATCAAGAAGTAAGGGCTATATAATCTACTTCCTACCCCTAGTCCACCATGGGAATCCTTATCCATGGATTACATGTCGGGCCTTCCTTCTACTAAGCATGGAAATGACTGTGTTTTTTTGTTCATCGAAAAATTCTCTAAGATGGCCATTATGGCACCTGCAAGAAGAATATCATAGCAAAATCCACTGCTAAACTCTTCTTTGAGAGAGTGTGGGTACACTTTTGGATCCCACGGTCCATTATCTCAATCGGGATAGCAGGTTCCTCAGTACATTTTGTTCAAGTCTTTGGTCTATGTTAGATCTAAGACTTTTTTGATCCATAATGTAGATAAAAGTACTTTCGGATAAATCACATCATTAGGATTAGGTCGACGTTTCGAACCAACTAATGTGTATCTCCACCTTGTCCTGAGGATGAACCACATTATTTGGTTCGAAATGTCGACCTAATCCTAATGATGTGATTTATCTAAAGGTACTTTTATCTTTGGTCTATGCTGGACACCAATCTCACTAACTCCACGACTTTACACCCCCAAACTGATGGCCAAACAGAGGTTTTCAACAGGATGATCATACACATTCTGTGCATGTACAAATCGAAGCATCCACGCACATGGGATGAAAGCCTCCCTTATGTCCATCATAGCTATAATTGGGCTCTCCACAACTCAACTAGCCACAACCCCTTTCAGGTGGGCTTGGGATTCCATCCACTATGTCCCATTAATGTGTCCATACCATTAGCAACTACTCAGGCAGATTCGGCTCATGTATAGTCCGAATCTGACAAGGCGAACAGCTTCTTTGAGCATATTCAGCACATCCGCCAACAAGTCCGTGACATATTAGAAAGATCCAAAGCTAAGTAAAAGTAATGACATGATCACCATCGGGTGCCACACAAGTTCCATTAAAAATTTTGGCTACATTTGCAGAAGGAGAGCCTAGTTGGTCCCCACCACAAGATTCGCCCACTCCGATATGGGTCATACACAATCACCAAGTTTTTAGGGGACAATGCCTTCAAGCTCAATATTCCACCATTCCTTGGTCTGCACCCAGTGTTCAATGTGGACCACCTTTGGCCCTACTTTCCACCATTGTTGGAAACATATGACATTATAGAAAAACTCACACCAATATATTTAAACCCAAACTGCATAGAACAGGCCACAACTAATTAGATCATGGACACACAGATTAAGAACACCCACCAGTGGAGGATCCAAATATATCAAGTTGTCAAAGCAAGCCAACTCCTTCACCAAGGACCAAATTCAACAGAAATTTCTTCACCTCATGGAGGAACTGCACGCAATGGGAACCATTGCTTCCTAAGGGGGGAGGAATGATCTAGGTGGATATTGGTGGTCACCCACCTATTCCACCTAGACCTCCATTCGGTTTCATCATTTTCCTTGTTTATAGTAGCATTTACTATTTTTAGCATTTGTTTGGGTCCTAAACATCCGAAGCAGTTTTGAAACCCTAAAAAAAGTTTTTTTTAGGTCCACAACAAGCCCATATCCATAGGTAGGGACCTAAAAAAAAACCTATATTACTCGGAGAGATATTTCCGACGATATATCATATGCTCAAAACAGAGATAATATGACCAAGTTACGACCTGAGGAATTTGGTTTCCCAACTACCCCCAAAAGGGCCCACAAACTCTTGGCGTTCCATATCCTGGGTTTAGGGTTTTGGTTATTTAGGGTTTTCCCATGTTGTTCAATAATAAAAATTCCCTTAAGCCTCATTGTAACATAGATTCAGAGGCATGTAGCCACCACATCTCTTCTCATATTTAAGCTACCATTGTCCAAGCTAGTTTATTTCCATTATGTTTGTAAGATTATTTCAGTTATTTAACATTAATGAAATGAAGTATATTTTTTATTGCATCTCTGCATTTATTTGTGTTTCTATGTTTTATTGCTCTGCTGCATGAATCTGTATCAAAATAATGACAAAACTCCATATGAATTATGGAAAGGAAGACCTGCTTCAGTAAAATATTTTAGAATTTTTAGAAGAAAATTTTTTATGAAGATCAATGATGACTCACCAGGAAAATTTGATTCTTCAGTTGATGAAGGAATATTTCTTGGATATTGTACAAGGAGAAAAGCTTTAAAATGATACAATAATCGACTGCGAAAGGTAGTATAAAGAATTTATGTAAATATTGATGAAGCACTTCGAGAAAAAGAAATTTAAGTCCATGAAGAAGACTTTGTTTTTGAAGAATTCGAAGAAGAGTCCGTAAATGAAGAAAAATATCAAGAAAATCAAAAGGAACCATCTCAAACTCCTTAAAAGGTAACATTCATCCAAAAAACCATCTGGAAAAATGTATTACTGGCAATGTAGATGATGGAATAAAAACCCGAAGGAGGATGACAAGTACATTAAGAAAAGATGATGTTCCCCTTCTATCCATGATAGAACTGGAAAATTTTACTCAAGATAGTAAGGACCCTCATTAGGTAAAATCTATGGAAGAAGAAATGTTTTAAATTGAGAAGAATGAAACATGGGAGCTGGTGCCTCTTCCAAAAGATAAAAATATAATTGGAACCGAGTGTGTGTTCAAAAAAAAAATGAATGAGGATGGATATATCATCAGAAATAAGGCAAGGCTTGTCTACAAAGGATACTCACAAATTGAAGAAATTCACTTTGAAGAAACCTTTGCGTCTGTAGCTCGATTACAAGCTATAAGAATGTTTTTGGAATTTTCTTTCTCAAAAGGATTCAAAGTCTATCAAATGGACGTAAAATAATAATTTTTCAATGGCGACCTAAAGGAAGAATTCTACATGGAGCAATCGGAAGGTTTTGATCTAGCAAAAGGAAAAGACTTTGTATGTAAGTTGAAAAATGATTATATGGGTTGAAAAAAGCTCATAGAACTTGGTACACAATATTGGATCACTATCTACAACAACAAGGATTGAAAAATTAGGTGGAAGGAAATAATCTCTACATGAAGATGGACAAGGATAAATTACTAGTCACTCTTGTATATGTTGATCATCTGATTTTTGCCAGAAATGATGATGAGATGAGCCATGAATTTGCTCAAAATATGTCAAAAAATTTTGAAATTTCGATGATTTGTGAACTATCTTACTTCCTTAGACTACAAGTAACTCAAACTAAGTCAGGTATGTTTATATCCAAAGCAAAATACCTTAAACACATGCTTAAGAGATATGGGATGAAAGAATGTGCACCTATGAGCACATTGATGACCACAGATTGCAAATTGAGCAAATATGATGAATTCCCTTGGTAGACACAACTCTTTATACGTCAATAATTAGATCTCTCCTATACATAACTGCTTCAAGACACAATTTATGCAAGCAGTAGGAATGGTGGCAATATTTCAATCAGCTTGTAAGCAATCCCATTTGTTAGTTGTGAAAATAATTCTTAGATACTTGAAAGGTACTCCTGATTTTGTTCTATAGTGTCCCAAAAGCACAACTCTTACCATGAAATCTTACACTGATTTTGGTTGGGTTGGAAGCGTAGATGATCGAAAAAGTACCAGCGAAAATGCATTCTTCATGGGAGATTGTCTACTATCTTTGTTCAGCAAAAAACAACCTTCTATATCTCTCTCCACATTTGAAGCCAAATATACAGTTATTGCATATTGTTGTACACAAATATTATGGATGAATGAAGCATTGAAATATTTCAACATAGATACTAATCAACCAATCATCATATATTGTGACAACACCAGAGTCATCAGTCTTTCAAAGAATGCAGTAATGCACTCAAAGACCAGACATATTCTAATCAAATGCCACTTTCTCTGTGAACAAGTTTCTGAACAGAACATCAACTTGGAATATATCAATAAAAAGGATAAAATTTCATATATCTTTACAAAACCCCTTCCACAAGAAGCATTTGAATATCTTCGCAAAAATATGGGGGTCATTTCTCTTGCATCACATTAAGAAAAAACTTTGACAAGAGTAGAAGCACCATGACAGGGGAGGGAACATGACTAGAAGAAGCTTGATATGGGGAGTACTTGGGAACCCCATTTTCCATTAATGTAAAAGGGGGAGATAATGTTGGAATATTTCCATCAATGACAAAGGGGGAGATTGTTGGTCAATAATTGTCATTGATGAAAATACAAACACTCTTGAAGATTACACTTATGAAGATGATATGATGACATGGTTGTGATGACATGAAGGACCATATGATGACATAGTTGAATAAATAACAGTGGATACCATATATGAGACATTTTTTATGATGGTTAGAGACCTCACTTAAAGCCCTAATGACCTCATTCTGCCCCAAATACCTTATACATAGGAAAATTTAGAATAGTCACAAAGAAAAATATTTGTTGTCACCTTAGAGGCATCATATCACTCTTTCCTCCTTACAACGAGCCCTCACTCAGCTCCTAACTCTAAATAATCTAGGAGAAATTGATTTTTTAAGGTCACATATCCTATTTTTTAGGCCTAGCCGACCTATCCTTTGTCCCTCAAGTCGGCCTCCCTCCATAGTCGTGTCCCCTCATTCTCATAGTGAAAACACTATAAATATCACTTTGGACTTCACTTCTCACCATCCATCTCAGTCATAAAATCTCAGATACACATGAATAGTTTACATCTCGTGAACTTGAAGGGCTATAAGATAGGAGAGTTAGTAAATTTGTTTGGGTTATAAAAAGGCCGAATCATTTGACCCTTGAAGCAGACTTGACTCGGAGATGGATTAGGTTATAGGAATCCTAATTTAACACAGACCTACTATCATACCTTATATTATGTGGCTCAAAAATTCGACACAGTTGCTCAGTGCACATACACAACAGCTTGGAACTGACTTCATGTGACTCGGATTACCCTTGGACCTGTGCTATCTTCATATGACTCGGATTACCCTCGGACCTGTGAACTTGGATTGTAAAATTGAATCTAATTCGAGGACAGTCAGGGGAGTTGTTAAAGACATTTGGTGATTACTCTTGACACCTGTAGGCAGCATACGTTGACATCTACAGGCAACATACCTCGAGACAACAAGCATATAAAATACGCTTCGGACCTTGCTCGGACCCACTGTAATACTCTTCAGTGCCTTGGATATGTAACATTATGTGACTTGGATATGTGAAGGATGATCTTGCAGTCATTTTTATGGAGAGCTAGATTGAAGATCTATCAAGTGGGGGAGGTTCCAAGATTAGATTTACATTATCAGGACCAAAGTGCGATTACAACATTAATTCATAACTAGATACATTCATACCTTCAGTGGAGGAATAGCTAGAGCAAGGATAGTCCATCACCTTGAAGATTCAATGATTCACTATTGGTGTAGTTGTGTTGGCATCATCAAGGCATATGCAGTCAATGGTGGATACCTCAATATTGAAGAGTAGTTGTGTTGGCATCATCAAGGCATATGCAGTCAATGGCGGATACCTAAATATTGAAGAATGTTGGACAGTTTTTGGAGATAATTGAATCATTGAACAATGTATAATCTTGTTGAATATACTCAAGTAAGTACATTAATCATTTAATTAAATAAGACTGAAGGGTTGGTGCCCTAGAGGTTGGAGCCTTGAAAAGGATAGGGTTGGTTGGATATTGGAAGATAGAAGGGTCGGTGCCCTCAAACAACATTTTAATCAAACTTTTGTAAAAGAGGATTGGTGTCCTCTTGTGTTTATATTAAAATATGTACTACTTATTTCTCTTATTATAATTGTGTAAGAATATTGACTAGTAAACATAACAATTTAAAAGAAATATTGATTCACCCCCCTCTCAGTATTTCCAACAATTGGTATCAGATCCAAATTCTTCATAATCAGCCTAACAGCTAGAAGAATCATTCTTAGGGCACAATGAAGAATCATGGAAAGATCCCCCAATTTGATGGAACAAATTTTGGTTTTTGAAAGCGTAGGATGACATTCTATTTAATGTCTCTTGGACCTGAAGTATGGAAATCACTTTTAGATGGATATAAAGGAACACCTACTCCTCCAATAGATCAAGATGGAAGTAAAGTTTATATATATAATTCTAAAGCACTAAATTCCATAACAAGTGGAATTTTTGATTCACAATTCACAAAAGTGGTGAACTATGATTCTGCTAAGGAAATGTTGGACAAGCTCATTGCTATCTATGACGGAGACTCCAAATTCAAAAAGGTGAAACTCCAAACTCATAGAAGACAATTTGAGATTGTAAAGATGGATGATAAAGAGGATATTTCAGCCTTTTTCCTCTGAGTGGATGCAGTTTTTAACTCACTCAAATGTCTAGGAGAAAACTTAAAGAAAGCACAGTTGTCCAAAAGGTCTTGATATCACTTCCGGAATGATTTGACTCCAAAGTAAGTGCCATAGAAGAAATAAAGGACTTGGACACTTTAAATATGGATGAAATTCAATGGATTCTCATTTCATATGAAATGAGAAAAGGAATCTCAAACTCCAAGGAAGAAGCATTAAAGGCGTCAAAGTCATCAAAGAAAGGGAGAAATTATATTATAGTAGTGATTATTCCAACACTCAATCTGAACTAGCACAATTCGTAAGGAAAATAAAGAAAGGAAGAATAGGACATTATAGAATTTCTTCTCCAAATAAGATGACATTGATGAAGAATAATTCATGATTACTAAGAAGAAATCAACTAAAAGAAAATATGATGAGTCTGATGAAGAAGATGACTATGATGGAAGTAGTGAAGCATTATTTATGGTATTTACAAATGAAGATGATTCCGAACAAGAAGAAGAAGGAAATGTGGATTATTTTCTAATGATTTCCATTGAATAAACAGATAAATTACGAAAGAAGGTCGTTTCTCTCAAAGTGGAAAAGAGGAAGCAAAAAGGAAGGAAGAATTATTGAACAATAAACTAAAAGAAAGAGAAGAAATTTGCGAAAAATGTGAAGCTGAAATTGTTTCCCTAAGAAAAGAGTTGGGTCAAGTTAAAAATATTTTTCAAAGATGTCAAACTCTTGATAACATCCTTAATACTCAAATACCTCAACATGAAAAGTTTGGAATTGGTTTCAAAGGAGAGTTATCAAGTTAAAAGGAGAATGTAAATGAAAAAATCCAAAGAATTTATGCCAACATCCTTTGCAGTCATACAAAAGAGGAGAAGCCATCCCACCAAGAGCAAAGGTCCACCTTTAACATCCCAAGGAATGAAGGAAGGTTACCTCCAAGGAAGAATACTATATCAAGTCAAGGTTATCCTAACAAATATCAAACTATCTTTCTTGGTTATTGTTTTCATTGTAAAAACTTTGGTCATCAAGCTAAGCATTGCAAAGCTCATAAGGATAATGCTTCAAGATATAAGATAAATTATCAAAGCAAACCACGTAGCCTAAAGGAACAATGAAAAATCAATACTTACAATTCATTGGATTCTTTAGCTAATTATGATCTATTTTTCTAAAATGCAATGATTTTGGCCATGATGCACAAAATTGTTCTTTCAAAAGAGAAGAATTGGAGGAACCCACTACTGATAAATGTGGACTATATTTATGTGCACATACTGATGAAAACCAATATTTTGTGGATAGTGGATGTTCAAGACACTTGACAGGTGACCAAATGAAGTCTATCTCGTTAAACAAGAAGGATGAAAATGTATCTTATGGAAGCGGATCTGCTAAAATTGTTGGAAAATGGATTGTTGCTCTTGTTAATGGAAAGGGAAAATCTCAAAATGCACTATTGGTGGAAGGGTGAAACTCATATTTTACGTGTTAGCCAGATTTATGACCAAGGACATAATTTGTCTTCGGTACTAAATATTGTGAGATAAGGAATTCTTCCTCAAGTGAACTTGTGGCAAAAAGAGTAAGAACACCATACAACATATACATTTTGAGTAAGATTCAAGAAGATAAATTCTATACGAGTTGAGAAGATGAAAGTTGGTTATGGAACAAACGATTGGGGAATCTAAACTTTGATAACTTGGTTAATATCAACAAAATAAATGCAATAAGGGACATTCCAAAAATTGTCAAGCCAGATCAAGTTATGTGTGGACCATGTCAGCATGGAAAGCAAACTAGAACCTGGTTCAAGACTAAGGAGTTATCAACATCAAAACCTTTAGTGATCATACATGCATATTTATGTGGACCAACCAGAACTCCAACTCTACAAGGAAAAAGGTACTTTTCTCTATTTTTGGATGTTTATACCAGAATGATGTGGGTATTCTTTATAAAATTCAAATCCGAACAATTTGAATGTTATAATAATTTCAAATCCCTTGTAAAAAATTTAAAAGAATCAAAACTCAAATTTCTTAGAACAAATAAAGGAGGATAATTCACTTCGAAGGAATTTTATGATTTTTTCAAAGTGCATGGAATCAAGAGAGATATCTCTGTTTCTATAACTCCTGAACAAAATGGACTAGTAGAAATAAGAAATTTAATTGTACAAGAAATAGAAAGAACAATGATACTAGCAATTGATTTGCAAGCCAATTTTTGGAGAGAAACAGTCATGACAATAGTATATACCTTAAATAGAACTCAGCTACGACCAAATAATGACAAAAATCCATATGAATTATGGAAAGGAATACTTGCTTCTATAGAATATTTTAGAATTTTTAGAAGCAAATGTTTCATGAATATCAATGAAAAATCACGAGGAAGATTTTATTCTCGATTTGATGAAGGAATACTTCTTGGATATTCTACAAGGAGAAAAGATTACAAATGATACAATAATCGACTGCAAAAGCTAGTAGAAAGCGTTGATGTAAATACTAGTGAAACACTTCCAGAAAAATAAATTGAAGTCCATGAAGCATATTATATTTTTTAAGCATTCGAAGAAGAGTTAGTAAAGGAAGAAAAAGATCAAGAAAATAAAAAGGAACCGTCTCAAACTCATTCAAAGGTAAAATTCCTCCAACAATGCCATTGAGAAGAATAGAATATTGGCAATGTAGATGATGGAAAAAAAAAACAAAGGGGGATGAAAAGTACACCAAGAAAAGATGATGTTGCCCTTCCATCCATGATAGAACTAGAAAATTTTACTCAAACTAGTAAGGACTCTCATAGGGTAAAAGCTATGGAAGAAGAAATGTTTCAAATCAAGAAGAATGAAACATGGGAGCTAGTACCTCATCCAAAAGATAAAAATATAATTGGAACCAAGTGGGTGTTCAAAAACAAAATGAATGAAGATGGAAAAATCATCAGAAATAAGGTAAGGCTTGTCTGCAAAGGATAGTCACAAATTGAAGGAATTCATTTTGAAGAAACCTTTGCATCGGTAGCCCAATTACAAGCTATAAAAAAGTTTTTGGCATTTTATTTCTCAAAAGGATTCAAATTATATCAAATGGACGTAAAACAAACATTTTTTAGTGGGGACCTAAATGAAGAAGTCTACATAGAGCAACCATAAGGTTTTGATCTAGCAGAAGGAAAATATGTTGTATGTGAGTTGAAAAGGGCATTATATGGGTTGAAACAAGATCTTAGAGCTTGGTATGAAAGATTTATCACTATCTAAAACAGCAAGGCTTCAAAAATAGGGTGGCAGGAAGTAATCTCTACGTGAAGATGGACAAGGATAAATTACTAGTCACTCTTGTATACGTTGATGATCTGATTTTTGCTAGCAATGATGATGAGATGAGCCATGAATTTGCTCAAAATATGTGAAAAGAATTTGAAATTTCAATGATTGGTTAGTTATATTACTTCCTTTGACTACAAGTAACTCAAACTAAATCAGGTATGTTCATATCCCAAGAAAAATACCTTAAACACATGCTTAAGAGATATGGGATCGAAGAATGTGCACCTATGAGCACATTGATGACCACAGATTGCATATTGAGAAAAGATGGTGAATCCCCCTCAGTGAATGAAACTCTTTACAGTTCAATAATTGGAGATCTCCTATAATTAACTGCTTCAAGACCCGATATTATGCAAGCAGTAGGAATAGTGGCAATATTTCAATCAGCTCCTCAGTAATCACATTTGTTGGTTGTGAAAATAATTCTCAAATACGTGAAAGGTACTCTTGATTTTGGTTTATGGTATCCCAAAAGCACAACTCTTACCATGAAATATTACACTGATTTTGATTAGGCTGGAAGCGTAGATTATCGAAAAAATACCAGCGGAAATGCATTCTTCATGGGAGATTGTTTAGTATCTTGGCTCAGCAAAAAACAATCTTATATATCTCTCTCCATGGCTAAAGCCGAATATATAGTTGTTGAAAATTGTTGTACACAAATATTATGGATGAAGGAAGAATTGAAAGATGTCAACATAGAGGCTAATCAACCAATCACCATATATTGTGACAACACCAGCGCCATCAGTCTTTCAAAGAATCTAGTAATGCACTCAAAGAGCAAAAATATTCCAATAAAAAACCACTTTCTTCGTGAAAAAGTTGTTGAACAGAAAATCAAGGATGAATATGTCAATACAAAGGAGAAAATTGCAGATATCTTTACAAAACCCCTTCCACGAGAACCATTTTAATATCTTTGCCAAAATATGGGGGGCATTGCTCTTGCATCACATTAAGAAAACACATTGACAAGAGTAGAAGCACCATGACGGGGGGAGCAGCATGACCAGAAGTAGCTTGATAGGGGGAGTACTTGGGCACCCCATTTTCCATTGATGTCAAAGGAGGAGCCTAATGTTGGAATATTTCCATCAATGACAAAGGGGGATATTATTGGTCAATAATTGTTATTGATTAAAATTCAAACACCCTTGAAGATTACACTCATGAAGACGATATGATGACATGGCTATGATGACATGAAGGGCCATATGATGACATGGAGATGATATGATGACATAGTTGAACACATGACAGTGGATACCATATCTAAAACATTTGTATGATGATTGGAGACCTCACTTAAAGCCCTAATGACCTCATTCTGTCCCAAATACCTTATACATAGGAAAATTCAAAATATTCACAAAGAAAAACAAATTGTCACCTTAGAGGAATCCTATCACATTGGCTCCTTCACCATCTTAAAGAGTACTCTTTCCTCTTTCCAACAATCCCTCACTCAGCTCCTAACTCCAAATATTCTATGAGAAATAGATTTTTGAAGGTCACATATCCTATTTTTGAAGCCTAACCGACCTATCCTTTGTCCCTCAAGTCATCCTCCCTCCATTATTAACATCCCATCATTCTCATAGAGAAAACACTATAAATATGAATTCAAAATTCACTTCTCACCATCCATCTTGGTCATAAAATCTTAGATAAACATGAACAGTTCACATCTTGTGAACTTGAAGGGCTACAATATAGGAGAGTTAGGAAATTTTTTTGGGTTATAAAAAGGTTAGATCATTTGACCCTTAGCAGACTTGACTCGGAGGTGGATTAGGATATAGGCAACCTAATTTAACACAGACCTACTTTCATACCTTATATTATATGGCTTGAACCTTCCACACAGTTACTCGGTGCACATACTCAGAAACTCAGAACTGACTTCCTGTGGCTCAGCTTACCCTCGGACCTATTTTATCTTCCTGTGACTTAGATTACCCTCGGACCTATGAAATTGGATTGGAAAGTTGACTCGAATTGGAGGATAGTCAAGGCGGTTGTTTAAGTCAGTTGGTGATTACTCTTAACACCTACATGCAGCATACTTTGACATCTATAGGCAGCATACCTCGAGATAGCAAGCACATAAAATACACTTCAGACCTTGTGAGGACCCACTCTAATACACTTCATTGCCTCGGATTTGTAACATTTTGTTACTCAGGTATGTGAAGGTTTGTCTCAGGCTCAGGTATGTGAAGGATTGTCTCCACCTCAGACTTGGAGATGTGAAGGATGATCTTGAAGTCATTTCTCTAGAGAGCTATATTGAATATCTAACAAGTGGAGGAGGGTCCAAGCCCATATTTACATTCTCTAGACCATATTGTGATTTCAGCATTAATTCATAACTAGATACATTCATACTTTCAATGGAGTAATAACTACATCACCAAGCATATTCCAACACCTTGAAGATTCATTGATTCATTATTGGATTAGTTGTGGTGGAATCATTAAGGCATATGTAGTCAATGACGGAGACCTGAATATTGAAGAACATTGCTCAGTTTTTGGAGCTAATTGAATAATTGAACAGTGAAAAATCTTGTTGAAGGTAATCAAGTAATTACATTACTCATTTTATTAAATAAGGCTCAAGGGTTGATGCCCTAGAGTTTGGAGCCTTGAAAAGGATAGGGTTGGAGCCCTAGAGGTTGGAGCATCACAAAAGTTCAATTTGGTGATTTGGAATAGGTTGGAGCCTGGAAGATAGAAGGTTTGGTGACCTAAAACAACATTGTAATCAAAAAAATTTAAAATAGGATGGGTGTCCTCTCTTGTTTATAATAAAATCCTTATTGCTTATTTCTCTTATTATAACTGTGTAATAATATTAACTGGTAAACATAACAATTGAAAATAAATGTTGATTCACACCCATCTCAGTATTTCCAACAATTGGTATCAATTCCATCTTCTTCATAATCATCCTAACAGCTAGAAGAAGGATTCTTATGGCACAATGAAGAATCAAGAAACAATGGGATAGATACCCCAATTTGATGGAACAAATTTTGGTTTTTGGAAGTGTAGGATGACATTCTATTTAATGTCTCTTGGACCTGAAGTATGGCAATTAGTTTTGGATGGATATAAAGTTCCACCTACTCCTCCAACAGATCAAGATGGAATGAAATTTTATATATATAATTATAAAGCACTAAATTCCATAATAAGAGGAATTTTTTATTTAGAATTCACAAAAGTGATGAACTATTATTCTACTCTGGAAATGTGGGACAGGCTCATTGTTATCTATGATGGAGACTCCAAAGTCAAAAAGGAAAAAATTCAAACTCATAGAAGAAACTTTGAGAGTACTAAGATGGATGATGAAGAGGATATTGCAACCTTTTTCCTTCGATTGGATGAAGTTTTCAACTCACTCAAAGGTCTAGGAGAAAAAATTGAAGAAAGCGCAGTTGTCCAAAAGGTCTTGAGATCACTTCCAGAACCATTTGATTCCAATGTCAGTACCATAGAAGAAATAAAGGACTTGGAAACTTTAAATATGGATGAACTTCACGATATTCTCATTGCATATGAAATGAGAAAGGGAATCCCAAACTCCAACGAAGCTGCATTCAAGGCCTCAAAGTCATCAAAGAAAGGGAGAAATTAAAATTATAGCAGTGATGATTCCGAAAATGAATCTAAACTAGAAAATTTCGTAAGGAGACTAAAGAAAGGATCCAAGATCAAAGGTGATTATCCTATTATTTTTTTCAAATGTGGAAGAATAGGACATTATGCTACAAAATTTCCTCAAAAACATGGTAGTGGTGATGAAGACAAATATAAAAAGAATATTTTCAAGAAGAAAGGGTTTAACAAGAAGAATTTCTTCTCCAAAGAAGATGACTCTGATGAAGAACAATTCGTGATTACTAAGAAGAAATCGACTAAAAGAAAATATGATGAGTCTAATGAAGAAGATGACTATGCTGGAAAGAGTGAAGTATTATTTATGGCATTTACAAATGAAGATGATTCTGAACAAGAAGAAGAAGGAAATGTGGATGATTTTCTAATGAGTGACATTGAAGAAAATTAGAAATTATGAAATAAGGTTGCTTCTCTCAAAGTGGAAAAAGAAGAAGCAAAAAGGAAGGAATAATTCTTGAACAATAAACTAAAAGAAAGAGAAGAAATTTGTGAAAAACTTGAAGCTGAAATTGTTTCCCTAAGAAAAGAGTTAGATCAAGTTAAAAATATTTGGCAAAGCTCTCAAATTCTTGTTAACATCCTTAATACTCAAATACCTCAAGATGAAAAGTCCGGAATTGGTTTCAAAGGAGAATCATCAAATACAAAGGAGAATGTAAACGAAAAAATCCAAAGAAGTTATGTTGACATCCTTTTCAGTCATCCAAAAGAGGAGAAGCCACCCCACCAAGAGAAAATGTCCACCCTTAACAACCCAAGGAATGAAGGAAGGTTACCTCCAAGGAAGAACATTATATCAATTCAAGGCTATCCTAACAATTATCAAACTATATTTCTTGGTTTTTTTTTTTCATTGTAAAAATGTTGGTCATCAAGCTAAGCATTGCAAAGCTCATAAGGATAATGCTTCAAGATATAAGACCAGTTACCAAATAAAAAAACGTAGCCTAAAGGAACAAGGACAAATAAAGGCTTACAATTCATTTGATCCTTTGGCTAAGTATGATCTAGTATGCTCAAAATACAATGATTTTGGCCATGATGCACAAAAAATTTCTTTCAAAAGAGAAGAAATTAAGAAGGAGGAACCCACTACTGATAAATGTGGAGTAGCTTTATGTGCACATAGTGATGAAAACCAATGGTATGTGGATAGTGTATGTTCAAGACACATGAAAGGTGACCAAAAGAAGCTTATCTCGTTAAACAAGAAGGATGTAAATGTATCTTTTTGAAGTGGATCTGCTAAAATTGCTAGAAACTGGATTGTTTCTCTTGTTACTGGAAAGGAAAATCTCAAAATGAACTACTCGTGAAAGGGCTCAAACACAATATTTTAAGTGTTAGCCAGATTTGTGACCAAGGACATAATTTTTTTTCAGTACTAAAGATTGTGAGATAAGGAATTATTCCTCAAGGGAACTTGTGGAAAAAGGAGTAAGAACACCATACAATGTATACATTTGGAGTAAGATTCAAGAAGATAAATTCTATATGATTCAGGCATATGAAATTTGGTTATGGCACAAACGATTGGGGCATCTAAACTTTTATAACTTGGTTAATATCTGCAAAACAAATGCAGTAAGGGACATGCCAAAAATTTTCAAGCTAGATCAAGTTGTGTGTGGGACCATGTCAACATGGAAAGCAAACTAGAACCTGGTTCAAGACTGAGGAGTTCTAAACATCAAAACCTTTGTAGATGATACATGTAGATTTATGTGGACCAACTAGAACTCCAACTCTACAAGGCGAAAGATACTTTTCTCTATTTTTGGATGATTGTACTAGAATTATGTTGGCATTGTTTATCAAATTCAAATCTGAAGCATTTGAATGTTTTAAGAATTTCAAATCCCTTGTATAAAATGAAAAAGAATAAAAAATCAAATGTCTTAGAATAAATAAAGGAGGAGAATTCACTTCAAAGGAATTCAATGATTTTTTCAACGTGCATGGAATAAAGAGAGAGCTCTTTGTTGCTAGAAATCTTAAACAAAATGGAGTAGTAGACAGAAGAAATAGAATTGTACAATAAATGGCAAGAACAATGCTACTAGTAGTTGATTTGCAGGCCAAGTTTTGGAGAGAAGCAGTCGGGACAGTAGTATATACCTTGAATAGAACACAACTAATACCAAATGATGATAAAACTCCATATGAATGATGGAAAGGAAGGTCTTCTTTAGTACAATATTTTATAAATTTTGGAAGCAAATGTTTTATGAAGATCAATGATGACTCGCCAGGAAAATTTGATTCTAGAGTTGATGAAGGAATATTTCTTGGATATTCTACATGGATCAAAGCTTACAAATGCTACAATAATATACTGTGAAAGATAGTAGAAAGCATTGATGTAAATATTGATGAAGCACTTCTAGAAAAATAAATTTAAGTCCACGAAGAAGATTCTATTTTTGAATAATTCGAAGAAGAGTTGGTAAAGGAAGAAAAAGAACAAGAAAACCAAAAGGAACCATCTCAAACTCCTTCCAAGGTAAAATTCCTCTAAAAACACCATTCGAAAGAACAAATTATTGTAAATGTAGATGATGGAATACAAACCCAAAGGAGGATGACAAGTACACCAAGAAAATATGATGTTGTCGTTCTATCCATGATAAAACCAGAAAATTTTACTCAAGCTAGTAAGGACCCTCATTGGGTAAAAGATATGGAAGAAGAAATGTTTCAAATCAAGAAGAATGAAACATGGGATTTGGTACCTCGTCCAAAAGATAAAAATATAATTGGGACCAAGTGGTTGTTCAAAAACAAAATGAATGAGGATGGAAAAATCATCAGAAATAAGGCAAGGCTTTTTTGCAAAGGATACTCACAAATTGAAGGAATTGACTTTGAAGAAAACTTTTTGTCGATAGATTGATTAGAAGATATAAGAAGGACAAAGGAAAGAGATTTGAGTTCCATAAGATCCCTACCAACAAAAAAAATTCAAGCCAAACAGTCGTTGGTGGCCAAGATAAAATCTTCAGAGTACGATGCATGTTTGGACTATGAGCTAGAATCCAACAACAAGAAATAGAAAGGGAAGTAGATTATTAATGCAAAACCCAATGCCACCACTACCACAACCAACGTCTAGAAGATTGATCCTGAAGATTCAAAGGAGGGGGAGTGTCTCTTCCACTCATAGATGTCGATGAAGTTTTTTCCGTTACAGTTCATTGTCAATAGTGGGAACTAAAATAACCTCATCTCAACAAAATTCGTTAAGCGGTTTGGATTTCCGACCACACCACACCCACAACCATACACCATCGAGTGTATCCAACAAGGGTGAGATCTTCGTGCCATCCAGCAGTGTTTCCTTCCCTATAGTATGAAGCCCTTCATGGATGAGGTATTGTGTGATGTTTCTCCTATTGAATTTTGTGATGTTTTATTAGGCCAACCATACTTATGGAAGCATCATGTTGTGTATGAGTCCAGACCTTGCACTGTGATTATTAATTTGGGCATAAAACTATACAAGATACCAGATGTATCCCTTCCTACCACCATTTCTTTAATCTCTTCTAAGTAATGTCATAAGATCATCTCCCTGACTAGGAAAATTGTTTTCTTCTTTATTCACTCTCAAGTTAAGGGGAAGATCATGGCTAGATCCATTTCCCGCAAAAATGGTTCCTCCACACAATAGAAGCAATTTTATAAGGTCATGGAAGACTACAAGGGCATCTTCTGCTCACCCACAAGGGTACCCTTGCACTGACAGGTCAAGCATTCGATCAATCTAACTTCTGGAGCTCCTCTACCCAATGATCCAATATATCGGTGCTCTCTTTTCGAAAACAAGGAAATCAAGGGGAATATCCTAGAGTTGCTACAAAAAATTCACATCCGACCAAGTTGCTCACCTCATGGGATCCCAATTTTACTTTTATAGTAGAAGGATGGGACCTGGAGACTCTGCATTAATTATTAGGCACTGAATAAAATTATTGTCAAGAACAGGTACCCGATCCCATTGATCATTGACCTTCTTGTACATATCAAGCAGGCCAAGTACTTCAACTATTTTGATTTGAATTTTGGTCATCACCAAGTTTAAATAGAACCAACAAATGTATGGAAGACTGCCTTCAAATCCAAGGAGGGCCTTTTTGAGTGGTTGGTCATGCCCTTCGAGTTGAAAATTGCCCCTGTAACTTTTATGAGGTTGATGGATGACATCTATCAACCTTTCACCAACTCGTTTTTGGTTGTATATATGGATGACATCCTCGTATTCAGAAAGAGTTGGGTAGCACTTGCAACATATTTGACATGTCCTTCAAACTTCGTGGTAGCACAAACTATGTGCCAACTTGGAGAAATTCTCCTTTGGCATGAACCAGGTCCTATATATAGGCTACATCATTGATTAACAAGGCGTGCATGTGGATCTAGCTAAGTTCCAAGTCATTTGGGATTGGCTAGCCCCAACAACTCTAACATATTTTTTCAGCTTTGTGGGCCTTTCCGATTTATAATGAAGGTTTGTGTTGGGATTATCTCATATCACTTAGCCTTTGATTCAAGTTACCAAAGGCGAAGCGAAAAGAAAAGAAAAAAATTGGCTTGACCCCAAACAAAAGGAATTCATTAAGTTGAAACACCACTTTTTCTCTACTCTAGTATTCACATTTCTAGACCTGCAACATCCATTTTAAATTGAGACAGATGCCTCTAACTATGCTATTGGTGCAGTTCTCACCCAGCAAGGGCACCTGATGGCCTAGCATAGTGACACTTTCTAATACAATTTCGAAATACCCCACCTACCATAAGGATATATATTCCATCATGCAGGCTTGTCAGCAATGGAAACATTACATTCTAGGGAAGGAGATGATCATTCACTCAAATCGTCGACCTCTTAATTTTATACAAACACAACGGAAGTTGCAGAATGATGACCATAAAAAATGGTCCAAATATTTACAACTACTTCATTTAAACATTAAATACAAGAAGGGAAACATCAATAACATTGAAAATTTCCTTAGTCGCCCCCTGTTTGTGGCACTGAGCATTGTTCTCAACTCTTTTGTGAAAGGAAATTATAGATGGTCACAATTGTACATAAATGATCCATAATTCGCCACCACATACTAGACATTGATGGATGGCAAGCAAGTATTATACTTCCACCTCCAAGACACATTGATATGCTACGAGGGGAACCTATGTATTCCTTCAAGTGGGCATGCTAAGCTAATTTTAGAAGCGCACTACAGTAGGGACATAACACATTTTGGTCATAACAAAACAATGGCAATACTACAGAATTATTTTTATTGGCCAAAAATTCGACAAGATGTTGGAAGATATATCAAATCATGCCCTTCCTGTGCCATCATCAAGCCAAAAATTAAGAAGCAAGGCTTGCAAACTCCTTTGCCTACTCCTAGCCTTCCTTAGGAGTCCATCTCCATGGATTATATGTCTGACCTCCCTTCTACCAATCATGGTAATGACTGAGTATTTTTTGTTGTTGATAGATTTTATAAGATTGATATATTGGCTACTTGCAAGAAGAGTATCACAATAGGAGACATTGCCCAAATCTTCTTTGAACAAGTCCGTATACATTTTGGGATTTGGTAGACCATTATATCAAATTAAGAAAACGGGATCCTAAGCACATTCTGGTCGATCCTTTGGTCATTTTTGGACACCAAGCTCACTAAGTCTATTTCATTCCATCCCCATACGGATGTCCATACATAGGTTGTCAATAGGATATGTGCATTTTCATCCTGTACAACAGATTCAACTCTCCATAGATTGATTATCCATAGCCCCTTTTAATTGGTCATGAGATTTCAACCATTGTGTTTGATTGATGTTGCCATGTCTCTTGCAACTACACAGGAAAAATGTGCACATGTATAATTTGAAGTTGATAAATCCACTAGGTTTATTGAACGCATCCATCAAATCTACTAGCAGGCTCATGATATCCTATATGAATCCAATGCCAAGTATAAATAATGTCATGATCAGCATTGGGTGCTACATAAGTTTCAAGTGGGTGACAAGGTGTGGTTGCATCTATAGAAGGAATTTCTTGTCAGAGCCCATAGGAAGCTTTGACCACTTCGATATGGGCCTTACACAATCACTAAGGTCATGAGCAACAATGCTTTCGATATGAGTATCCTCCATTCCTTGGCATGCACCCCATATTCAATGTGGATCGCCTTTGACCATACTTTCCACCATTGTTGGACACATTAGACATTGTTGAGTAGTTGATACCAACATATCTCAATAGAGATTGCATCAAACAAACCACAAAAGATCATATCATGGACACATAGGTTAAATCCACACACCAACAGAAGATCTAATTGTATCGATTTGTCAAAGCTGGCCATCTCCTGCACCAATGCAAGTGGCTCACCAGGGACCAAATTCAGCAGAAGTTTCCCCATCTCATAGAGGCACTCAATGTAATGGGGACCATTGCTTCCTAAGGGGGGAGGGTTGATCCAAGTGGACATAGCACGTTTTGGTCATAAAAAAATAATGGCAGTACTGCAGAAGTATTTTTATTGGCCAAAAATTCGACAAGATGTTGGAAGATATATCAGATCGTGCCCTGCCTGTGTCATCATCAAGCCAAAAATTAAGAAGCAAGGCTTGCATACTCCTTTTCCTACTTCTAGCCTTCCTCGGGAGTCCATCTCCATGGATTATATGTCTGACCTCCCTTCTACCAATCATGGTAATGACTGAGTATTTTTGGTTGTTGACAGATTTTCTAAGATGGATATATTGTCTACTTGCAAGAAGAGTATCACAATAGGATACACTGCCCAAATATTCTTTGAACAAGGGCAAATACATTTTGGGATCTGGTAGACCATTATATCATATTAGGAAAGCAGGATCTTAAGCACATTCTGGTCGATCCTTTGGTCATTGTTGGACACCAAGCTCACCAAGTTGATTTCATTCCATCCCCATACCGATGGCCATACATAGGTCATCAACAGGATATATGTGTTTTCATCCTATACAATAGATTCAGCTCTCCATAGATTAATTATCCATAGCCCCTTTTAATTGGTCATGGGATTTCAACCATTTTGTTTGATTGATGTTGCCATGTCTCTTGCTACTACACAGGAAAAATGTGCACATGTATAATTTGAAGTTGATAAAGCCACTAGGTTTTTTGAACGCGTCCATCAAATCTACCAGCAAGCTCATGATATCTTGGATAAATCCAATGCCAAGTATAAAAAAAATTCATGATCAGCATCGGGTGCCACATAAGTTTCAAGTGGGTGATAAGGTGTGGTTGCATCTATAGAAGGAATTTCTTGCCATAGCCCATAAGAAGCTTAAACCACTTCGATATGGGCCTTACACAATCACTAAGGTCATGTGTGACAATGCTTTAGATATGAGTATCCTCCATTCCTTGGCATGCACCCCATATTCAATGTGGATCGCCTTCGACCATACTTTCCACCATTGTTGGAGATGTTATCACTCCACCAGATTCCCAAGGCTAAGGAAGGAATCCCAATAGAGGTAACCCGAAACCAATATTTTGACTTGATAGCTAACCCTATCAAGCTGGAGAGGGTCTCTCCAAAAGGGTTACAGCTAGGAGGGCTGGAGAAATTAGGATTTTAGGCTAGATAATGAGTGCAAGGGGTTGTTTTGATTTGGTTTTGAGCAGATAATTAAATTAGATCAAGGAAAACTAGGTCAAGGCTATAAATTTAGGGTTGCAGGGATGAATGGGGCAAGGTAGGTATAATGCCAATCACTTGAGGGAAATGGTTATGGAATGGTTTAGAAAATGTAAGGATGCTAAGGGAAGCATAAGAGACGTATTTCTCTCAGACAGAAGATATGAAACAAAATATGATCAATTACCCAAAATAGATCATGGCTAGCATGTATTATGAATTTCACACTTATAAAAGATCATAATCATAGATATGAAAAGGAAAAGAACAATACATTAACACAAATGTCACTGAAGAAGAAAAAATTAAAGACATTTAATACCACAAGTATCCCATAAATGTAGCTGCAACTCCTCTTGTATTAATGGCCAAAACTGAGTACAAAGTCTCCTTGATCAAGCAGAAAAATGAAAAGAATTCCAACCCTTGACTCTTGTGAAAAAATGAGCTAAATAGACATGAAAACCACCTCCACTCATCCTCAGGGGTCGAATCCATGAAGTGATGGATATATTACACAAAAATTTGAACTGATAGCTAGAGTATTGGATGAGAAAAGTTACGCATTCCTATCTCAAGTGAACTGATTCATTACACCTCATATACTTGATTTACATAATGTATTTACCCTAGTAAATAGTAATAACATGATAATTACATTCGTCTTGATCATTTACATAGTTAAATTCATCATTTCGAAAGGTAAAAGTCAAAAATGAGTGAAACTCGGAAAACTTTTGAAGATTGTAAAAAACACAATTTCCTTGTAAAACGAACAGCATCCAGGCAAAAAAAATGACCTCTGTTCAAGGCTGAATTTGAGTGCTTCCCGGTGTCAAAATATGCTCCATGATGGCTCGTTGGAAATCCCTTTGAGTCTACTTTCCAGAACTACCTCCAGTTTTCAAATGATGGCCATTTTCCCTATAAAAAAACACTTCTCCAAATACTAGTAAACATGTAGCGACCAGGCAGATTTTGAGGCAAAAACATGAAATTTTGATGATTTTTTGACTTTTTGATGGACCAGTTATCCTCCAAAAACTTTGAAACTTCACAGGTTTGATGTCCTCATCAATAAAAATTTGCTAGTGGTGGCCATTTTTCCTTTAGATGCTCCAAAAAAGATCGTAGCATGCAAGGCGTTACGCATTTAGCAAATTTTATGTGTGTAAAATATCCTTGCAAACACAGAAATGAACAAAATGCTAAGTTTGCCAAAAAAATTTCAAAATTGTGAGGGTACTTTCTCATCAAGTGTTTGAGGCATGGAGTGACACCTCAACAAGTATTTCTAACTTCTCTTTCTCTTCTTGCTTGGTCAAAACTTCAATCTTGGCATTGGCTCTTTTGAGCTTGGCCAATGCAATTCTCTCTTTCCGAGCATGAAGTTTGATTCTCTTCCTTAACAAGTCATTGTCCTTGTTGGCCTTCTCTATAAATTTCTCCAAATTTAGATTTTATCTTTCAAGCCATGGTTCCCTATTCTTACTTATTTCTAGGGCAAGCTATTCATTTGGCATAAGCTAGTCTACTAGGTCAGCTTCACTTTGTCTCTCTAGGGCTAGAGCTCTTCTCAGCCCTCTAGTCCTAAGTCTCTATCTTTGAGGTTGATCCTCATCATATTCAAGCTCACCAAACTTATCCAATGTTTCCTCAAGCAAGGCTTTAGCCTTCCGACTGCCTCCCTTTGTGCTTTGATGCATTTTACATCATTGATGACCTATTTGGTTTTCAACTGTTGGTTTTCATGCTTAAGGAAGTGAATCACATACTTGGCCCTCTCAAGATTATTTTGGACCTCATTAATCTCAGCCTATTTACCGTTAATTACTGCATTTTTTATTTTTCCTTCATTTTCCACACCTAGGGAAATCAACTGAAATTCTTGCCCTGTCTCATGGTTGTCCTCCTCATCATGAAAGACTGGCTCCACCACCTGTTCCTCACATTTATCTACCTACTATGTTGATGAAGAATGCATGGCCCCTTTCACTCCAAGTGAAGAAAACACATGCCTATAGCCTCTCTGGTAAGTTTTGGGAAATGGCTTAACTTCAGCCAAACTAGCCCATTTTGCCTCAATGTCCTCATGACTGCTTAATGACTCAGAATCATGATGTGATGATGATGAAGGGTTGTAAAAAGGTGAAGAAGAAGGTTCAATGTGAGGTGAAGGGATCTGATCTGGTAATGATGTATGAACAGTAGGCTGAGATGGAGGGATAGATGAGGGAGGATGAGATGATGAAGGTGCATTCTGGCCATGCTGGCTAGGTGGGGTAGTGAAAATCCCATTGGATATGAAGGTGCCCCATGGAATTTTTAACTGATCAAGTTGATGCATGACTATCATTTTAATGAGGGAGTGGTGAAAGAGACTCTTCATTTGATGATCATAATCTCTCTTTTAGGCAAGAAATTCCATCTTATCAATGCTCAGGTAGAGATAATAGGGTATATGAAGCATTATGACCTTAGTGAAGTGCATGAGGAGCCGGATATGATAGGAATAGAGTCTAGAAAACCTTCCCTCACACGTGAAGTATTTCATGATGATTTTCATCATGGGGACATATTTATCAAGGAGGTTGGAGAAAGGAAAAATTGTTTTTTATCATTATTGTACCTTGGTTTAAGATATGGCTCATAATAATAATGATTCAGATTTCCTTGTTTAAACCATATTTCTCCTAAATTTGGGATCCCTGTAGCAGCGACAATGATATCAGTGGACATAGTGAAATTGACCCCGACAAGAGTGACTTGTTTGTCATGAAGGTTAGAAATGAACAATCTTGTCAACATAGGATGGTACTCGATTCTTTGCACTTTTTCACAAAATTCGAGACAACCTACATGCTTAAAGCATGACACGATGAGGGGAGATGCCACAAGCTCTCTAGTAGTTTCTAGTTCATGTCTGATGACTTTCCCTCCCTTCTTATATGGATTTTTATTCTATCTCTCTTCCTCTTAGAAATAATTTTAGATGACTATGAAGCACAAAAATACATCAATGAGATGATGGTTGGGTTACTTATTGATAAATGAAGCTTTGAAGAATAGATTTGCAAAGATTTGGCATCATTTGGTGGAGTGGCAGGCTATGAGAATGTTTTTGGCACTTGTTGAGTGAACACGCAGCGTCCTGTTGAACGTGCAGTTTCCCTTCCAAACGCGTAGAGACCTCTCCAAACATGCAATGCCAGTTAAAAATTTCACTAAAAAGCTTGAACAAATGCGTAGCGTCCTCCCCAAACGCGCAGTATCCCTCCTGAATGCATAGCGACCTAGAGAACGCACAACGACCAGCAAATTTCACTCAGTTACACTCTGCAATTCGAATTTTCTCCTTTACTGAAGATTGTTGAATGATGAATGAGACAAATGGGCTTTGTCTTGAGGTGTTGAGGGCTTTTATAGTCTAATGGATTTGATTTAGAATTTGAATAACCCACTTTCCTTATGTTCACTTTTGATTTTTCAAACTTTGACACTGATACTCTTTGACTTTTTTGACTTTTTGTTTTGCTGGTTGATCAGTTGATGGAGTTTGACTTCCTTTGCTTTAGTTTGGCAAGAGTGCTTGAGTGGAAGCTTAGGGAATGAATTATTACATATAAAAAACATAAAACTACATTTGAAAATAAAAAATAAATTACATTTTTTTATTTTATATCAAAATGACATTTTGATATTAAAATCATAGAAATCAAAATTACAACTTGAAAAATATAATAGTTACATAGTGGTGATCTTCTGTAGAGGAAGATAGAAGGTATTTGAGTCACTCTGATATGTTTGTTGACTTTATTTGGATGGAGTAATGCATTTTGGACCTTGAAATACAAAACCCTAATGATCTAATGAGACTTTGAAAACTGATGTCCATGACTGACTTTACTGAGACAAGACATGGACAAATGAGATTTTTATAGGTGTTATTATGCTCTAGAAGACATGGGAGTGAGTCAACAAATATGGTTCTATGAAGGAGAGTGAAGTTTTATTGAGGGAGGCTACCATCAGTGAAAGAATTTTTAGCATGACCTAATGGAATGGTATAAAAATTTCAGAATGAGACACCTAAACTGAGAAATGAAGGAATGATATTGATCACTGATGGAAGAATGCATATTCTGACTCTAACATGACACATTAGACATTGTTGAGTAGTTGACACCAACAGAAATCAATCCAGATTGCATAAAACAGGCCACAACTGATCATAACATGGACACATAGGTTAAAACCATACACCAATAGAGGATCCAACTATATTGATTTGTCAAACCTAGCCATCTCTTGCACCAATGCAAGTAGCTCACCAGGGACCAAATTCAGGAGAATTTTCCCCATCTCATGGAGGGACTCAACATAATGGGGACCATTGCTTCCTAAGGGGAGAGGGCTAATCCATATGGATATTTATAGCCACCCACGTATTTCACTTGGACCCCCACAACTGTTTCCTTTTATTTTCCTAATTTCCGCACAATTTCCTATTTCAGCAGTTTTCTATTTTTGGCATTTTTTCAAGTCTTGAGCTTCTGAAGCCGTTTTGAGGCCCTAAACAGAATTTTTTGGGGAAAAGGAAAGTGTTAGGTTATATTCTTGCATTTGTAATCAAAATTTTTTGTCTTCAGGTATACCTTTCTAATGGGATATCATTCACACCAAACTGAGATTGTATGCCAAAGTTACAACCTCGGGAAGTTGCTTACAAGCTTTTGGTGCTTCGTCTCTAAGGGTTAGGATTTTGGATGCTTAGGATTTTCCATTGCTTCTTGATGATAAAAATCCATAAGAACCTCAGTGTAACTTAGTTTAGAAGGCATGTAGTCATCAAATCTCTTCTTGGAGATAAGCCACCATCGCCCGAGCTAGTTTATTTCTCTTATGTATGTAAACATTTTTCAACACTTTATATTTATTAGCTGAAGTTAAGTTTCATTGTATCATTGTGCCCTTGTTTAAATATTCATTTCATTTTTTTCCTTAATAAACCTAGATCAGTGGTATCTGAGTGTTTTTCCCTTTCTCTGTTTTTTTGTGCATGTGCCCAATGAAGTCAAGGAATAATGAGTTGGGACTTTAGCTAGTTGAACCCTTGCAAGATCGACCTCACTAACCCGACGAACTCCCATGGTGGAAGAAAATAAATATGAAGGATTACGATATCCTTTCAAAAAATTTCTCGAATATTCCCTCGAGTGGAAAAGGAACAAAATGATGTATATTTTTTTCCTAAATCCTTCAGCGGGTATCAACGAGCAAAGCTTCATCCAGCAGTCACTTTGGAGGAGTTGCTCCCTTTAAAGTACAAGTTAACTTTAAAATTCCTATATTTGAAGGATAGATGGATGCATATTCCCTAGATATATGGTTAAATATGTTGGAAGGAAATTTTTTGGGTCCATATTTTTTCCGATAGAGAAAGGACTATGTTTGCACTCCTTAAAGTTCCCCCCCACATCAAGGATTCGTGGGAAAATTACTGTGAGAATAGGGACAAGGATGAATCCTACCTAATTTCAAACGCACCCTCTTAGAATTATTTCCAAGATGTCATCAATGAACAATATTACCCTGTTGGGAAATATGAATATAAGTACATAAAATGGACCGCACTATGACAGGAACAGGACCAAGACGTACCAAAGTTCACGAATATTTTCCATACCCTACGCACTAAGTTGGGTATTAAGGATTCTTAGCGGCATCCAATACTCAAGTATATTTTTTTTCTCCAAAAATACATTGAGGTTGAAATGGATTTCCAAGACATCTCCTCACTTGGCGCAATGTATCGATATGTTGTCAAGCTCGAGCATAAATTTAAGCAGAAGAACTGATACTTTGGAATTGTGAATGTGAAGCAGGGAAAGGCACCTCAAAATTGTAGAAAAAAGGATAGAGCCAAGTTGGAGTGGCCCAGGACAACCCATTGAAGCAACAAGAAAATAAGAGCACCACAAATATGAATAAGGACATGAGAAAGTGATGTGAGTTCCACAAGAGCCTCACCCACGACACAAATGAGTGTCATGCCAAGCAGTAATTGGTGGTCGATATAAAAGCTTGAGATTCTTATGCATGTTTTGACTTTGAACCAGAACCCAATAGGGGGAATGGTAAGGGGAAGAATATTATTGGTGAAAAACCTAGTGCCACTATTTCCACCACCAAGGTCTAGAAGATTAAGCCTGAAGATTCGGAGGAGGGGGAGTGTCTCTTCTTGTTGTGAAACCAACTCCAAAAATAGAAGAAAAGAGATATCAACGCCTTATAAATAACCCACTTCGAGGGGGAAACCTCCAATAAATTACATGAATGAACAATTCTTGGATGATACAAATGACAAAACCTTCTTTCTATATATAGAATTCCATGGAGCCACAATGTAATCCTAGTGGGGCCACAATGTAATCCTAGCCGACCTAACAATAATAGTGTAAGGGCACAATAATAACAATATGGGGGTTACAAGGGTACAACAATAACAATAAGGGGGGCTACACTAACATAATAAGGGACTCCTGTTCAAGAAAAATGGAGACCTGGATGCACTCTGGTGCAGAGTCGTGGAAGAACCGCCTGATGAGTAGTCGCTCCTGCTTTGTTTGGTTTTCGTGCTTAGTTTCGGCCCATAATCTCGGGCTCGTTTTTGAGTATTTTGTAGTATCATTTTATAACTTAGTTTTTTATTGTTGTAAACTTCAGAAACATCATTCTATGGTACCCCTACATGGGCAACATTTTTAAAACTGTTCAAGGCTGGTTTCCTTCTATGAGGGCAGTATTTTTCTCTGGTTTTTTGTCAGGATTGCCACAGTACTGGGCAAAGACTAGGCTACGGCCTGCTGTATATTATTTCTTCTGTTAATAGATTACCTTAAATTAGAAAAAAAAAAAACATAATAAGGGACTACACTATTAATATAGGGACTTAACATGCCTCTCTCCTTCAAACATGTGTTTTCCTCAACGCTTGATTATTTCTTGATGCTTCTGTATAAAATTCTCATCCTCCCATGTGGAATATTCTACAGGAAAGTTCTTCCACTTGCTGAGATACTCTGAAATTGATCGTACTTGTTGATTTCTTGTTTCTGTGACTGCTTCAGAACTTCTTTCGATGTGATGTTGATCTTCCTGTTGTTTCATTATATTCAGCACCAAAGTTAGGTTATCCTTTGAGAGTAGGAGAACTTGTTGTTCATGCTTGATGTGATCTTCCACTAATTTATCATCCATATTAGTTATTATTTGATCTTTCAAACCATCCAACTTAGCCTCCATTTCTTCTTTTAAACCATCTATGTCATCTTTGGTTGCTCTTCGTAAGATCAAAATTTGTTGCACTTGGTATCGTAATTTTGTTATCTCATACTGTAATTCTTCCTCTTCATGCGTCATAGTATAGATTTTTAAGGGCTTAATCAGTATGGATTTATTTTTTTGAGGCATTATAGAACCCAATACTGATAAAAATTCTAAAATATGCCCTTTGAATCACTTCAAACTACTTTTTCAAACAAACGCTATGGAATTTTAAAAACCAAATACACACCTTTTTCTTGCTTTTGAGAAGCTCTATATTGAAACTGAATTATCTATGTAATTTTGGATCCTCAATAAATAAAATTTGGCCCTATGATAACCCTCTGAATCCTCTTTCAAATGCCACAGGTCTGACCTGATTTGGATTCTTCAAGGAAAAGTTATGTCCAATCTCCCACAATGACCTAATTATGGAATGGTTCAGTAGAGTGAACTTGTACGACTTTCCACGTGTCACTGTATGCTCCTTTGCCTCTAAAATTGATAGATAGGAAACTACATTCCATTTACTTCCAGTCACTTTTTACAGAATTCCAATCCGATGCTCAGAGAGAGCGTTATGAAGATTTTCCCATGATCACCTCTTTGAGATGAAATTTGGGAGCCTGAAAAAGTCCTAACTTCCACAGATCATATCTCCGAAAATATTTTGAAACAAGCCCTGAAATTTTGTGATGCTATTCCTTAGGATTTTGGATTTTTGCTTTAAAAATTTCAGCTTCTGAACCTTTGTAGAAAAAAATTTATAGCAAAAATTCCACAATGACTTGTTTAGGTTAAATTCAGGAGCCTGCAAAAAGACCTAACTTCCACAGCTCATATCTCCAAAAATATTGTGAACCAAGCTCCGAAATTTTGCGAAGGATTTTCTCAGGATTTCGGCTTCGCACTCTAAAAATTTCAGCTTCTAAACCTTTGTAGAAAAAAAGTTATAGCGAAATTCCATGATGACCTGTTTGGAGCAGCAAAACCCTAGAATCCAAAACTCTGATACCAAATGTTGTGAAACCAGCTCCAAAAATAGAAGAAAAGAGATATCAACGCCTTAGAGATAAGCCACTTCAAGGGGGGAACCTCCAATACATTACACGAATGAACAATTCTTGGATGATACAAATGACAAAACCTCCTTTCTATATATAGGAGTCCATGGGGCCACAATGTAACCCTAGCCAACCTAACAATAATAATGTAAGGGCACAATAATAACAATATGGGGGTTACAGGGGTACAACAAAAAATAAGGGGGGCTACACTAACATAATAAGGGAATACACTATTAATATAGGGACTTAACACTTCCACTCACATATGTGGGTGAAGGGTTCTTCATTGAATTTCATTTTTGATAGTGGAAGAAAAAATAACCTCATCTTAGTAGAGTTTTTTAATCATTTGATCTTTTCAGCCACCCTCACCCACAACCATACACCATCAGGTGGTTCTGCCAAGGGTGATATCTCCACATCAGCCAGCATTTCCACCTTCCCTACAACATCAATCCCTTTGTCGATGAGGTACTGTGTGACTTTACTCCTCTTTCAATGATGTTTTATTAGGCCACCCATGTTTGTGGAAGTGTCATGTTGTGTATGAGTCTTGACCTCATACTGTGATTATTGCTTTGGGCTAAAAACTATACAAGGCACTGGAGTTATCCCTGCTTAACGCCATTTCTTCGATATATTCTAATAAATGTAGTAATATCATATCCTGGACTATGAATTTTGTTTTCTTTCTTATTCACTCTCAAAGTAAGGGGAAGATTGTGGCCACATCCATGGCCCCTAGAAAGGGTTACTCTGCGTAGTAAAATCAAGTTGATAAGTTTGTGGAAGAGTATAAGTACATCTTCTCCTAAACCACAATGGTACCCTTGCACTTTCAGGTCAAGCATTCGATCGATCTGACCCCTGGAGCTCCTCTACCCATTGGGACAATATATCATCGCTCTCTTTTGGAAAAAAAGGAAATCAAGAGGCAGATCCAGGAGCTACTACAAAATTAGCACATCTGACCAAGATCCTCAACTTGTGGGAGCCCAATTGTACTCGTACAAACGAAGGATGGGATTTGGAGACTCTACAATGATTTTCGAGCATTGAATAAAATCACTGTCAGGAACAGATACATGATACCACGAATTTATGACCTTATTGACTATCTCAAAGGGGAAATTACTTCAGAAATATTAATTTGAAGTCTTGTTATCACCAAATTCCAATAGAACCCACAGATGTATGGAAGACCGCCTTCAAATACAAGGAGGGCCTTTTTGAGTGGTTGGTCATGCCCTTCGAGTTGAAAAATTCCCCTACAGCTTTTATGAGGCTGATGGATGACATATTGCGTCCTTTCACCAACTCATTCTTGGTTGTATATGTTGAAGATTGAAACAAGAAACAGTGAAGGAGGCATCCTGAAACATCATTCCTGATCCTAGTTGGAAAGTGATCACCAAAACTAGGTGGGGGCCACACAGGTGATTTTTGTCGCAAAGTCTATTTTTAGACATGTCGATCATATTCTATGAGTTGCAGGATGATATTTGTGGATGGTTGGTAAAGTTGGAAAATATATGGATTTCTATTTTTAGACATATTGGATGAATCTATTTAGATTTCCAAATATTAAAAAATAGATATGTCGAATATTATTAGCTCTTAATAATATTCTGACTCTAAACATTATCTTATTCTCTTGGAGCACTTCAGCTTATGTGCCATGTGACACGAGCCATTTAAGGAATTACGCTATTCCTAAGGGTTAATTGGAGCTATTGCATGGATACTTGTGCTTAGAACTCATGTGAGAGAGTTTGGTGAGTTGATATAGGAAGTTAATGGAGTTGTGTTCGCTTTAACTAATCTAAACTCAGTTGAGCTAGTTGTATCTAGTCTAACCGAATGATACACTAGTGAGAGTCGAGTGAATTAATTATTTAATTGATTCACAAAAAATAACTCTTTAATCAACTGAAAAATATAGCAGTTAACTATAGTGCATGGTAGTTCTAGTGGAGACCCAGTGGAAAGATAGGTGAAAGGGAAAGATGGACTATCAGTTGTGACTATAAGTGATGCATGGTTTGCATCCAACACTCAGTAGAGATGCCTATAAAGACTGCGTGAGCAAGGCTGGGGTAATCAGAACTCATCAAGAGCCATTCTTCAGCAGGGATTGTGCAATAGAGGCAGGCTAAAGGCTGGCAAAGATCGGTGCATGGGATTTGCAAGATCGGGCCTGATTAGTGTGTAGAAAGTGGAGATTATACTGAGAGCTTGTGAGGAGATTTGTATAATGATTTTCACATGATCTCTATGACATATATAATATACAGATATTTGGGGCTTTTCAGCTTTAAGCTTTCCCATTACATACTGTGTTCATATGTGTGAATTTTTATGGCTTTAATGTGTGCATGCAATTGATTTTATTTCCGCATGTAATGATCAATGGTAGAAGAGATTCTATATTGTGCATGAAGTCAAACAGTGTGTGATCAGGAGAATCTCAGTGAATAATATATCATTTATTCAAATTTATACATGGTATCAGAGCGATATTGATCATTGGAGAAATTGCAAAGCATTGAAGCGGTTGAGTTTTAGGATAAACTCAGGAAAATAAAAATGGAGAAGAATGACACTATTCCAGTATACTTGACAAATTTTGTCCACTGCGGGGATGAGCTTGGGAGTGTAGGAGTTAGTGTGGATGATGAGGAATTCGTGAGCTTGGCTCTCCTTGGGCTTCCGAAGAGTTGGAACTCCTATCAGGACTATGTCAATGGTCGGGAGAAACTGCCAGGATGGGAGCGACTTTGGTCGGATCTTGTGCAGGAGGAGATAAGGCGAGATCCCAGGGATGGATCTTCATCAAATAATGATGATGAAGAGGATTGCGCTTTGGCTGCCAAAGCAAGGAAGGGGAAGGGCAATAAAAATGCTTCTCAATCCGGTGCGGATGGTAAAGAGCGTGACATGTCCAAAGTGAAGTGTTTTCACTGTCATCAGCATGGGCATTACGCCACGAATTGTCCACAGAAGAAGAAGAACAAGCAGGCTGTTGGAGCTGCAGCTGGTGAGGCTCTTGCCTTGCAATTTGAGATGAACTTCTCATTGATCGCATGCATGGTGTCTAGTGCATCGATATCGGGGTGGTATTTTGATAGTGGCGCTTCCTTTCACATGACGGGAGATGTGAATCTTTTCAGTGACTTGGTGGAGAAAGATCTCCAGTTGCATGTTGAGTTGGGCGACAATGGATGATACAATGCGACTGGCATTGGTACCATAACCTTTCAGAGGGAGTCAGGTAAACTCATTCTTTTACAAGATGTAGTGCATGTTCCAGGTTTAAAGAAGAATTTGATCTCAGTCGCAATGTTAGAGGATAAAGGGTATGAAGTTGTCTTCAGTGAAGGAAAAGTTTTCCTTCGGCACAAGGCAACAGGACAAGTCAAGAAGGTTGGGATTTGAGCAAAGAATCTCTACAGACTTGAAGTAGATGGGATTTCTACGGAGCTTCCTACTGTTGGGAAGTGCAAGAAAGACATGCAATTGATGCTTGAGAGGGAGCAAGTTTTGCATGCAGGTAAGAGTGAACCTCGGGATGTGGAGCAGCCACAATATGAGGATCATGGAGTGGAAGAAACCACTCATGCAGAGAAATTTCGTGCCAGATGGGCAGAGGGAGTGCATGCAGCTATACCACCAGGTGAGAGGTGGGGCGACATGCATGATTAATCCCAAGAGGATATTTCTGGGCAGGATTCATGAGATGGTGTGGATCTCATGAATTGAACTTGGCTACGAGGTGCCCACAGTGCAGCAGTAGCATGATCAGTTGGATTGATGCAGGCAGATCAAAGTGACAGTGTCGGATACTGGAGCGCGGATCAGAGTTGACAACAAGTGAAAGAGTGCATGGGTGTAAGAGTTCAACAGCGCAGTGGTTCCTGATGACATGTGCAGTTGGTACCAGCAGAAGTCGAAGACTTTGATGATAGATGCATCGATCACCGAGCTCGTTTGGAGCCTATGTTTCAGAGGAGTTGCGTAGCAGATGCATGGAGTGACAAATCTTTCTTGTTGAGAGGGAGTGTTGAAGATTGCAACAAGAAACAGTGAAGGAGGCATCCCGAAACATCATTCCTGATCCTAGTTGGAAAGTGATCACCTAAACTAGGTGGGGCCCACACAGGTGATTTTTGTCGCAAAGTCTATTTTTAGACATGTCGATCATATTCTATGAGTTGCGGGATGCTATTTGTGGATGGTTGGTCAAGTTGGAAAATTAGATGGACTTCTATTTTTAGACATATTGGGCGGAATCTATTTTTAGACTGCTAGTCTAAAAATAGATATGTCGAATATTATTAGATCTTAATAATATTTAGACTCTAAACATTATCTTATTCTCTTGGAGCACTTCAGTTAAGTGCACAGATGCGGCACAGGAGCTAACAAAAGGAATTACGCTATTCATGAGGGTTATATGGAGCTATTGCATGGATACTTCAGTTAGAACTCATGTGACAGATTTTGGTGGAGTTGATTGAGGAAGTTAATGGAGTTGTGTTCAGTTTAAATAATCTAAACATAGTTGAGATATTTATATCTAGTTTAACTGATTGATACAATTAGTGAGAGTGGTGTGAATTAATTATTAATTAATTCACTAATTATGAACTCATTAATCAACTAAAGAATACATCAGTTAACTTTAGTGCATGGACAATTTCAGTGGAGACCAGTGAAAAGGTAGGTGAAAGAGCAAGTGCGGCTATTAGTTGTGACCATAATGGTGCATGATTTACATCCAACACTCAAGAGAGATGCATATGAAGACCGCGTGAGCAAGGCCGGGGTAACGGAACTCATCAAGAACCATTCTTCACAGGATTGTGCAAGAGAGGCAAAGCTAAAGGCCGGCAAAGACGGCATGGGATTTTTCAAGATCTGCCCCGATTAGTGTAGTAAAAAAAGGAGATTATACTGAGAGCTTGTGAGGAGCTTTGTATAATGATTGTTACATGATCTCTATGACATATATAATATACAAATAGTTGGGGGTTTTCAACTTTAAGCTTTCCCATTACATACTGTGTTCATATGTGTGAATTTTTATGGCTTTAATGTGTGCATGCAATTGATTTTATTTCCGCATGTAATGATCAATGGTAGAAGAGATTTTGTATTGTGCATGAATTCAAATAGTATGTGATCGGGAGAATCTCGGTGAATAATATGTCAGTTATTCAAATTTCTACAGTATACCTATCCAACATCCTCATCTTCAGTAAGAGTTGGGAAGAGCACTTGCAACATATTTTTCAACTCCTTTGAACCCTATGGAAACATAAACTATGTGCCAACTTGGAGAAATGCTCCTTTGGAATGAACCAGGTAAAATATATTAGATACATCATTGATGAACAAGGCATTCATGTGTATCCAACTAAGATCCAATTCATTCGGGATTGGCCAGCCCCAACAACTCTAATAGAGCTTTGTAGCATTTTGAACCTTGCCAATTTCTATCGAAGGTTCGTGTTGGGATTCTCTCATATCACTTGGAATTTAATTCAATCTACCATGGGTAAAGTGAAACAAATTTTTTTTTGGTTCGAACCCCAACATAAGGAATTCATTGATTTGAAACACAACCTCTTCTCTACGCCAATACTCACATTTCCATACCTGCAATATCCATTTGAAATTGATATAGATGCCTCCGACTATGTTATTGGTGCAGTTCTCACCCAGGAAGGCACTTTTAGCAAACATTGGATGTATTTCCTCACCAAAAATAGTTGCTAGAGATATTATAATATCAATATAATTAATCTTTTCTATTGAGGTAAAGGTATTTGTATATTTTATTTCTTTCTATTGTGAAAAACCATTTTCCACAAGTAGAACCTTATGTATCTCGATAGCTCTATCGAATGAAAACTTGAGCATATAGACTCACTTACACTTAAACAATTTTTCTATATCCAAGATAGAGAACTAAATCCCATGTATCGTTCTTCATCAATGAGTCGTACTCTTCAGCAATGGTATTTCCCATAATGTTCCATTATTTCTATTTTCATATGAATCAAGATCAAGTCTCTAGCACACACACCATGAATAAAACATTAGCTCATTGTTTCTAACTTCTAGATCTTCTTGACTTGATGGTATTACCAACATATTCTCAGGAACTTCAATAGTTTGTGTTACCCATTTAGGACACTAATTCCCTTTTGTAGCCAATGTCCTTGAAATCACTTTGGATGAGTAAATTCATTCATATTTTTAGTTGCTAATCAAATTATAGTTAATCATTGATTTCTAGTTAATGATTAGCTTCCAAATGATTTATCAAACTTGAAGTTGATGTTGAATATGTAAAAAATATTAAGTCAAAAATCATTGTTGAAATTTGAGGGTTTTTAACTAAAATAAAACTCAAGTCATCAATCATTGACTAACTACAGAAGCTTACTATTAAGATTTATTCATTAAATATAATATTACATTGACATACCATTTATTTCTTGATTAGTTCATACAAATAGTGAGCCTTTAATTCTATATAATACCCAAATATAATACAAGAATGAATCTTTGAGTTGAGTTTCTTTAACTTTTCATCATGTCTAAGAGCCCATGCAAGACTAACAAAAGTCCTTAAATGTATGATGGAAAGTTTCCTTCCACTCCTTTTAAAAATATGGATCACATCCCACATTATTCTAGTCAAAACTTTATTTAATATATAATTTGAGTAGGTCACTATTTTGGCCCAAAAGCTATCTAGAAAACCCTTTTATTGAAGAAAATATCAATCCATTTCAATTAAGGTTTTGTTATTCCTTTCTGCAACTTTGTTTCATTGAGTGGTATATGGTATTTTTATATGCCATAGGATACCATTTGAGATAGGTAACCTTCAAAATCACCACTCACATATTATCCTTCGAATCAAACCTCATGCATTTTATAGGTCTTCGACACTATTTTTTAGGTAATGTCATGAATTCTTTAAATTTTTAAAATACAATATAATCTTGCTTCAAGGAAGATATCTAAGTATATCTAGATATATCATTAATATATTTCAAAAGACACATTGCAATATCAATGGATGGATTATTCATTGTACTTAAATTGTTGTGTACAATCTCCAATTCTACCTTTATCCTACAAGCCTTTCTTTTGTCACATATTACTCATTGATGATTTATAAGCATACAACTATATTACACTCCTTCATGTAGTGTACCCTAAATAGGAAATGGACCATATTTAGTTGAGCAATCAATTGCATGCTTTTATAGTTCCAAATCCCTAATCTTTCATGCCAAACCTACTTTTTTCATTGGTATTAGCCTCTATCATAAATGGACCTATAGTGCATACCTTTATGCCTTTAAATTCACAAAACTTTTAAATCTTGACTTTAGGAATGAAATCCCATTGTTATAGCATCTCTTTCCAGTCATTTTCATCGGATGCTCTTTATTGGCCTGGGAAAGTCCCTTTTCCCTTGCAGGCCTATCCTTATCTCGAAAAAACAAATTTCAAAAACTATATGAGACTTTTTCCACAGTAAAAATACATATGCACACACTATGCAATTCCTCTAAATGCTTCTTGTTTACAACTTTTTAAATTTGAAAAAATATATAAAATACCTATTTTTCAATTAGGGTTTACATGTTAGACCAGAAACCCACCTACATGAGCTCGTGGCTTAACCAAATTAACTAGTTTCTAGTGGTATAATACAGCCTACGGTTTGGCATAAAAATAATCCTAATAATTGGCATTCTTACTCTATCAAATTATCCCTAGATTGGGTTTGTTTTATCCAGTGCTTTTTGCACTTCCCTATCTCTAGGAAACCATTATTTCCATGCATAGATGTTGAGTCCCCTTTATCTTGCATCATACTGTTTTTATTGGAGAGGAGGTATTTGTTGGCATGGGTAGGAAGGATCAAGAGGAAGATTTCATCGATGCCAACAACTAGGATTAGTTTGTAGCTTTATTGTCTCTTGTTGCTATTATTCTAATAAATAAACTCATGTTCCATTCCAATTTGCATTGTCTATCTTTATGAATGTGGATTTATAATGGATATCTTTATAATATTATGTATTTATATGCATATGTACTTTGAATTAAGTGACATGTTGGTTTTTTCTTTTCTATCTTATAGGTTTGCAACTTCTATAGGAAGAGTTAGGGTTTATACCCTGTAGGATCGTCATCAAATGTAGGATCTACGAGTGTGCCTTCTTTTCCTACCTTTGTTAATTCAAGTATTATGCATGTCTGATTGATTTTTCTTGACTAGATTATTTGTCTGCTATGTGGGGGATTTCAGCCCTGTCCCTAGGGAATATTTCCCGCAAACACCCATCAACAATATATCAAATTTATTATTAATTTCCTTCACAAAAAACTTATCAGGTCAAAATTTCACCTTCTTGCATGCTTATGTGAGTTGAGGTACTAATAAAATATAGCACTAAGTTGAAGTACATGATACACATTAGTAATCAATTTATTCTTGTATTCAACCTCTCCACATATTTTAATGGTTGGTGTATAATCATATGCAAAAAATATATTTTCTTTCTTTCATTCACTCAAGGAGGTAAATGGAGAAGCATCCTTAGTTATGTGATAAGAACATCTAGGGTCTAGTAACCATTCCTTATGGGAGCTACATCTATGTAATGCATAAGAAGAGATAACATTAAAAGTATAATTACAATTACGTTTTCCTTATTTAGGTTGAGATTCACCCTCAAGATCTTTAACTTTATCTTCTAGGTCATTAATCTTCTTCAGTCAAGCCCTTTCAAAATACCCTAGCCTCCCATAATAGCAAGTTTTATTACTCTTCACCTTTACAGATTTCATCTTATCATCGCCATCGTACTTATTCCAATTTTAACAACTCTTTCCTTGGTAATTCTTCTAAGAAATAAAGTTGTAATTTTGACCCAGTTCTCCATAGCTTTGTTTTCCCTTTCCCTTAGTAAAGTTATCCTGCTACTTATCATACAACTTCCTTTTTCAAGAAGCTTTCCTTATTCTCTAATAAAAAATATTCAAGGGTATAGGCCTTATCATTTTCCTTCCTTAATGTCCAATATTCTCTAAATGTGCAATAGAGGGCATCATAAGGTGTGCTAAAATTAAACAAGATCAATTCTAACTAGCGACCTTTCTTGTTCATAAGACGCATCCCACATTCACTAGGATTTAATTGTATCTCCACACTAGAAAAATAATATTCAATTTTGTCGTATATAAAAGGGTTAAGAGATATCAACTCTTTCTGAAGTTGTATAAAGTGGCTTGCATAAACATTGTTGAACAAATTATTTAAATTATTCTCAACCTCATTTGGATAGTAAATGTTGAAAATGCAGCAACAAAGTCTAGTTTTGACTTTGCCTTGGTAAAACTAGTTTAAAATTCAAATTTCAATTTGAGTAGAATACTTGGAGGTAGTTAATTGAGGTGACAAGGATTTTTTCACTCAGTTAACTCATTTAATTCTAGTTGGATACACTTTATTTCAATTCTACATGATTGATTTCTAATTTGTAGAAATATAATTTAGTTGAGCTGAGTTATTGTCAATTAAACTAGTTCCAATTGTTGGAGAAACTAGTAGAGGGTCAAGATATGCAATGTAACTTTAGTAACACTCAATGATCATATAGTTAACTAATAAATCAGCCCAAAATATTTGATGCATGCAGAGAATTAGAGTTACCCATTTGAGATTGGAGTTCAATGGAAGTGTACTCTCAGTTGTCAACTAGTTCAAGTTGTACAGGTGGTGCATGCAATCAAAGGATGGGCCTACAAGAATTGCGCAATCCAATTGAGGAATTTACCTAAAAAATAGGGGCTAATTCCTCAATGAACAGCACAAGGAGATAGGAGCTTGGAGGCTTGAAAAATTGGTTAAGTATTGGTCAGGTTCACTCATTCAGGTCGAGGATAGAATATATAGGAGTAGGTTGTGCTCAAACTTGAGCAAACATATTTTATTCATCCAGATTCTTTGATTAATGCAATACATATTGTAAGGGGTTATGATCAGTTTATTTCCCTTAGATAAATATTTGTTCATGTGTGATGTTTCCTTTTGCATGTTAATGATTTTTTTTCTCGGTCGTGAATTTGCTTCCACGGATCAGTGTAGTAGTTCTAGTCTTGTGATTTAGTAAATTTCATGAGAATTTTAGAATCTACACATCAATTTCCACATGGTATCAAAGCTCGATTCATAGTATAGAAGATATTTCAAATTTTTCACTGTAGGAGGTTCAAATTTGAAGATCAATGTTACAGGTATTCTCCACGACTAAGAAAATCACTTTCAACGGACTTAGGCTTGAATATGCTTTGGAAGGAACCACAAACTTTGTGTAATGGCTGATCCACATGGAGGTAGTATTGGATGAAAATGGGCTGCTAGAATACATCAATACAAATTTAGAAAAACCCCAAGCATTTGATGCCCAGAATCTTGCTCAATGGAAAAAAGATATGGCTAAAGCGAGGAGAATTATATTGGAGGGAGTACGAAATAATATTGTCTCGAATCACCACAAGAAAGAGACTTTGTTCACGATGTGGAAAAAGCTAAGAGAGGTGTTCGAGAACAATATTGGCCACAGGAAGCTAGCACTTAAGGACAAGCTTTGAAGCATCAAGATGCAAAATAATGACAAAATTTCGCAGTACTTGAGCAGGTTTACACAGTGTCGTGATGAACTTGGCAGGGTTGGTGTTAATGTCCCTAAAGAAGACTTCATAGCTCTATCCCTTTTGGGCCTTCCGAAGAGTTGAAATATTTATCAAGGTTTGGTAAATGGTAGAGAGAAACTACCTAGTCAGGAACAGTTATGGTCTAATGTAGTGTAGGAAGAAATTAGGTGGAGTAACAGAGATGAGACTTCATCCAAGGTCGAGGATGAGGAGAATTGTGCCTTGGGTGGAAATTCAAAGAAATGGAAAGGGAATAAATCCCAATACAAAGAAAAATATAGTTAAGGGGGCAAGACAAAATACTTTTCTAAAATAAAGTGCTTTCAATGCCATGAATTCGGGCACTATGCCACGAAATGTCCACACAAGAATACAAGCAAGAATACCTCACGGGGAGAAGCAGGTGAATCTCTAGATTCGCAATTCAAGATTGATCTTACTCTCATTGCATACATGTCAAGTGTTGTAGCTTTTTTTTCACTATGTTCAAAATGTAAAATAAAATATCATATATCTCAAAAACACAAAAAAACCATAAAAGAAAAATCAAAATTATTTGGATGGCGGCTTATTTTCAATGTATAGGATTAATGTCTAGACGAAGGTTGTGCAATATTAAATAAAATTGTATGTCGTCAATGGGACCCGGCAAAGAAAATCAAAGGTTAACGATTGGGAAAGTTTGAAGTGTGATATCTTCACTTCCATCGGGCTTCCCCCCATCAGAGATACCTGAGAAAATAAACAGCATGGATTTTATTGATGTTGGTGACCCCGTAGATGGTTGGGCGGTAAAATATCCTTTTCGCGATCAATGGTCATGATCGTCTATGACATTTCTAGCCAGTGGGACTACTTACCACAGTGGGTGCCCTCATGGGCGGTAAGAGGATTTCATTAGATTCAACGACAAGCAAGTGTGTTTTAACAGGTGAGCGAGATTAATACCATGTCACCCCTCCATATCATTTGACACCCCACGTCATCACATATTTCCATGTCATCATCCCCATGTCATCAGTACAATATCATGTTGTACATTTATCCCCTCCACACTAAATTTCATTTTTTCCCTCGTTTTCCCCATTTACCCATAAAGCCTCATTTTTATGCTCATAATACGTTTATCTTCTATTGGTGTTGGAACATACCAAAGTACACCTGCATCCACTAGATTTTCAATTTGAAATTCCAACGTTAGCTTAAGGTTACCAGGTATTTATCCACCGTGTACACTTGTTGAATTGTTCAAAAATGTCAAAAAAAGTCTCTATGATGGGTTTTACAACCCACGTTCCTCTTATGGACACTGAAAGGGACATTTTTGACCATGTATGCACTCTAAACCTGATGGAACTGCATCAGAACATTCTCGTTGGTCAAATAGATTCCCCTGTGTATTATAGAGTTGTAAAGTCAGGATTATTTTCTGCAATTGTCCCTCAAACCTTTTCCTTCCCAGAATTTATCACTAGGTTGACTTCTTCTCTTTATCCCCATAAATTTTTTGTGATGAATTCACTGGGGAAGAATAATTTCCAGGTTTCTCCCTTGTTAATTCACCATACCCTTGATTTTCCACATTCATATCATTATACTTGTTTTTTTGAAGAAACCCTAGTATCTAGTTTCCAAAACTTGTCTAGAGAAGACTATGCCAAATTATATTTCCATCTTATGCCAGTTGGACACACTTTATCTCTAGAACCAGTTGTGTTTGCCCTAGATAGTTTTGTTGAAGATGATCAACCAATATCGCAAGTAAGTGTCGGGGTTTTGGGGAAATAAAATAATTCTACTATTGTTCGTGGATTTATAAGAATGTTTAATTTGGCCATGCAACCTAAAGTGACTCTAGATATACCAATTTTTTGGGAGGCTTTAGTGAATTATCAATTGTCAAACCTGAATATTACTATTTTTTTAGGATTCCCATCTCTATTGGTTTACTTATTCCTCTATCTTCATTTAGAAATATTCATGCATTTGGACTTGAAAAAAATGGATTCACATAAAAGAAAACAATTAGTGGTGAACTGGACTGTAATTGTACGAAGACACCCTATATATGAGGTTTTTCCATATTTATTATCCTCTTTTATGCCAGTTGTATATTCTATCATAAACAACTTTGTTCCACCATGTCTCTTTCAAAAAGCCCTCTCATTTTTACAGCTCAGCAAAGATGTCAAATTAGGAGAATCATTTCAGTTTGAATATTATGTTGAAATTAGATTGTATGGAGCATAGTTTTCCCCTTATATACTACCATATTTTGTACCAATGAGACTATTTGCATTGGATTTCATTAGACAAAGTTTAAATGCAGATCAAATTCACACTTTTTACTGCAAAGAAGGGATATTTGTTCAAGTTGCCAAAAATTGTTGGGCCTTTTATCGTAAACAATAGACAGGCTATGGAGGAAGTTGATAAAATGCTTCAAGGCATGTACTTTCAACAAGAAGACAAATGGTCCTATGACACTCATCAAATTATTTCAAGAATAAGGGTGGAGAATTCCTATGCTCCATACATTCATGAATCAATGCCTGAGATAGAAAAAATGGGTAATGCTTCTCAAATTGAAGCCCATAAGAGGATGGAGTTTGAAACTCCCCACCTTACAGAGAAAATATCTAATAGAGGGATTGAATAGGTCATTGATCTAAATGAAGAAACCAGACACAGTTCCAAGAAATAAAAATTACATGGAAAAGGAAATGAATCTAAGACTATGGTAGAATGTTCTTCTTCTTCAGTTGGTTTTCAATTACAGTTTGGAGAAGTGATATGCACACCTTCTTCTCCTATTCCTGAAGGAGATGAACAAAACTCTATTACTACCTTGAAGGAGTCATATGAATAGGTTGAAGAGAAGAACAAAAACATTAGGGAGAATGTAACTTCTCATCTTGAAGCCCAATCAGTATCAGAGTATCATACCAGATTATTATCGGCCACGGATTTAGAAATAAATCAACTCAAACTCTCCTTGTCTCATTCTTCGGCTTTGATGGTTTATTTTGCAGCAGGATTAAAAACTGTAAACTTAACTATCGATGGAATAAATATTCCATTGCTTGACAAAATCAATCTACATAAGAAAATTGGGGAACTTATTTGCAGTTATTTAACCAAGGCATCATTGGCAGCAAATAAATTATAATATTTATTAGGGAAGGTAATAAATCAATTAAAATTAGAAAAATCCAACTCTATAGCTTTGTATAGCCAGAATGAGGAACTCAAGAAGTTAATTATCAAGCTTGGAGTAAACTCGGAAGACACTTTTGTTGTTCAAAAAAATTTACAGGGGAAGGAATTAGAGATCCAAGTATTGAGCAAGAAGTTGAAGCTTCCTGCAGTTGAACATGTTATGGCTGTAGAAGTGACTCAAATTGAAAAAGATAAGGATCTCATAACTCAATAATTACTCGAAAGGAATAAGGAAATGGCCAGTTTGAGAGAATTGAATGCAATCTTGTAGCAGAAAATAAATACTCATGTGTGCACAATTGTTGTGCAACCAAATTCCGAAGACCCTCTTGATAAAATTACCAGGGTCATGACAGAATTAAATATTATAGAGGATGAAATGAAGGAAATCTAGAAGATTTTGGATGACACCAAAGAGAATTTGGAGATTAAAGATAGATAGTTGAATATGGAAATGGAAATTGCATCATAGCATCAGAAGGACTACCAGACAACATGTGATGAGATCAAAGAACTGAAGGAGAATTTGAAAGGAAATATGTCTTTGATACAAGCCAGAGAGATCATTTGGAATGACATTATTCAGTGGGTGAAAGTAATTTTCGATTATATGTTGATTACGGTAGAAGAGAAAACTATTGTCAGATATTTGGAAGTAGTCATTGTTTCTAGTAAAGAAAAATCCTAGCGAAGTGCCAAGTTAGCGGAGAAAATGATTGATTTTCTTAATTATAAATATCTAAAGAATTAAGAACTATGGAGATTGAAGACAAAACAGTTTTTTTTCTGGAAATAAATAAAATGGTACAGAAAAATATCTATAGAAAAAATACAAAGGCAAAGTTGGGAGAGATCAAGGAATCTATTTTGAAATTTAATACATACTTTAAAAAAATGATCAGGGAAGGATTGCCCTCATGTTGGGATCAGCAATGTAATATGCTCCCATAGGAGACATATGATACATTGTTGGTATAGGCAAAAATTAAGATTGATTCTTCACATGAGAAAACAACAATATTGAAGTGTTACATGTCATTTTGTCACCATGACACCTGACCGTTAAAATGGATCTCTCACCATCCATAAACATGTTTCGAAGCACTCCCTTGCAATTCAATAATCTAAAACCCTTGAAGAAAATATGAATTTTTGGTAACAAAGTCTTTTAACTTGTTTAGTATGACTTGTGTGCTTTTCCTAGTCAGTTTCTACCATTGAAACTTGCACAAAAATGTGATATGTCTTCCATTGTAGACCGTGCACACGACTCAATGAAAAGTAAAAATAAAAATGAATTCTAGAAGCCTTGTTGGGTGAATATATCCCAACTGAAATATTCTAGGTCATATATATTCGAGCCTTACCCCTCACATCATGGAGCTAATTCTCTTTCATCAAGGAACCCTAATCCAACTATTAATGGATCTCATCCTTCTCTTATGGATCTGAAACTTCCTCTACTCAGCCTATAAATTGACTATAGGCTAGAGGATTAGGGGAGTTCACAAAAGGTAGTATTATGTTGTTGGATTTAGATTAGGAAGCTTATCATCCAAGGAGAGGATTAGATTCATTTCGGAGGAACCTCATGACATCAAGGCAAAGGTTGTAAGCCTCTTCTTTATCTCTGAAATAATAAAAATGAATCATTTTTTCCATTGTATTTTCTTTCTGAAATGGTGAATGATTTATGTTCCTTTTGTTTATTCATTAATATGATATCAATATAATCTCCTTCATCATTATATTAAGCTTGTTTGAATTGTTATACTTCATACGCATTTAATCTCTTTTTTGTTTGTGATTGCAGGTATTTTTGAGCATTGAGGAGTTGCATCGGGACAGAGCGGGGATCTCAATCAAGCCTTTCACAAATAGGTAATGGTTTCATTCTCATTCCCTTGTATTTATGATTCAAATGAAGTAGGATTAGGTAAAGAGTTATCTAATTGTATGTTTGTTTCTAGTTAGCCTTAAGAATCTAGGGAGATCTCTCTTGTCTGCAAGATAAATTTGTACTCGTAACATGAAGGGATCTACCATTGTAAATTATTTGCAGAGATATTTATAGTTTTTATGGTTGGTCAAAACACTCTTCATAGAGAAACCAACCTACAGTTGAATTAACATCTTCAGGATGGCTCATATGAGGATTATTAAGTGCCCAAGTTGAGATTTATCAATATGGAAAAAGTTTAGAGCATTGATGTCACCAAATGAAGCAGTTGAATTTGGACCTTCTACAAGCGATCCTACTAAAAAATCACAAGTCACCCAATAAAAATCATCCACATAGTTTCATTCATTAAATATTTCGAAGGATATTGTATATTGTAATTTTTAGTTAATATGTTTTAAGTTTTAAAGTTTAAGTCCTCGGGACGACCGAATAGAGCTTAGAGTAGTTTCTAAAGTACTTTAAATAGTTTATGGAATTTAACAGTTTTTATAACTTTCATCTTTGAAAAATCATTACAAAAATACTTTGAAGAACCACTTTTAGGGTTCTGAATTTGACTTCAAAGAGAAAAAGTTGTTGTGCAATGTTTTATCCTTTATTGAGTTTAATAAAAGCTTCTTGGATGATTTCGAAATTATTTTTGGATATGATATGTGTTTCCTGCTATTGTAGGTCATTTATCGTATCTTCTTCTTTTCCAAAATTGTTATGAAGTTGTTGGTAATTTTAATAATATAGATTTACTTTTTCCATAGTACCTATAAATTTTAATCAAATAACCTTAAAATTGTGCTCCATTTTTCCACACATACATACATTATTTAAGTCTCACATGCTTTCTGCTAAGGTTTAAATAAAATATTTGTAGTTGCAGCCTTTTGTTCTAAAACTTCCACTTTTCTATCTCTCACCCTGCTACAACTTTTAATTCATTTCCATAGTAAGTGAGGCCATCCTAAGAAGTATTACTATTTCAAGAATATTTCCTCTGCATTTCAAGTAAAAATCATCTCTGAATAATCATAATGGGACAGCAAGCAATCAAAATTAATTTTTGAATAGATGTCTTAGGCACTGACCTCTCCTCATCTAGAGGTTTTCTCTAGGGTAACAACAATTTTTGTCACTTTTGTTGGGAAGCGAAGAAACAAGTTATTTTTCCCTGGGCTTGTTTTGAAAACCATTTCTTTGTTTGGTGAGAAAAGAAAGTGTGTTGGCTGAGTTTGTTTGCCAAGTAATAGTCCTGACTCCAAGCACCTAAGGTCAAACACCTCATAGCAAAAAGTCCCAATATTATCTCATCCTAAGAAATTAGTTTCTCGAAGAGTTTGGATGGAAAAATCTCCAAATACTCCAAGTCCTAGTCTTTTTTCTCCTAATGCTAGTGCCCTGTCTCAATATCCCAGAATCCTTCATCTAGAAGAAATCACAAAATATGTGGATTTTTCTTAAGGTAGTTCCATTTATCTTCAATCCTTGTTTCTTGAGCCTACTCTTGAATAAATATCATTTGAATCTGTTTCTTTTTGTTTTCCAGTAATTTCAGAGGCTGAAGAAATTAAAATTGTTGACTTTTCTGCTTCATACCAAGTTTTTCCTGCAATTTCTCATCCAATTCCTATATTTTTGGTTTCACCATCTCCTTTTGTGTTTCAAGATATGAATCCTCCTCTTCCCTTCCAAAATCATAATATGGTGATTCCAAAATTTATTTTAAATTGTTATGCTTCTCTCAATCTTCCCCAACCCATGAATTCCATGTCTCAAGATTATTTGAAGTTGCTCCCAAGTTTCACGAGAGAAGATGATGTTATAACAAAAAAACATATAGAGAATTTATGTGCTTTTGCATAAAACATGAATGTGGAGTATCTTGATGTAGTAATGAGGATGGAGAAGCAAGAAATTCGTTCAATAACCTCCCGGCTAATTGAATCAAAACCCGGGAGGAATTGGATAATTTTTTTATACATAGATGGGGATAAAATAATGATCGTGGGTATTTCTTAACTGAATTCAACACAATAAAAAGAAAACTAGATGAAGAAGTGGCTGAAATTATCAAGAGATTTAACAAACTATATATAGTCTCCCTTTAGAGATAAAACCATCTCTTGTTGGTGCAAAAGTAGTTTTTGCAGGAACATTTGAATTACATTTTGGTTTTACTTTAAGGGAAATACGGTCTCCCACCTTAGATCGAATTCAGACTTATGCTTTGGAGATTGAAGCCAATCTATCTACAGTAGTAAAAACAAAATAGAAATCCAAAATAGTGGATAAGAAGAAGGGAAAGGAAGAAGTGGGTTCCTTTAATCAGTTTAAAGATTCACATGAACAGAAGTTGGATGAAATGACAAAGATTATCATAAATTTTTCCAATAAATTAGTAAAGCTTGAACTTGATAATAAAATTCCTCCTAGGAAAATTCAACAAGGGAAGAACATAAATTTTAATTGTCAGTTTAGGAAGCCACCATTGCAGATTATGCAAAGAGAGAGAAAATACCAAGATCAGGTCCAACCTCCTTTGTATATTGAAGATGAACCAAAAGAAGCAGTAGAAGAGACTCTTAAATTTTAGGAGAATCAATATTCTACTCTGGGAGAGGAAGAAGGCGAAGAAATATATGAAGAGGATTTAAATATTGAGTCCCAGATTGCATTAAATGATGATGATATTGATGAATATTGCAGAAAATTTACAGATTTGATGCAGGAAGAATTACACAAGAAATATGATCTTAGATCAAGGAAGATATCAAGGACCCAGGAGCATGCAAAGGAATAGTTGAAATCACCAACTTAGTAGTCAATACAAAAAACTAATGAAAATGGGAAGCAGCCTCTTAGAACAATTCTTTTTCAGCAGGGAGAAACTTCTAAGAGCCAACAAATTAAGGTGAGTCAAGAAAAACAAATTCAGCAGCCTATAGTGAGCCAGAAAAATGTGCAAAGTGAGAAATTAGCAGAAGAAGAGTAGATTAAAGCAGCAAAGGAGGGTCATTCTTTCAATATTTAGAAAGAATTAGAGAATATTAAGATACCCATCCCATTTACTGATTTGGTGAAACATTCTTCTTACAAAACGCAGATTTCATATTTTATTAATTTTCCTTAAACAAATGATGTTGTGGATACAGTCAATTTGCAAGAGGAAAGGTCAGTGGTGATGTTTGTTCCTCATGTAGAAGAACATTATTCTTCTACTCCTCCTTTTTATATTTTTCTTCTAATGCATACTTTCATTCTTCATAACTATATGTTGGATTTAGGGGCTTCTCATAATTCAATGCCCCTCTCGGTGATGAAGAAACTAAATCTTCATATCACTAAACCATACAAAGATTTATATTCCTTTGAATCTAATAAATTCAAGTGTGTTGGGATAATTAAATACCTTGTGGTTTCTATGGCTTAAATTCCATCCAAAATTATTGTGATGGATGTAGTAGTTGGAGATATCCCAGCTCAATTTGGAATGTTGTTTTCTAGATCTTAGGTAGCTAAGCTGGGAGGAGTTTGAAGCTGCATTTTATTTATGCAATCATTCCATTGTTCGGTGGAGAAGAAATAATAATGTACAAGGATTCGAGGTTTGTTAAAACAATTACGAAATATGGTTCTATAAATTCTCATATTTATAGCAAGGAGAAAGATGAATTTTCTTGTTTTATGTTGCAAGTAACTGAATAAATTGATGAAGATACATAGAAGTGGAGTTTGGAAGTTATATTTTGATGGAGCATATTAGAAGGGAGGGAATTGTGTGGGTGTTCTTTTGATTTCCCTAAAAGGTAAGATCATTTCCATTTCATACAAGTTGGAATTTGACTCTACCAATAATATCACAGAGTATGAGGCTCTAATTATTGTTCTGCAAGCTGCCAAGAATATGAAGATAGAATGTATTTATATCTTTGGAGATTCAAAATTAATTCTGAAACAAATCAGAGGGTGGTGTCAAACAAAGCACCTAAGGCTTATAGCTTACCAAAATGATGTTTGGGATCTGGTAGATAATTTATTTTCATCTTTTAATATTCAATTTTTTCCAAGGGAAGGTCATAGGTTGGTTGATTCACTTGCAGTGGAATCCAACACTTTCAAACCTCCACAAATCCCAAAGTTTAGGTATAAAGTTGAAGTTTGAAACAAACCTTCTATACCAAACAATGTTAATTATTGGCAAGTATTTCAAGATGATGAAAAATCAAAAGGGTTTTGGAAGTGGTAGGTGAATTTTATAACTCATAGATTGATCAAGAAACAGAAGTTGAAAATGATGCATAGGAAGGAGTTAATGATGAATCACATTGGAAAATTTCCATGGCTAGCCAAAAAATTGTTCAACTAAAAGGTAATGTGATTCCAGGAGGTTTGGTACCTTTGGAGAAATTATTTGATGCAAATGATGTTCTAGTAATTTTCGGTAAGCGGAGTTGGGAAGATGATGTTGAATATTATAATCTTGGAACTGAATAGTAGCCCAAACTTTTGTAGTTGGAAAAAGGCATCTCTAAATATTATAATCACATGTATGTAGATCTGTTTAAAAAGTATTCTGATGTTTTTGCATGGTATTATGAAGACCTTAAAACTTATGACAAAGACATTATTCAACATAAGATCCCTTTAAAGTGAGGGGTCAAACCATATAAACATAAGTTAAGACATACCAATCCTTTGTTTTTTCCTTCAATAGAAAAGGAAGTGAAGAAATTGTTAGAGGAAAAGATAAAATTTCCTTTGATATATTCGTACTGGGTTGCTAATTTAGTGCATGTGAGGAAGAAAAATGGAGAAATCAGATAATGTATAGATTTCTGAAATCTAAATAGAGCGTCACTTAAGGAAAATTACCCTCTTCCGAAAATGGATCATATTTTGCAGAGAGCCAAAGGATCTTCAAGGATATCTATGATTGATGGGTTCTCAAGTTACAATCAAATTGCAGGGCACCCAAATGATCAGAATAAAATAGCTTTCACAACTCCATGGGGAGATTTTATGTATGCAAAAATGCCAGTTGGGTTGATGAACATTGGTGCAACCTTTCTGATAGGGATATGGATATAGCCTTTGTGGGAGAAAAGAATGAATCTTTGGTCATACATTTAGATGATATTACAGTATTTTCCAAATTGAGTGAAGAGCATCTAGAACACCTTCAGCAGACATTTGAGAAGTGCAGAAAATATGGGTTTCCACTCAATGAAAATAAGTCTCATTTTACTTTAAGAGAAGGGAAATTGTTGGGGCATATTGTGTCAAAGGAAGGAGTCAGAATTTATCCTAAGCGAGTGGAAGCAATCAATAATATAGCTCTACCTAGAAATTAAAAGGAAATCCAAGTTTTCTTGGGAAGAATAAATTTTCTCATGAGATTTATTCCCAATTATGCAGAGATCGTTAAAGAGATTATTGATATGCTAAAGAAGGATGCATAGTTTAAATGTACCCCAACATCCATGGAGTCTTTTACAAGAATTAAAAAGGCTTTTGGAGAAGCACTAGTTTTGGTAAGTCTTGATTACCAAAAACCATTCCAAATTTTTTCTTTTGCTTCACCTTCTATTATTGTAGTTGTTCTTTTAAAAAGAAATCAAGACAATAAGGAGCAGCCAGTAGCATTTTTCTACAAGGTATTAATATATGTTGAGTTAAAGTATAATATTTTGGAGAAACAAGCCTATGCTCTGGTCAAATCCTTGAAGGCTTTCAAAACATATGTTTTGCAATCTTAGATTACTGCATATGTACCAAACTCAGTTGTTAAGGATGTGTTCACACAGGGTGACAATGAAGGGAGAAGGGGGAAATGGATAACTAAAATTTAGGAGTATGATATAGATATCAAGCCAACAAAACTAAAAAATGAACATGGATTAACAAAGATATTAACAGAGGCAAATTACCAGGTAATGGGAATTAATTTGTTAGCATAATTTTCTGAATCAATATCAGTTGTTTAAAAGGGTGAGGAAAATGGACAAGAAAATAGAATTTCATATAAATATATTTGTTCTTATTGGTATAAAAATATTTTTCATTACTTACTATTTCTTATTTGTCCAACTAGCTTAGACAAGTCCATCTAGCTTAGACAGGGTAAAGTATAAATCCTTGAGTTTAAAAACCCAAAATTATGTGATAGTGAATGGTCATTAATATTGGAAAGATCATGTTGGTGTTTTGTTGCTTTGTCTAATAGTAGGAGAAACAATTGAATTTTTTAATGAGTATCATGCATCTGCTTGTGGAGGACATTATAATTGGAAGGTAACAGCACATAAAATCTTGAAGGCTAGTTTTTATTGGTCGTTGTTATTCTGAGATGTTTGCAAACTAGTTAGAAGTTGTGAAAAGTGACAACTTTTTGCTGAAAATAAAAATTTAGCACCATTGCAATTAATTCATGTGTTTGTTGAAGAGCCTTTCAGACAGTGGGGATTGGCCTTCATAGGGGAGATAAATCAACCTTCCAATGGACAACATAAGTAGATTTTAACAGCCACTGATTATTTTACAAAATGGGTGGAAGCAATTCCAACTAGGAAGGCAACTAATACAGTGGTGATCAAGTTCCTAGAAGAAAATATTTTTACAAGATTTTGATGCCCTAAGAAATTAGTTATAGGAAATGCTCAAGTATTCAAATCTGCAAAATTAATTATTTTCTACCAGATATTAAATTTTATTCTTTCCCATTCTACCACCCATTACCCTCAAGGAAATGGGTTTGTAGAATCTTCTAATAAAGCTCTGGTAAGGATACTCAAGAAAACAATTGTAGAAAATAAAAAGAATTGGGATTCTTAGCTAAAATTTTCCTTCTAGGAAAACAGAGTAACTACCAAAATATATACTAGTAAGTCGCCTTTTGAATTATCATATGGATTAGCATCTCTCTTCCCTTGTCAGTTAATTAAGCTAGTAGTTGCACTCATTCAATATGTTGAAAAGGAACAATATGCATTGACTCGAAGGATAAAATAGATAGTAGAACTGAATGAGAATAGAGAATATGTGATTGAGAAGTTGATCAGCTATCAAGAAAATATGAAACTCATTTTTGAAGGAAAGGACAAAGAAATAATTTTTTGTCCTGAATACCTTGTCTTAAGATGGAATGTAATAAGGGACGATAAGGGTAAGCATGGTAAATTTGATCCTCTATGGTTTGGTCCTTTCAAGATAGCAGAATCCAGATCAATCAATACTTTCATTCTGGAAAATTTAGATGGAGAACTATTGTATTTTTCTGTAAATGAGCAGTATTTAAAAAACTACTTCCAACATTGAACTCTTTTTAATTCTTCCATTGTAAATATTGATATGGTCATTGTAATTATCTAGTGAGATTCTCATTTTAATGTTTTAAGATATAATGTGACTCCATGCCTAAGGTGAAGGAAATAATGTATGCTTATTAGTGTTTTTTTCTAAAACACCATCCCCAGGTGGAGGCATATGTTGTAGCTCGTCTTTAACTATGTTCAAAATGAAAAAGAAAAAATCATATATCTCAAAAACACAAAAACAAATCCCATAAAAAAAAAAATCAAAATTATTTGGATGGTAGCTTATTTTAAAAAAATCGGATTAATGTCAGGCCGAAGGTTGTGCAAGATTAAATAAAATATTATGTCGTCAGTGAGACTAGGCGGAGAAAAGAAAAGGTTAAATATTGGGCAAGTTTGAAGCGTGATGTTGTCGGTGCCATCAGGGTTCCCCCCACCGAAGAAACTGGACAACACAAATAAAATGAATTTTATTGATGTTGGTGCCCCTGTACATGGTTGGGTGGTAAAATAACCTTTCCATGATCAACATTCATGATCATCTACATCCTCACTAGCCAATGGGAATGCTTACTACCGCAGGTGCCCTCATGGGCAATAAGCGGATTTCATTGGATTTGACGACAAGCGAGCATGTTTTAACAAGCGAGTGAGATTAATACCATGTCACCTAAAACCCCATGTCATCACTTATCACCATGTCATAAGTATGATATCATGTTGTACATTTATCCCTTCCACATTAAATTTCATTTTTTCCCTCATTTTTTCTAATTTATCCATAAAACCTTGTTTTTACACTCATAATTTGTTTATATGTTGTTGGTGTTGGAGTGTACCAAAGTAAACCTACATCTACGAGCTTGTCAATTTTAAAGTACAACATCAGCTTAAGGTTACTAGGTATTTATCCACCGTGTACACTTGTTCAATTGTTCAAAAATGTTGAAGAAAGTCTCTATGATGGGTTCTGCAACCCATTTTCCTCTTATGGGCACTGAAAGGGAGATTTTTTAACATTTATGCACTCTAAACCTGATGGAACTACGTCAAAACATTATCATTGGTCAAATAGATTCCCCTATGTATTCTAAAGTTGTAAATTCAGGATTATTTTTTCAAATTCTTCTTCAGACCTTTTCCTTCCCAGAATTTATCACTTGGCTCACTTATTCTTTTTATCCCCAGAAGTGTTTTGTGATGAATTCACTACGGGAGAATATTTTCCAAGTTTTTTCCTTGTTAATTCACCAGGACCTTGATTTTCCACACTCAGAGAATTATACTTATTTTTATGAAGAAATCCTAGTATCTGATTTCCAAAACTTGTCTGGAGAAGATTATGCTAAATTGTTTATACGTATTATGCCAATTGGACACACTTTATCTATAGAACCAACTGTGTTTCACTTAGATAGTTTTTTTGAAGATGTTCAACCAATCATGCAATTAATTTCCAGGGTTTTTGGGAAATAAATTACTTCTACTATTTATCGTGAAGTTATAGGAATGTTTGATTTGGTAATGCAACCTTAAGTGACTCTATATATACCAAGATTTTGGGATGGTTTAGTGAATTCTCAAATTTCAAACCTGAATCTTACTAGTTGTTTCAGATTCCCATTTATGTTGTTTTACTTACTCCTCTATGTTCATGTAGAAATATTCATGAATTTGGTCTTGAACATAATGGATTCACATAAAAGAAAACAATCAGTGGTGAACAGGACTGGGACTATACGAAGCCGCCATATATATGAGGGTTTTCCATATTTCATTTCCTCTTTTATGCCAGTTGTATATTCTATCATAAACAACTTTGTTCTACCATGCATCTTGCCAAAATCCGAGGCCTTTTTACAGGTTAGCAAAGATGTCAAAGTAGGAGACTCATTTATTTTGAATATTATGTTGAAATTAGATTGTATGGAGTAGAGGTTTCCCCTTATAGACTAACTTCTTTTGTATCAATGAGACTATTTTCATTGGATTTCATTAGACAAAGTTTAAATGTAGATCAAATTCATTGTGTACCAGCAGAAGGGGTATTTGTTCAAGTTGCCCAAAATTGTTGGGAATTTTATTGTAAACAATATCTATGCTATGGAGGAAGTTGATAAAATGCTTCAAGACATGTACTTTCAACAAGGATACAAATGGTCCTATGACCCTCATCAAATTATTTCAAGAAGAAGGGTGGAGAATTCCCTAGCTCCATGCATTCATGAACCAATGCCTGAGATAGAAAAATTGGCTAATGATTGTCAAATTGAAGCCCATAAAGGGGATGGAGGTTGAAACTCCCCACCCTCCAAGGAAAGGATTTAAGAGAGGGATTAAAGAGGTCATTGATCTAGATGAAGGAGCCATACACAATTCCAAGAAATCAAAATTACTTGGAAAAGGAAAGGAATTTGAGCATGTGGTAAAATGTTCTTCTTCTTCAGTTGGTTTTTAATTACAGCTAGGAGAAGTGAGATGCACACCTTCTTCTCCAATTCCTGAAGGAGTTGAATAGACCTCTATTACTTCCTTGAAGGAGTCATATGAACAGGTTGAAGAGAATAACAAAAAAATTAGGGAGAGTGTAACTTCTCATCTTGCAGCCCATTCAGTATTAGAGTATCATACCAGATTACTATCGGCCATGGATTTAGAAAGAAATCAACTCAAGCTCTATTTGTCTCATCCTTTTGCTTTAACAGTTTCTTCTGCAGTAGGATTCAAAACTGTAAACTTAATTGTGGATGCAAGATATATTCCATTGCCTAACAAAATCAATCTGCACAGGCAAACTGGGGAACTTATTTATAGTGATTTAAGCAAGGCATCATTGGAAGAAACTAAAGTAGAAGATTTATTAGGGAAGGTAATCAAGCAATTAAAATTAGAAAAGGCTAATTCTAGAGCTTTGCACACCCAAAATGAGGAACTCAAGAAGTTAATTGTCAAGCTTGGAGTAAACTTGGAAGATAAATTTGTTTTTTTATCTCAGACTTTTGTGATCCATAATGATTTTTGAGGCAAACTTTCAGACTAATCACATAAGATGCTTTTATGGTCGAAATTTTGAACCTACTAATGAGGTCCATCTTCAGGACCTAGGTGAAAAAAACAGATCCAATCCAAGGGATTAAATAGCGATGAGATGCATCATGTTCTAGAATTAGTCGTTAGGAAAATAATATTATCTAATAAAAACTAACCATAACAACTAGTTTATAGTTAAGGAATTAAAGTCAAAGGACAGAATTTATTAGATAATTATTATTAATAATTGAAAAACTAATTCGATTTAAACAATTAGTTAAGATGGAATTTATTTAAAAATTAATAAATGATTATTGTTAAAATGGGCTTAATTAATTTAAAATGAGATTCCCATATTTTTTTCTAAGTAAAACTAATTCCTATTAGTGTAGCATCGGTACAAACCGGCCACGGTGCTGTCATCCGGGTGGAGAGCCCGACGACCGGGTTTGATAGACATGCCGAACAAAAAAGGTCTAGAATGCCCGAGGAGGGAAACCAATCCTTTAAGGAGTTAGGGTTTAGGCGAATAATTTTTGGAAATGGAAACCGACCTACAAATTATACAAGGAACTATAAAGAAATAGACTAAAAGTAACAATCGCATTTTCCAATTGGGGTACTGAGATAGAGAAACAAAAAATTCCAACAAGAATTGACAAAAATACTAGAAGAAGTTGTGATCTAGGAGAATCACCGCTCATGAGTTGGAGACGAGGTTCTTCCACCACTCCAACCGTATTCATCTTCGTTGTCATCCATAACACCCTTGAGAGCGCCTTCCATGTCACTGACCCCATCCCTCTCGCGTGGCTCGTTCTTGAGGGATGAGAAATGCCTCGCCGGAAAAACCGAACTTTTGGGGAAGCTTGGAGACGTGAGGGGGCATGGGGGGAGGCCTCAGCAGGAATGAGAGGAGACTCTTTCCTCTCCGAGGTTGTTAAAGGATAAAGGCCGTAACAATGGGCTTGTCATGAGAACATTCAAAGCGGAATTCAGCACGCTGAGAAGTTTGACGAATGGGCAGGGGGGCAGACCCACGAGAGACAGAAGGAATTGCACCACTGTGAGGGTCAACAGAGGGGGGAGGGACAGGCTGAGAAAAATGAACAGAATCACGATGACGACTTCGACCTCTGCCTCTACGCATCGCCTGAGGCTAGACTTGTGTCTCTTCAGCAGAGGAAGACCCCGAAACTGAGCTGGAGGAGGGTCGATAGTGAGAAACCCGACCCCGACTGGTTCCGCGCCGACTCCTCATTCTGTGGCGAAGGAGCGGCATGGAGGCAGAGGCGAGAAGATGATAATTGCAGTGGAAGGGGCAGACAAGAGGCCCAGGATCACAGTGAGGGGAATTGTCACGATAAATGTTCGTCGACCGAGCACCAAGAGGGGAAATGACACCACATAAATCCACAGTTCGAGCATAGTGAGGGGAATTGGCACCACAGAAGAGGCTATGTGAGAAATGAAGCCCCGGAAGCGATTCAAAGCGGGCAAGAAGAGTGCATCGACAGCCAGTGTGAGTGCGAGTGCTGGGTTCGGCATAGCCTGGAGGGAAAGCACTGTTTAAAGGAAGCATGGAGACATTACTGCTATCGCAGCTATCCGAGCAATCTAGAACGAACTCCATAACCGAATGAATTCCCATTGCAAATTGAAGGAGCGTCTGAGCAGGAGTAATGTCATCGTGAGCTGGCGAAGTTATGATCGCATTAATGCGTGTACAGGGGGCCATATGGCCACCCCACACGAGCTCCTTTGGGGGACGCGTAGGGGGCAATGTCCCATCACTCCATGTATTCATCTGCATCCCAGAGAAAATGATTCTATGATTATTATTAGAAGTTATTTGAAATTATTTTGTGATTATAATTAGAAGGGTTATATATATTATGATTTTAATAAGAATGGAATATAAAATAAATAAAGAAATAATAAAAGGGTTTGATAATAAGGTTATTAAAATCATTATATATATATAGAAAAACTAATAAAAATAAAAAAGGAAGGGTTGGAACCTAACTCTTACTCAATTTTCAACCATCCTCTCTATTGATATTATTGGCTTGTTTCTCAATTTCAATAGCCTCTCTCAACTTCATATGGTGGAAATGATCAATCCTCGTAATGACCTTAGAATTTTCAATGCATACATGGTGTTTAGTTTTATCTGCATGCTCAGCAATAGTTGAGGTTCAGAAATGATTATGCCTAATGTCTGTTGCATGCTCACGAATTCTTAGATTAATGAAGTGACCAGTCTCTCCAATATAGGGAATCCAACATGAGTAGGGGATTGAATAATCCCTTTCATTTCCTTAGGGTCCTCATGATCCTTAACAGATCTAAGGGATATCTTAATCGTATTAAGGGTCTTAACGGAACATAGATCTTTTGTTCAAAAATTTTACAGATGGTGGAATCAAAGATCCAAGTATTGAGGAATAAGTTGAAGTTGCATGCAGTTAAACATGTTATGGCTCCAAATGTGGCTCAAGTTGAAAAAGAGAAGGATATCATAACTCAAGAATTACTTGAAAGGAATAAGGAAGTGGCCACTTTAAGATAACTGAATGCAAGCTTGCAGCAAAAAATAAATACTCATGTGTGCATAATTGTTGTGCAACCAGATTCTGAAGGCCTTGTTGATAAACTTACCAGGGTCATGACATAATTAAAGATTTCAGAGGATGAAATGAACGAAATCTGAAAGAGTCTGAATGACACCCAAGAGAATTTGAAGATTAAAAAAAGAGTTGAACATGGCAAAGGGAAGTGCTTCACAACATCAGAAGAACTACCATACAGCATGTGATGAGATCAGAGAACTGAAGGAGAAGTTTAAAGGAAATATGCCTCTGATACAGGCCAGAGAGAGAATTTGGAATGACATTATTCAACAGGTGAAAGTAATATGGGATTATTTGTTGATTATGGTAGAAGAGAAAACCATTGTCAGAGATTTGCAAGCAATTATTGCTTTTAGTAAAGAAAAATTCTTCTGATTCTAAATCATCTCATTAATTAAGAGCTATGGAGATTGAAGACCGAACAGCTCTTGTTCTGGAAAAAAAATAAACTGGTACAGAAAAAATATCTATATAAAAAAGTATAGAGGCAAAGTTCGGAGAGATCAAGGAATTTGTTTTGAAATTGAATACATACTTTGACAAAAGGATCAGGGCAGGATTGCGCTCATGTTGGGATCAGCAAGGTAATGTTCTTTCCTAGGAGACATATGAGACACTTTTGGTAGAGGCAAACAGTAAGATTTATTCTTCACATGAGAGAACAACAATATTGAAGGGTTCTACCATTGTGAATTATTTTCAAAGAGATTTCCAGTTGTTATGGTTGTTCAAAAAAATCTTCAAAGAGAAACCAACCTACAGCCAAATTACCGACTTCAAGATGGCTCATGTTAGGTTTATCAAGTTCCCAAGTTCATATTTATCAATATAGAAAAAGTGTAGAGCATTGATTTCACCAAATGAAGCATTTGAACCTGGACCTTCTACAAGTGAGCCTACACAAAAATCACAAGTCACCCAATAAAAATTAGCCACATAGTTTCATTCATAAAATATTTCAAAGGATATTGTATATTGCAATTTTGAGTTAATATGTTTTAAGTTTTAAAGTTTTAAGTCCTCGGAAGGACAAAATAGGGCTTAGATAAGCTTCTAAAGTAGTTTAAATGGTTTATGTCAGTTAACAATTTTTATAATTGTCATCTTTGTAATATCTTTACAAAAATACTTTGAAAAAACATTTTTAGGGTTCTGAATTTTGACTTCAGAGAGAAAAAATTGTTGTGTAATGTGTTATCTTTTCTTGAATTTAATAAAAGCTTCCTGGATAATTCTGAATTGGTTTTTGGATATGGTATGTGTTTTCTACTATTGTAAGTCATTTCTTGTTTCTTATTCTTTTGGAAAAATGTTATGAAGTTGTTGGTTATTTTTATAAGACAGATTTACTTTGCTCATATTACCTATAAATTTTAATCAAATAACCTTAAATTAGCACTCCATTTTTCCACACATACATAAATTCTATAAGTATCTCATTCTTTCTGATAAGGTTTAAATAAAATAGTTTGTAGTTGCAGCCTTTTGTTCTGAACCTTCCAATTTTCTATCTCTCACCTTGCTACAACTTTTAATTCATTGTCATAGTCAATGAGGCCATCCTGAGAAGTATTAATTTTTCAAGAAGATTTCCTCAGCATTACCAGTGAAAATCATCTATGAATAATAATAATGGGACATCAATAAATATTTATTATCTTTTTTAATATATGTCCTAAGCGTTGACCTCTCCTTAGCCATAGTTTTTCTCTAGGGTAACAACAACAAGCATAGTTATGGGAAGTGTGTGGTATCTCGACAACGGTGCCTCGTTCCATATGATGGGGAAAAAATATTTTTTCAATGACTTGGAGGATAAATATCTCCAGATGCACATCAGTATGGGAGATGATGGAAGGTACAATGTGACGGGGATCGACATCGTCACCTTTCAGAGTGAGTAAGGCTCGCCTCTCAGACTCAAGGATGTGACGTTTGTACTGGATCTAAAGAATAATATAATATGGTTTCTGTCGTGGTGTTTCAAGACCATGACTATGATGTGATATTAGCAAAGGAAAGACATTCTTGAGACACATCACCATGGGAAAAGTGAAGCAAATCGGGGTTCGAGTGAAGAACCTCTACAGGTTGGATGTGGAAGACTTTGTTGCTTTGAGCACAAAGGTAGAGAAGGTGTAGAGTTGAGATGTTAGAGAATTATGGCATATAATACTTGTCCATTTGCATCATGGATATTTGAAGATCATGCAACAGATCACCACAGGCCTCCCCAAAGGAGCACTAGAGCAACAAAATACATGAAAAGGGTGTACCTTGGGGAAGTACATAAAATCCACCTTCAATGATCAAGATAGAAGGGCACATGAATTCCTTGAAATGATCTACTCTGATGTTTGTGGAACTTTCTTGACATCCTCCACTGCCAAGCACAGGTATTATGTTGTATTTGTAGATGATTTCTCACGTAAATGTCGGATTTTATTCATACAAAATAAAAACCAAACATTCTCCAAGTTTGTTGAATTTAAAGCAGTTTATGAGAAAGAAACTAGCAAGAAAGTGAAGGCTCTCAAGGGTGATAACAGTGGTGAGTACATTTCAAATGAGTTTGAAAATTTATGTACAAAGGAAGGAATTCGATGGGAGTTGACAGCACCCCACAACCCACAACAGAATGGGGTGGCTGAGACGAAGAACAGAAGTATTTTGGGAGCATCAAGGGCTATGTTGCATGACCAAGACCTACATTTGTACTTGTGGGCTGAAGCATGCAACATAACGGTTTATTTGCAAAATAGGAGTTCTCATCAGATTCTTGGGATGAGTACACCAGAAAAAGCTTTTCATGGAAGAAACCAGATGTGTCACACTTCAGGATCTTTGTAGCATCAATATATTTCCATGTCTCCAAGGAATAAAGGAAAAAGCTAGAGCTGACAAAAGATTTGGGAATATTTGTGGGGTACACTGATACACCTCATAATTATCATGTGCACTTGCCTTCTCTTAAGATGATAGTTGTTCGTAGAGATGTGAAGTTCGACGAGGAAATGGTAATGAAATATTCTCTTGAGAGGAAGCTTCAGATACATGAAAATCGGGATATTTTAACTCCAAAGGAAGAACCTCAAGAAGTTTTGGAGCAGCCATAAGCAAAGGAGCAGAGAGTGGAGACAACCACTCAACAGAGAAATCCAGAGAAGGAAGGAAATGAATCAGGGAAGCTGGTAGATTATTGTAGGATGTTAGAGAGAATGTGTGAGCACCCACATCATAGTGTAGGTAGAGGAGGTCACCATATTGGTACACTGGCTACATGGCTTTAATGACTGATCTACTAGAGACAAAACCAACCTCATTCGAGGAAGCAGTAGAGAATCCTGTATGGGTTGATGCTATGGTAGAGGAATATGATTCCATTGTCAGAAACAATGTTTGGGAAGTGGTCCCAAGACCAATAGACAAATCACTAGTAGGTTCATAATGGCTTTACAAGGTAAATTCTGCAACAAATGGAAGCATAGAAAAGCACAAGGCTAGATTTTTGGTCAAGGGGTACTCTCAGGTAAGAGGGATTGAATATGAGGAGACCTTTGCTCCCATAGCAAGGTACTCTTCCATCAAATGAATTCTCGCTCTGGCTGCATAGATGGGGTGGAAGATCCACCAAATGGATGTGAAGACAACATTCCTCAATGGATTTATTGAGGAGGAGGTGTACATTGAACAACCTGAAGGTTTTGAGACCTTCGACGTAGATTCGAATGTGTGTAGACTCAAGAGAGCATTGTATGGTTTGAAGTAAGTACCATATGCTTGGTACACCAGGATCGATAGCTACCTCACCAGGTTGGGCTTCACCAAGAGTGAAACAGATACAAAACTTTACCACATCTTGGTTGAAAGTAAATTGTTGATTATTTTCATATATGCTTGATTTTTACTAGTGATGAACAACTTATCAGATCTTGCAAGGAGGACCTTGCAAGAGAGTTTGAAATGAAGGACATGGGTCTCATGCACTATATCCTTAGTTTGGAAGTGTGGCAAAAATAAGGGGAACTTTTTGTCTCTCAGGGAAAGTATCCCAACGAGATACTTCAAAAGTTACACATGGACAGATGCAAACCCATGGAGAATCCTCTAGAGACCAACTAGAGGAAGGAGGATGCCACTTCAGGTGAGGAAGTGGATGCTACTATGTATAGGAATTTGATCGGTTCAGTCATGTACCTTGTGAACACATGGCTAGACATGTGTTATGCAGTCAACCAGTTGAGCCAACCCATGGTTTGACCGACTAAAATATTTTGGAGGGCTACTAAACATATTCTACAGTACCTCAAAGGCACCATTCAGTTTGGACTTTGGTACAGATAGACAGAAGGAGTGCAGTTATGTCACTTCATAGATGCATATTGGGCAGGGAGTCCATCAGATTGAAAGAGCACACATTAGGGGAATTTTGAGGTCTAAAATGGGCCTCCTACGGAAATAATAAAATAATAGCTAAACCAATAAAATAATATTTATGAATTTGCAATTCACTATTTGCACCAAAATCCATGTAACTATGGTTAAATTCAATTCAAAAGTTGTACCAAAATAAAAATAATAAAAAAATTGTATTGATGTGACTATAAATAATAATGAGCTTTTCAAGAAAAAATCATTATCATTGCACAATAATACATTTGTCATTTGTACTTAAATAACTTAAAATAAAATATAAATATAAATTCATAAATTCTTAATTATAGAATATACTATTAATTAAAATTTATATTATTTAAATTATATAATAACATGTAATTAATATATTATATAAATATAATATAATATAATATATGTAATATATTGTTCTATGTATGAATTTTATATTACATATTGAATTGATTTGATTTATAACATAAGAAGAAATAATATATAATATAAAAAATGAATATAATATATTTCCATAACATTTAGATTATTTTTCATAATATTATATATACTGATATATAATATTAATATAATCATAATGAAATGAATTCAGTTTTATTTAAAATTAAAGAAAAAAAAACTATTGAAATAAATTTAATTTATATTTATAAGTATAATATAAGATTTATATACATTGAAATTTAATATTTTTTTGCCCCAAACTATGTTGAACCTAATATATCATTTTTCAACATACAAAATTAATATATATATTTTCATCCTACAAAACTAAAATGTTTTTTTCTTTAATTTTAATATGTTTGTATTTCTATTAATATAATAATGATATTATTTATAGATTTGATTTATCATAAAATTAAAAAGGTACATTTTTATTTATTTTGATTTCATATGTATAATATATGTATAGATATTAATTTATAATTAATTTGAAATTTTAATATTAAATAAAATGAGATGAATATATAATTTAAAATTAAATATTTGAAAATATGCAAATATAATATTTGTTGAAAAGTGTGTAAATACATGAAGATTGTGTAGGGAAATGCATTGTTTCTTTAAAAAAATATGAAATGACAATAATAATATTTTATTCAAAAAGTATGAAATGACATTTATTATGAGTACTTTACTTTATCACTTTAAAAGTACTTAGAGCACTACCATGGTTAACCATGAGTTTTTATCCACCATTGATAATGTGCCAGGTAAGTACCTTTAACTCAAGCAATGCCACCTCAACCATTATGGATGATGTCATCCCCTAAAATATGATTGGTTCTCATAAAGTGAATTTTAATTGTACATTTTCCTTAGGAGACCCATTTTAGACCTCAAGATTCCCCTAATGTCAGTAGGATTTTTCAGCGTTGGGTCTACAGTAGTTTATTGGTATAGCATGAAGCAGATATTTGTGGCACTCATCTCAGCAGAAGTAGAGTACATGGCTTCCAGTCAAGCATCATGTGAGGCAATCTTGATTAGAAAGATTCTTGTTGGGTTATTTAGTCAAATGATGGATCTTACTGTGATTTATTGTGACAATCAGAGTTGTATCAAACTCTCTAATAATCCAGTTTTTCACGATCAATCCAAGCACATAGATATTTGGTACCACCATCTACAATATTGTGTGCAGAGGCAAATCATGTTGTTGTAGTACATTCCGACAGAGGAACGGGATGCAGACATTTTGACAAAATATTTTTCAGGAGGTAAATTCAAGTTCCATAGAGGCAGGATTGGGGTGGCAACTATTCCCTTTCTTGCTAAGAGGGAGCGTTGAAAATGCAGCAAGAAAATATAGTTTTTACTTTACCTTGGTCAAACTAGATTAAAATTTGATTTTCAATTTCAGCAAAAATACTTGGAGGTAGTTAACTAAGGTTACATGGATTTTGTCACTCATTTAACTTATTTAATTCGAGTTGGAGACATTTGATTTCATTTCTACATGATTGATTGCTAATTTGTAGCAATATAATTCAGTTGAGTTGAGTTATTATAAGTTAAACTAGTTTGAACTTTTGGAGAAACTAGTGTAGGGTAAAGATGTGCAGTTTAACTTTAGTCACACTCAATGGTCATCGAGTTAACTGATCAATAAGCCCAAAATAACTAATGCATACAGAGAATTCGTGTTACCCAGTTGAGATTGGAGTTCAAGGGAAGTGTTCCATCAGTTGTAAACTAGTTCAATTTGTATAGGTGGTACATGGAGTGAAAGGAGGGACTATAGGAATTGTGCAATCCAATTGAGGAATTTCCTTAAAAAAATAGGGGTTAATTCCTCAATAAACAGTGCAAGGAAATAGGAGCTTGGAGGATTGAAGAAATGGCTAAGTATTGGTAAGGTTCAATCAGTTAAGTAGAGGATAGAAGATATAGGTGCAGGTTGTGCTCACGGTTGAGCAAGCATATTGTATTCATCCAAATTCTTTGATTAAGGCAATACAGATACTAAGAGGTTTTGAGCAGTTGCTTTCCCCTAGATAAATCTTTGTGCATGTGTGATGTTTCATTTTTCATATTAATGATTTGTGTTCTCAATCATGAATTTGCTCTGTAGATCAATAAAGTAGCTTCCAGTCTTGTGATTTAGTAAATTTCATGAGTATTTTAGAATCTACAAATTGATTTCTACAGAAAATCACATTAGTCTAGACTCTCAATTTTCTAGAGATGTAGGTCATCATGACACCTACAAAATCATACTTTTTTTTTGTCAACCATTAATTTATTTATGTATTAACCTTAAGGTAAAATACTCCATACTTGGTAAACATCCATATTACTTTTCTATTTAACAAATTATTCATATCATGTGCCCAAGTGTCACACACTCCTACTAAATTTATCCTAACCACGCTTGCAAAAACTTGAATTTCATCTCTCATACATTTTTTCAAACACTTTACATGTAAATATATCTTCAAATACTTTGTGTATAACGAATTAAGTAGTATTTTTCTTGTATACATTTTTCAAACATTTTGTATGATATCAAATAAGAAACATTGCTCTAATACACTTGTAACATACTAACTGAAATATATCACTCAATTATGCAACTTTTTATTTATTCCTTTGAGATATTTTATAAAATGGTTTGTATACAAATTATAATAAAATGCCTTTGACATGTTTCTTCAAATTATTTTCATGAAAATAGGCATGTATCAACTACAATTGTATTATCATACAACAATGCTAACATAAAAGCAATATTATCAATATCCACAAAACAATATTTTCATTACGGCATTTCATCAAACAACTTGTATGCAATGAATCATTAAACCATTTAGGCATTTCTTCAAACACTTCACGTGTAAACTAATATAGCAACTTCCTCATGGCATATATCCTAATAATAGTAGTCCAAGGTCTGAAAACTGAACCAGACGACCAATGGGATTCCCCCTCAATATGGTATAAGTTTCAACCTCCAGAACTTCCCAGATGAAAGGTTATAAGGTTAAAGAAGAAATATAAACATTTCCTATTTGATGTATGATTTTAGGAGCATACAACAAGCTCAATTTCCTTTGATCATATATCCTCAAATATCGTGATTCAATATCTAAAAGTTGGACCAGATGATCAATGGGATTTCCCCTCACTAAGGTCCATAGTTTCAACTTTTGGAACCTCCCGGAAGAAAATTTATAGCATAACTTCCAATATGACTTATTTGATGCATGATTTAGAAGTGTCCAGGAAGCTTGACTTCCTCTAATCATATCTCCTAAAATATCACAACCCAAGATCTAAAAGTTGGGTCAGATGGTCAGCAGGATTTCCCCTCACTGTGGTCCAAGTTTCAAATTTTGGAACCTCCAAAAATAAAATTTATAGCATAAATTCCAACATGGAATATTTAAAGATACATTTATAAATTCCAACTTCCTTTGATCATATTTCATAAAATTTCATGACCCAAGACCTAAAAATTGGGCTAAAGGATCAACGATATTTCCCCTCGCTATTATTTAAGTTTTAGCTTCTGGAATCTCCCAAAAGAAAAGTTAAAGCATGGAATTCCAAAATGAATTGTTTAAAGAATAATTCAGGAAGATATCTTCTTCAAACAGTGTTGTTACAAAATTTAATACATATTAAAAGCTACATCCAAATAGTATAACAACTATAGCCATGATAAATGTATTGAAGGGTAAATGCATGTACATATAAACTCGTTGAAAATAAAAATTAAATAATCATGCATAAGAGATACTTATCTTGAGTTAAATATTTTGAAATTTGGAACTAAAGAAGGGTGAGCCATTGTCCACCCATCCATAGGCTCAATTACGTTGCAATATTTCTCATAGTTGGCCACCCCCGAGCTAGATCTTGATTCCTTGAGGGAAAAACTAAATTCACAGATTTGGCACATTGTTTTTAGATTATATTTAACAAAAAAAGTGAAGGCCGCTCTCCTCCACACATACTAAATAATCTTAGTGTTCTACCTTTCCATTCCTTGACCAAGACCATGGACATTCATAAATGACAAAGTAGGTCTACATGGCATAAGGGAGTCCTTCTACACTATTTGTAGTCCCTCATCCCTCCCTTCTTCGGTGCTCTCTATGCCACACACAAATAAGACAACTCCTGGTCCTCAGAGCCATCCAGTCTAAGGAAAAATCATTATAACACATTTAATTCTTGTTACACAATTTGTAACCAATTCTCATGCCAATTCGAATTTATGATTGAAGAGGGAAAAAATGAGTGTATGAGAAGAATGATGGAGTAATGCTTAGAAAAAAAAGGAAAAGAGGAAAATATCATAAATGGATTTTCTCTTTATTTTTATAAAAACACCTTGACCCTCAATCCTCCCAACCATTACATTAAGGTAATTATTAATTGAAGGTATGTATTTTCCTCTTAAGACATCATAATCTATTGGTTGTCGCATGTTCCTTCAGTTCTAATATATTTTATTAATAAAATAAAACGTTACATCTCATAATAAAGTTTCAACTCATAACATCAATGTCAGCACCCCAACATTATAAGTCATTAATTACAAAATTTTAGCAAAATAGAAAAAGGGGGTGTCACACTAAGCACCATAACTATGTCCAAAAATCAAACAAAGCTCTGGCGTTAGCGACGATGTTGCCACATCTTCTAATGCCTACAATTTTAAATAGCAAGTAAGCACCTTTCTTATTATATGACTTCCTCAAGAGTACAAGAAGACCCTTCATAGTCTTCATGTGATATAATAGCCTCCTATAAGGATTACAACATTATATCATCTAGGATTTACAAATTCTAAACAAATCTCAATTAGAAAGTGTTTATATCCTATGCCCAAACACCATAATCATGTCCAAAAATCGCAACAAGTTCCTACTTTAATGATGATGTTGTCATATATTCTAACACTTACAATTTTAAACAACAAGTAGATCCATTTTCTAGATATATGACTATTTTAAGAGCACTAGGAATAGCTTCACAATATTCTTATGATATGGAAATTTCCAATAGTGATTACAACAATATCTCCGTGAGGAACACAACAACTACATATCATGGTTGATGATGGGGTGTTGATAGCTACGAGGGGTGGAGGTGTTTCCAACCATTTATCCTCTAAAACATAGGGTCGTAGAAGGCCATGTCATCCATTTTCCCTTAGATGTGTGATGGCTACTAATAGTTTCCTATTGGTGAAGTTAGTTCAATATAGTTTATTCTTTCACCTTTGAGTTATATATGGAGACAGGTTTGTATAGTTGTTTCTCCAACATATTGAAGTGGAGTAAAGGATAGGAAGATGGAATATGGAAGATGGAAAGATGATTGTATATTAGTTAAGAATCCCTCTTGGGATTATATGTGTCATCCTTATTCCTTACGTAGTTCCTACCTTGTTTTGAATACTTATTTAATTCACTTCTAATTATATGGATATATATTATGAATAAATGTTGATATTTTAAGATTTTGATTTAAGAGAATCATTGATGATAGACTTTCTTTTTTGTTATGTTGATTAAATGTGAACATATTAAAATGATACATTTGGGACATCATTTATTATAGAATCCCATGCATGGACATATGTGTGCCAGTTATGCCTGCATACCTATGTGCATTATTTTGGTTACTTAACTACATTAGTTAATATAATAAATTATTAACTAGATAATACTTAATATTATGGAATTATAAACTATATTATATGAAGATAATATATCATTGGTAAGATAGAAATTTATTATATTTTTTTGGATTGTGTGAAATAGTAAACAATTATCAAATAATTTGTTGTTAGCTAACTCATGGGTGAAAAGTTATATATATTAAATGGCTAGCATGTGCATAGTTAGATGTACATTAAATTTTATTTTAGTTATTATTAATTTCACTTCCCTAGGATAATATTTGACTGCCCCTATTTTGGAGGAGATTGATCATGCAAGAAGTGGAAGGAATTAGGAAATGTGGAAGAGGAAAAAATAATTGAACCTATGAAGAATATTGAACTATTGACTTAAATATTGCACTAATATTTTGGAATAGTTATTGAAGCACTAGATATTAAACTAATTATCATTATACTTGGGCCTTAGGCATGGAGGGATAGGAAACCCAAAGGTTTATTGAAGCTACATAGCTAGATAGCCTCTTAGTTGGCTTGGAGGATTAAATCCAATTTGGCCACTACTCAAGAAGATTACACTATAATTAGGCTATTTCAACCAATGTTAGAGGTATTTTCCTTTATTTGATCCATGAAATTATACAATTAATTAAATGAATAAGTTATTGTAAAGAAGATAATTATTAGTTAGTTGTTCAAATAAATTTACATTAAATTATTCAAGTTTATATTTCTATCTACATGTCAATTGTTATAGGATCTATTTTCTATAGGTTATTATTTACATCCACAATAGAGGGTTTATTTTCTTTGGCATAAATTACAATTTTACATTAACTAAATTAGAAAATTTTACATTGGAGCTATTTTTGTAAATTTCATATTGCGAAAATATAATATGAACCTAGATTAAATAGATAAACTATAAGTAATAAGACCCATTAAAGGGTTAGAACACTTGTATGGTGAAACACTTATGAAGTTGTTAGGTCCCTATAATACTAGTGTATCCTCTTATTGTTATTGTTAGTGTAGCCCCCTTATTGTTATTGCGATGCCCATGTAGTCCACATATTGTTATTATTGTGCCCCATAGAAGCCCACTATTTTTATTGTTGTGCCCTTACATTATTATTTTTATGTCAGCTTTGATTATATTGTGACCCCTTAGACTCCTATATATAGAAAGTAGGTTTTTTCATTTGAAACATTGAAGAATTATTCATTTATGTAATATAAAGGAGGTTTCCACCTTGAAGAGGTTGATTTCTAAGTCGTTTATCTATCTTTTCTTCTATTTTGTGAGTTGGTTGCATAACGTTTGGTATCATAGCTTTGGATTCTAGGTTTTTGCTTCTTCCAACAGGTCATCTTGGAATTTTCGCTATAATATTTTTTCGAAGAAGCTTCAGAAGCTAAAATTGAAACCATGTGGATTCAAAATACTGGTGAACCTCGTATATGAATTTCAGATCTTGGTTCTCTATAAATTCGGATATATTATCTGAGGAAGTTAGGGTTTTTGCAGGTTCCAGAATTTCATCTCAAATAGGTGACTGAGGGAAAATCATCCTAACTTTCGTTTCAAACATCGGATTTGAATTCTATAAAAAGATTCTGAAATTAAACATACCGCAGTTTCTTGTATATCAATTTCAAGGCCGAAGGTCAAAACAGTGACACGTGGCACACCGTACAAGTTCTCTCTACTGAACCAGTCCATAATTAGGTCATTGTGGGAGATTGGGCATAACTTTATCTTGAAGAATCCAAATTAGGTATGACCTGTGGCATTGGAAAGAATTATTAGAGGGCTACCATAGGACCAAATTTCATATCTTGGAGATACAAAATTACAGAGTTACAATCATTTCAAGTTAGAGCTCCTAAAAGCAAGAAAAAGGTGTGTATTTTTTTTTTTTAAATGCATAACTTTTGTTTGAACAATCAGTTTGAAGTGATTCCAAGGGCGTATTGAAGAACAGATATTTGTATTGGGTCCTAAAATGCCTTAGAAAAATAATTATACACCCATTAAGCCCTCATAAAACTCTAAAATGATGCATGAAGAGGAAGAATTACAACATGATATATCAAAATTACAGGACCAAGTGCAACAAATTTTGATCTCACAAAGAGCAACGAAAGGTGACGTGGATGGTTTAAAAGCAGACATGGAAGCTAATATGGATGGTTTGAAGGATGACATGAAATCTAATATGGATGGTATAGAATAAAAAATTAAAGGAAACATGGAAGATTTGAAGAATGGTTAAAAAGCATATTTAATAAAGTTGTTACACAATGTAAGGAGGAAGGAGAGGGGAGATTAACAATAGCTTCAAATTCGAGTGGATCGAGACGAATCTTGTCTTTGGAAATGATAAACCCTAATATTCTACTGGAGTCAACGCAAAATACGTACTTATGCGGATTAAACCGGATGTTATAGCATCGATAGCGAAGAAAAATCTGACGGAGATGATCAGGATGGTCTTTACGCTTAGCTGAATGAGCCGGAAGGTCATCCAGATAAGGCTGAACAATGCACTTGATATCATGGAAAGCATATGACATCGCTCGTTGAAATGTAGCCACAACATTTTTAAGACCAAAAGGTAGCTTTTTATAGGCGAAAGTAACGCAATGACATATAAGGCGATCTTATGTTGATCAGCCAGAAGTATGTTAATCTGGTTATATCCAGAAAACCCATCCATAAGGGAAAATATCTCACTCCCGACACAGTCATCAATGATCTTATCAATAAAAGGAGTGGGATAATTATCCTTAGGGCAAGCACGGTCAATGTCACATTAATCAACACAAACTCGAATAGTGCCCTATTTCTTATCCATAGGAATAATATTAGAAACCCATTTTGTCAAGGGAATCAGATAGATAAAACCAGCCCGAAGAAGTTTTTCAACTTAAATTTTAATAGTGGCTGCCTTTCTAGGGTGAACGGGACAAAGACGTGTTGGATAGGCTTCGCACCCGGATAGGTAGGAATCTAATGCACCACTATACTTGGATCAATGTCGGGCATTTCTTCGTAAGACCATGCAAAAACGTCGCGAAACTCGCAGAAGAGACTAGTATATACCTGGATTTCATCGGGAGAACAAGTCACCCCAATATGGATGTTCTCGACAACCCCCGGTTTAACGAAGATGTTGATAGGCATCGTTTGTGTGATGTTACCCAAATTACCTTGTACAAATACTTCGTATGTCAGGATGGGTGTTTGAAGCAAAGGAGAAGGAACTTGAGAAGCAAACCTCTCAAGACACATAGACATGGCCCCAAGGCCAACCATGAACGAGGAACGATGACGACTATCGTCCCAAGTAGGATCCTCAAGCGAAATAGCTTCCACGATGGCCTCATCAAAGGGAAATATCCCACTTAAGGGATCGAGCGAATCTGAATCGTTGAGCCAAGGGGATTGAGAAAAAAGTGTCAAGAGACATGCCCAAAGGAGCATGATCAGAGGGCGGAGGATCTGATGCCAAAATAAGTTCACAATAATAAATATCAATCAGACTTAACGACATCTCCAAATGAATCGATCTGCTCAGGCGAAGGGATGACCCACGAATCAGAAGAACTAGAGATCATGTTAACCTAAACAGTGTTGGGTGGAGGAAGAGGAAAATACCCATGAGGACAGGATCTTTGAAAAGACCCGACCCTACGCTCTCATAAGGCATAGGAATTTAATCTACGTATGGAACGTTTCCCCCAGAAGATGAAGAAGTGAAAAAATACAACTGATCGACAGTAATGATCTTTCCTTCGTGTGGAAATCACAAAACACAAAAGAGAGTGGATGGAACGCACAGCATGGCATGAGTCCAACTATGACCGAGGAGAATATTGTAATTGAGCTTGGCATCAACTACTTCAACCTTGACGTTAACTATTTTCCCTTCTAAAGTAATCGATAAACAAGCAAGAACACAAAGAGCTTTAGAATCCCTTCCATCAAACGCTTCTAGAGAATTTGGAGATGAATTGACGGCTAGAGAACCAATGGATTTCTAGAAGGCAGATGACATGAAACATGTAGACACACCCTTGTCCACGACCACTCGATGAATATTCAGTTCATTAATCCCAACTTGGATGATCAGCGCAAGCTGGTGAGGGAGATGTGGGATGAAATTTTCCAAGTCGAAAGTGATAAGGCTCAAATCAGCAGGATCAACCCCATCGATGGAAAATAGCAAATCCTTCCATTGAGATGGACAACTTTGAAGTATTTCTAATGCAGACATAGCAGATGGCGCCTGAGCCAAATCCTCAACAATATTGTAATGTTGAGCAACACGGGTGTTAGGATTGTAAGAAGACTTACAAAGTACACCTTTAGAAGGTGGTCATACAATGGACTCGATACTAGGCCTTTCAATCCGAAGAGGGCCAAAAACAGGCGGAGGAGGAGGACCATCAACGATCTCTTTCCCCGTTGCCTAAAATTTTTTAGTATAATATTTCGACCTAGTAGCAATAGAAATGGATGCAGAACCGTTCATCATGAAAACTTGAGAGCCAAATGGGGCAGAGGACTAAGCTTGCTCTACCAACTGGGTCTGTTGTGATGGAAACGGTTCTTTGAGAACAGCCGAAGTACCTTGGGTGGCTTTGAGAAATCGACTCACTTCGGCCCATCGAGGATAGTCCTTGGTGTATTGCTCTTCGTCACAAATCAAACAAGGGTACTTTGGTTTACGCTGCAAACCATCATCAACACCAGATTTCTGAGAATCTTGTTTCGGGGTATCATCTTTGGCCTTACCTTTACCCTTATTTTTACCCTTGGAAGTTTTATCTACCGGATTGTCTTGAATGGCATTTACTTCCACAGTTTTACCAGAATTCGGGACTGGTTGAGAAGCAATATGATTGGAAGGAGTAGATTTTTGCTTCACAGAATTCGGAGGAGAAGACTTCCGAGAAGTCTGAGACACGGAACTGATGATACCATCGACGGATGGCGTCGTCGGTGCTTTGGAAGTTCCAGGTCTAGGAGCATCAGGCAAGATTTCGTACAACATGCCGGACTGATACTACACAAGATCAAGGTACTAGGCATGAGCAATGGCTTGTTCCTCAGTAATGCATGCCCCCATAGCAATGTCCTTAGCAATCGGAGCAATGAAGGAGGTAGTGAACCAATCAGTTAGAATCTGATCAGGAATCTCAAACTTGATCAAGCGACGACGACGCCTCCATTCATGAATATGATCAGAGATATGGGTAGCTCGATCTTGTTTCAAGGATGTGAGGAGGTGAGTCCCAGTTTCATACCAAACCGGTAACTGAAAGTGTGTGAGAAATGTCATGGCTAAATAGTTGAAATCTTGGAGGACACCACGAGATAATTTGATGTACCACTTGGCAGCGGCACCAGTAAGAGTCTGTTGGAAAAGACAGAGTCAGATAGAATCGTCAACCCAATATTTAGAACACCAAAGGTGGTAAGTCATAACATGCGCTTGGGGGTCTTCTCTGTTCTTTCCCTCAAACTTGGGACAATCACAAGGAATTTTGGATGGAACTAGAGGCCAATACGGGTTATGAAGGATGGGATCGTTTGTCAACTTTGACACATCAAGCAGTTCCAACATAGCAAGGAAAGGTAATTGAGTATTGAAAGGCATCGTGGGTCATTGATCAAGACCAGCATTCGGATTCCACCCAAGTTGACAGACGTTATTCCCCCATATGTTTTGTCCCAGAGGATATTTTCCATAGGGGTTATAAGCCTGAAATTTCTACCCATACATGGGTTGAGGACCAAGATATTGATTTTGAGCATACCACTAAGATCCTTGCTGAGCAACATATGGATTTTGTTGCGAAATGAAATCAGTGCCTTGAGGTGCATTATACAACACTTGAGCTTGACCTGGTGGAAGATACGCAGGCCCTGTGGAGCATTGTAAACCATCTGAGATTGACCTTGAGGGATATAAGTAACACCTTGGGGCGCACTATATATGACCTAAGATTGACCTGGAGGAAGATAAGTGGCACCTTGCGGCTGAATGGGTTGCCCCTGCGATGCAAGTTGACCTGAATACTGAGGTTGGGTAGGTAGTCCCTGCGGAGAAGGTTGGCCTGGATATTGAGGGCCACCAGGTTGCCCTTGTGGAAAAGGTTGGCCTGATGGTTGGGACGGGCCAGGTTGCCCCTGAAGACTAGGTTGACTCAGCACAGGACCATAGGGTTGTCCTTGTCGTACAAAAGTTTGGCCTTGTTGAATGTAAGGTGGATGTTGTTGCACAAAAGGTTGTCCCTGTTGTGGATAGATTTTCCCCCCAGGTACATAAGATGCACCCTTTTGAACATGATATTGACTAGCAGAACTGAAGGGTTGTCCTTGTTGAACCGAAGGTTATCCCTAGAAGGGTTATCCTTGTGGACCGTAAAGTTGTCCCTATGAACCGGAGGGTTGTCCCTGTTGGATCGAAGGTTGTCCCTGGAAGGATTGTCCTTGAAAACTAGAGGGTTGTCCCTGTTGGTATGTGAACTGACTCGGATCAATCGGAGGCAAATAAATGGGATTACCGTATACGTCGTAATGATGTGGAGGATTTCCAGAAGTCAGTAACTGCTGAGAACCCTGAGGGGTACAAATCTGCTGCTAAGGACCCTAAGAGGTAGAATATTGTTGTTGAATGGCCAAAAAATACTCATCGAACGTATAACCACTAGGAATGGAAGTAGAAACCATAGGTGCAGTACAAGTAGGGTGGATTTCCACAATGCAAGGTTGTGATCCACTCACATTGGGCCTAACAAGTATCGTGGGATTGATAAAAATAGACCTATGGAAAGCAGAAGGGCCTGATAATGATGGAGTCATACTAACAACCAGTGCAGATGAAGCCACACAGATGGTGTGTCGAACAGGAACAGAGGTTACAATCATCTATTTCATAGGAGTCGAGGGTGATGCCCCCGATACCGAGACAACTAAACTCCCGGAGGGAGTCGATGTATCGGACCATACTAGATTATAATACAATGATTGAATGCCAGAAATGATATGACCCAAAGTTCTATAACCACGTGGGAGACACACTGGTTGTGATGAAAGTTGATCTGAGACATAAGGAAAGTTCTCCGGAGGGAGCTGATAGTCTCCTGTAGAAACATATACCTCTTCACTACTAACTCGAAGAATACATGTCAGATGAAGACATTTGATCGTGAAAAAGATGACGAATAGTGTCAAGTAAGGCAGTAACTAGAAAAGGTGGTTCAGAAGTAAGAGGAGGGAATTCGTGTGCGTTCCCAAAACCAAACCAGATGTCTTGAGGTTGCTAATTGATATCAATTAGCTCATCAAGAGAAGATAGGGTAGCGATAGGTAAGATACTCAGAAGGAGAGACTGCTAGAAATAGACAAACCTAGTGGGTTGAGATGCTTCCGAAGAAATTCCAGGAGAAGTATCACCACTAGGGGGTAGTGAAGAGGATGACTAAACTGGTGGTTCTGCCACTGTGACAATGTTTCAAAATAGAAAAGAAACGAGATAGCATATCCGAGGCTCTAAGACCAAACACTAAGGAACTACTAAAAACAATCCAATCAAATATCTTAATGGGCATGTGATCGTAGGCAATTAATTTTATGACATTGAAACGAAACTTTGTTGTTTCATGTTTTAAGAGTCGAGAAACAGGCAAAAGATGACTCTAGTCACTTTCAAATTGAACAAGCGTGAAGGACAAGTGCTCGATGATCTTTTCACTTTTAGAGAGTCACGAAAATACCAAAATGACTACTCAGGTAATCTAAGAAAGAGGGTGTACCAAGTTTCCATGAACTGCAATATACACCTTGGTGATCAAATGAAAGAGAAATGACCAAGGACTTGATGTACGTGCAGGCAGTCTCCCTGAATGTTATGTTCTGTGTATCACGGTTACAAGGCGGCAGACTCGGCTTCCTATGGATAAAGGATTTTAACCTATGAGGGTCTCCCTTTATATACGCGATGGTACAGGGAGCACAAGTCCGTGCTAGTGTTGTCTAATGCCAAACGGCGAACGACAGCTACTAGCTTTAACAATGTTGGAACACATCACTAGCCTAGACCTCTAAAATATTCATTATGTTTCAATGCTTCCTTAGGTTGATTGAATTCATTTTAAGGTTGATCTTGAATTAATGTTTCGATTTCAAGTCCTTACCGAATGTGATCTTGAATTCTTAATGCAAACTATATGCAAAAGAAAATCATTTCCATTCGATGAATTCTAACTAAGAGAAGGATAGGAATCTATCCCAAAGAAACAATCAATTGAATCACAAGAATAATTTCATTAATGCATCTAATACAACCAAATCAGAAAACGAAAAACTCTTTCCTAGTTCACTGAGATCTATTAATGCAAAGAACATTTTCATTTTCAATTTAAGTGAAAGAATGCAAATTTTGTCTTTTTAGATGAATGAGGAACACAATGCACTGTTACACTAAAAAGAAAAATAAACACTAGTTTTGAGCACTGCGAATGTAAAGATCTAAAGCAAAGAGATTAATGCAATACAAACATAAAACGCACTGAAAATGAGCATGCACTCTTCCAAGCAAACAAAGGGCTTTCGAAACGATCCAACGAGCAATGTAATTTATGCTCAAAGTGACGAATGGAGAGCTAAACGAAAACAAAGGTGATCATTCAAAAAACCAAAGACACGAAGAACCGAAAGAAATACTAAAACAATCAGTTAGTGAATTGAAATGACAAATATCAAAGTGATTCGAACTCAACTCAGAAGGCCCAATGAGAAGAGGGCCGACCAAATAGCACAAGGCACCTAGAAACCCTAGGGCAACAAATTCCACTGATAAGATGATGGAAAAACAGCTGAGAAGACCGAGACTACAGAGTCCGAGACTACAGAGTCAAAACAATCTTAGTAGACCAATTGCAAGGTAAAAAACCAATCCAAAGCCAAGAAATACTAACAAAACTAAGAAAAGGGGCCAAAATTAAATCCTACAGGATTCGCCGTGACTGTTTAACTGTAATCCGTGCTAAACAGCAGTTGGCGCACCTTTGACAAAAACAACATGCACCAATTGGCGCGACTGTTCAAAGAAAAGCAGCGCCGAGCTAGAAAACTATGAGAAAAAAATAAAAACCACTGAGCAAAGGTCAGACTTGACACTCTAGAAGTGAACGGGATGGTTGAAAACAGTCATACAAGTCAAGCAAAGCATAAAAACGACAAAAATACCAAAGTCGACTCGACAAGAAAAACACTCGATGAACAACTAGATGACAAACACACACTGATCCCCGGTCGAGTTGCCAACTTGTTATGTAGGTAAATCTTCTCTGCGGACAGAGGTGATCCCTCTAGCCCTAGGGTGGGTCTAGAAGCAAGAGGACATGTTAATGCGTCAATTCCTAGTTAATGAATGAAACTGAGCCAGGATAGATGTCCTACCTTTGTTCCAACGCAGTTGTCATAGTTGTGGGAGCAGTCTCCTAATCTTCATCCAGACACGTCGTAGTCCTTCAGCAGTGGTACTTAGGTGCCTGCACAATTATCAGAGAATGATAGCAGCATACGAAACAATACTTGCATTCATAACTATCTAATTGGTCAAGGAGAATTAAACGTATTGCACAATATTAATCATATCAAACACAAAATGGGAACCAAATCATCAGTCATGTATTAATAAGAAGAGAGAAAGAGTTTACAACCAAAAGAGCCTTGACGTTGCAGCCTCCTTCAGTGGGTCCAATCGAAACATGTCTCGAGCATTCGTCGAGGAATTGGAATTGGTGAGGCAATAAGCCTGGACTCTCTCTTGATAATAGGTCTCTCTCTGCTCTATCTCGCACCAACTATATCAGATTGCTCAGCTATTCAACCATTTCAACTATGGTAAAAAATGTTCAACTAGCTACATCTATGTGAGATAGATGTATTTATAGGAGAGGAGGAGGAGGTTGGGATCCCTCAAATGGTGGAAGGGAGGCATTATCCTTTGGGAGGTTGCTTAACTGTAGGAAAAAAGAAACCAAAGGAAGATGTTCGACATTATTCAGTTGAAAAACTCATGCTGACTCCACTCACAAACTAGTTGGCAATGGAAACTTTGCTTCTATTTTAAAAAACTTTCCAAAAACATCTTGGCGTGGGCAGTCCACTGAGACAGAGCGCCAATGGGCGCGGGGCCCAATGCTAATTTCTCTATGGGCACGAGGCCATAACTACCTGCGAGCGTCGACCCAAAATCATGTGCTTTTGAGAGTCTGCTCGAGGAATAGTCAACAAATTAAATTTTCTTCTTATGGAAAGGGATGCAATGACACTTGTTGCAAGGCATGACACTACATAGAAGTCATAGAAATGGTCCTCCAATGTGTGGGATGGGGATTGTTGGGATGGTGAAAAAAATGTTTTGTAACACATGTATCTGCAACAAGGGAATCTAGAGTCTCACACCTCCACCCTCAAAGTAATACCAGGATTCGCTTCGTTCCTAGGAAGTCCAGAATCCAATGCCACAGTCAGAGTTGCATCAAATGTCCAGCACTAAAATCTTGTGCGAATGTACCCTCAATGAACAATTACCACCTCATTGTTCCAGGGCACACTCCCAATGTGCATATGATTCCATCTAGCAATGATAATGACCAAAAAGAATCCATCTCCAACCTTCTGAACTTTAATACACAGTCCCTCGGGAATTCTGGTCAATCCCTTCCATGTAGTCACTCACCTTCCAAGTTCCCCATCATCCCCTATCTCGGGTGATCCATCCCTTGGCAAGGTTTCCTCTTCCTCCTCAGCCAAATTAAAGTCAGGGAACATTCCCCAAAGGACCATGGTTGATTCATTAGGTGGTTTTTCAACCACTTCTTCCATTTACCCCTCTATTTATTCACTAGGCTATTATGCTTGAATGTGTTCATCTTGAAACATGTTAGCCACCAAATTCACGGAATTTATCCGATGAGGATATATTTTGCTTAAATGGTTAGCTTGATGAAAATTATAGAAGTTATCCATTATTACCCTCTCTAAATCAATATTCAATTTTTCATGTGGGGTTTTAATAGGGTTTTGAGGAATGGGTATTATAAAGAAGGGTCTATACAACCATTGAGATAAGGTACCTTCACTAGAATATATTTTTATATCAATTATTTTTTTCCAATTCCTTACTAGTGAGGATTCAGCCTATAAAGGGCTATTAAACCCCATGAACAAAATATATATAGAAGGAGGTTCGACTCATATTGAACACCCACTTCTGATGTTCAATCACAAGCAAGAAAGGAGAAGAAAACAAGAGTGAGAATCAAGTAAGCAAGAGAAAGACAAAATTGAAGAAATAAGGAATTGAAATTTTCTCCACTTTTGTCCACAAGTGCGAAAAAATTAGGGTTTCTGTAGCTATTGTAGGGTCAAGGTCGTAGATCCTTAGGGGTCGAAAATAGATTTGAAAAAGATTGAAGAAGGATTGACCCTTGTTGACTTAGTTGATCTTTGACCTATTTGGAAGAGATTCTTGGGGGCTGACTTGGTGCCTGTAGGAGGATTTAGTCTAGGAATTTGGGTCATTGATTTCTTATTTGAATTTATTATATAAGAATAGAAGAATTTATTTTGGACTTTCCCCTTTGGAGGGGTTTTTCCCTAGCTTGGAGCCTATATTTTGTGTCCAATGTATTTTATGAACTTCATGGTTTATGCTCTTGATAATTGTTTGATGAAAATAGCCTAACTAAGAACAATAACAAGATAACATAAGTTCACAAACTTTTATCAAGGATAAGGAGAATTATTTTAATAGTTTCCCTACTAGATTCTCCAACATCGTATAAGAGCTAAGGTGAAGAAAGAGAAGGCAGCTTGAAGATCATATTGTTGAAATAAGAAGGGATTGTTTGTTAGGGGGAATCATTTGCAAAACTACACAAGGAAAGAAGAAGAATACCTATTGACCTAGAAGGAATATTACTACATCAAGCTTTCATTGAATACCACATCATCTTAAGAAGGATCAAGCTCACTTTGAAGGAAGGAAGAAAAATATATTGTTGAATGATCTCTAGTACACTCCATAATCTTGAGTAAAAGGAAGCATCAAATAATCTCGGGATCATCATCCACTATTTGAAGTTTTTTAAAGACATTATTGTTGAAGGTATCATAGAATTCATCATTATATGGAATCTTTAAATTCTCTTTGAAGGTCTGGAAAGTATCAAGATAGTTGGAGACATCATCAAGAAGGACACTCATTCGACAAAGTAAGTAACATATGATAGTAGAGGAATTAGAATCTACATGATCAAATTGCTTTTATAGGAATCGCGTAGCTTACAATAATGAGAAGATTGACCATATTACACAATATAGTTCATCCAAGCATTTTCTAGCATAATGTTAGAGGTAGTCATCTTGCAAAGAAGGATCACAAAGATCCTCAAATAATAACCATCATTTAGGAAGGTTCTTGGAAGAATAATTATGACTGGTATATATTCCATCAAGTGTGAAAACAATAGTCTTGCAAGATGAAGGTATGCAGGTCGAGTTGCAATATGAAAGGCAAAATTAATGTCTTTCTCCTCTTGAAGGAAAGCTTATTTTCAATAAGGTTGGAAGCAAGTTCAATCAAAGAAATTAGGGCTATATGGTTGCATGGAAGAAAAGGTATGCATATTTTTTAAGTAACTTTTCTCTAAGGTATAGTTTATATATACAAGACTATTAAAAAAGGATTTGGTTATAAAAATGTGCTGCTAAGCCTTCCATATTGTTACTCGATGCTTGGAAGAATAAGTTTGGTATAATTTTGAATAGTTAAAGATAACGACTCTTCCACAAGATGACATGACTTAGACATGATGACATTTATCAACATTGAATATGTTTTCCTAAAGAAAGTAAGAGAGATGATAGTGAAAACTCCAAGGAAGAAGAAATTGCAGCTTGTTGATCAGTTTTTTCCATGGACACTTTGGTTACAAGTGATTAGCATGGAGAAGGATCTTTGGTAAAATATGAAGATAGAACATGTGAAAGGATGTTTATCTCATAATTAAGCACAATTCGAAGACGCCATCATATAGAGGTAATTTTTATATTGATGTCTTGGTTTTGGTTATCTATATGTTTTTCTACCTGTAAGGAAATTGTAGAAACGCATAATGACAGTTGAGGAAAGTATATCTACAACTATTGGTTTTTAAATAAATTCAAATAATACATTGATTGAGTGGATTTTTTTGGTAATCCTTGAAGTATTATATGGTTAATATGTTTACATCATCTTGGGATTAAGAGCTAGCAATACAAGTAGATAACCCGATGTTCATATGAATAATGAAGATCACTTTCATGTCTAAAGGGAGATATGATTAAGATCTAATTTTATTGGTTAAATATAATACCTTTATTGAATATAAATAGAAGAAAGTGATATGACATATTGATGGCCCAAATCCTGTCATAGTTTGGCTCCATCACATTCAGGAAGACGAAAGCTCTATTTTATAAAGATGCGAAGAAGAGGGGGGCCCATGTAGCTACTTGAAGATCTCCATAAAATTATAGTAGTTGATGTATTAATGAAGAAACACTAGAAATATTCCCAATTTAAAGGAAGTAAAAGAATATCCTCTATGCTTTAGTGGGAGTAAGAAGTCTCCTTAAATGTTTGAGAAGGAGCAAGTATATATTCCCCAATCAAGAGGGAATGAGGATCTCATCTCTAGGTTGAGAGGGATTTATGTTAAAGACATCATATTCTCCATGTGTCGTGCACTATACTAGGACTAACAATTGTAAGTCTTAATGAAGTCACTAGGAAGGATAATGGAGAATTCGATAGGCATCTAATACTAATACTCCTTGAGAATATAGAATCCAAGATAAGAAGTATTCTTGTTTATCGAAACTCTTTGAGGATTGGATAGGTATGCAAGACAAGAGTGATCGAAGAGGACCGGTATTCTTTAAGGATTTGGATTCCAAGATAAGAATAGTACTAAAAGGACATACCTAGTGAACACTAGGATGGGGTATGTACCTTTAAGAGGTAGTGTGGTGTCTCACGTAAAGTCTCCCAACATTATGCTCTAATATAAATAGAACATGTCAAGTTAAGGCCTTACTATGTTGAAAATGTTGGTTATGATGATTATGCTTAAAGATGGCTTACCAATCCGACTCTTCTTATGAGAACTCTTCACTTTGAGAAAATCCTTGTACTGGTTGTACAATTATGAATACCTCCCTAGTTAAGAGGGAGTGTTGGAAAATGTAACTAGTTTCGGTCTTCATAATTGTCACTGTACTCATTTCATTATGTATATCTTATGTTACAAACAAATGAATAAAGAAAAAGGTTATTTTAAGAATGGGTTTCATGCTCTATATGTATTGGTCATTTAGGTTAAGCATGCATTTCATGCTCCAGGTTTTTTTATTCAAAATAATATTTTCTTGAGTCAAAAGAGTATTTATCATTTGTATAATAACCTATTGGGAAAGTTGTAACATGTAAAATATATTATTTTGAGTCTAGAGAGTTAAAATAAGCCTCCAAGCACAAGTCGGCCTTACCAGTGAACAGTCGGCCTAGAAAGGGTTATTCAACCCCATGGAAAGCATATATATATATATATATAAGGAGATTTGACTCATCTTGTACATGCACTTCCTCAATTTGATCACAATCACTGGCAAGGAGAAGAAAACAAGAGAGAGAATCAAGGAAGCAAGAGAAAGAGAAAAGCGAAGAAAGAAGCACCCAAAATTTTCTCTACTTATGTCCACACATATAAAAAATTAGGCTTTATGCTGCCATTGTAGGGCTAAGAGTTTCAGGTCGAGGTTGTTGATCCAAGCTAGGGGCTAAAATTGAGATCTGAAGTAGGTTGAAGGAGGATTCACCCTTGTTAACTTGGTTTATATTTGACCTATTTGGAAGATATTCTTGGTGGGATGACTTGGTGTTTGTACGAGGAATTGATCTAGGAATCTCAATCTTGGATTTCTCATTTGAATTGATTCTATAAGAAAAGAAGAAGTTATTTTGGGTTCTCCCCTTTGGAGGGTTTTTTCCCTGGCTTGGAGCCTATATTTTGTGCCCACCATATTTTATGATCTTCATGGTTTACACTCTTAATAATTGTTTGACGAAAATAATATAACTAAGAACAATAAGAAGATAACATAAGTTCACAAGATTTTATCAAGGATAAGGAGAATTGTTTTAATAGCTTCCCTACTAGATTCTTCAACACGCTATACTCTTAGAGTTGTTCACTCTCTAGATCATATTATATTAGGCAAAAACATTTGGCTCGTAGTCTAGTAGCTTACACTACAAGACAAGCTTGCAATAGAATGGAATAATTTTATTAACAATTTGCGACATGTTTTATTAGATTAGATGAGGACATAGAATAAATTTAGGCTTGGACACAAAACCCAACTATATGAACTTTTTGACAATGTTGGATACCTCTAACATACACGAGGCCTCCCTGATGTGAAGTCCCAATTAGACCTCACACTGTATGGAGTAGGAACCCCATCCGGAGTATTGGCCCGACCACCATAACACAAAGGTTCACCTTGGTTTCAATAGAGAACATAAGAGATTATATATGTGAACCTTGAACAAGTAAGTAAGTTGACATTGTGAAACATTAATTGCAATGTGTAAAAGGATAACTTCACGAGTGAGAGATGAGAGTGAGCCTCTGGAAGGAAATAGTACTAACCTAAGAGAGAGACATGAGAGCATGAAAAGATTCATTAGCAAAATAGCTCACATAATGATTGTTAAAGCGAATACAACACATATTCAACAAGATGAGTACCAAAGCCACCGAAATAGTTCAATTTATCCAATACATATGAGCACAACATATATTGTAAACATCCCAAGAATAGTCCTAAAATATTTTCGATACATGCATGAAAATGTGTTTTCTCATTGAATTTCAATTAGGTGAAATATCCAAGTACATAGTTTCAATGATGAGGCACTAGTTCTAGTAGTGGAACATTAAGTCACTTCTTGCTTCTCCAAAGAATCATTTTTCTCTTCTATGCGAAGTAGAGAAGCCAATACTAGCTCTCCAAACCTTAAGCCTCAAAAAGCCTTTTGCTTGAGTTATGAGGTTGCTTTTATACAATAGGAATGACCTTTAATATCCTCATGACCCTTGAATTACCCTCATGAATCTTGGACTTTTTATGTGTCCTTTGGACTTCTAAATAAGTCTTGAACTTATAAATGGCCTTTGGACTTCTATACAATTAATTTGTCCATATATAACTATGTGACTCTTCATATTCCACAGGTGACCTTTGGACTTCCACACCTTTCATTTTGTCCTTTTCCTTAAAAATACGTCATTATATTCTACGTCATGATGTGGCATGACACATGGACACACATTGACCATTATGATGACACTTGTACAAGTTACAACCTGACAATGATGACATGTACTTCATGATGAGGTGTTTATGCCAAGTTTTCTTCCTTGTTGCTTCATCTTGCATTCTTGATGGTAGGACTAATCTATGCTTCATATTCATGAAAGATTCACTCTGTTCCTTATCTTCACCCTCCAAAGGGTCTTGGATGAGCTTTGGGATTATCTAAGTCATCACGCAATGTATTCTTTAATTTTTGGTCCATAATATGCTTCATATCTCCATGACCCCGGGAATCATCTCGGGAATCATACATATCAAAAGCTTGGTGAAGCTCCTTGAGAAATTGATCAAGTGAATGAGTAGAGGCAGATGGTAAGGTATGACACCATCGATTAACATGACCTTCAAGAGTGAGGAATAAAAGCACACAAGAAAAATATTCAACATTGATTTTCTAATATCCACAAAGTTTAATAAAATCATAAATGTGCTTGGCTATGGATGTTCCATCCTCACCATCAAACTTCAATTGAGACAATTCATAAAGAGGATCATCGAGGATTAAAAGTTGACCATTGAATAAATTAGAGAAACACCACGGGAGTATGATTTGTGGATGATCCATTAAAGATAAGAGACTCAAATAGACTCAATGGGCACAACTTATCATATGGCCTTCCTTATATCATCAAAATTTTGACAGTATTGGATATTTCCGTCATACAGGGGGTCTTCCTGATGTGAAGTCCCAATTAGACCTCACACCATTTGGACTAGCAAACCCATCTAGAGTATCGACCCAACCACCATAACACAAAGTTTCACCTTGGTTTCAACAAATAACATAAGAAAATATATACATAGACCTTGAACTAGAAAGTAAGTTGACATTGTGAAACACTTATTGCAATGTGTAAAAGTAGACCTTCATGAGAAGTGTTGAAAATTCAGCAAGAAATGTGTGTCTAAATTAATTTTCCCTTAATTAAATTGGACAATAAATTGTAATCTTATCTCATAATCACTTGTAACAGTTAACTGAGTGTGATAGACTCAGATATCTCATGGAATTCAAGTTGAGGGTGTTTGGTGAGGCATGCAAAGTGAGTCTAATTGTTTTTTAGTCCAAGTTGCAGTTAGTGCGTTAGTTTAATGCATGAGAAATTAGTTAACTCAATTAATTGAGTTAAAATCAATTTAACTAGTTGTATCTGATTGTTGCATTAGTGAGAGGTCAAGTGAATTAAATCAGATTTAATTCACATGCAGTGATCTGTCAAGTAACTGATGATTTACTATTAATAGTTGCATGCATGTCAGTTCTGATGGAGACCCAATTGAGGCAGAGGTTAAAGGGATGTTAACTATCAATTTTATTATTAGCACCTTGCCCGCATGCAGTAATACACCCATAGGATTTCCCATGAGCATTGCACAGTTTTGGAAGGCTGAAATTCCTAAAGAATAGGGATTGCAATCCACATGAATTGTGCAAGCAAGATAGGTTGAGCAGAGGCTGAAAATTGGCTAAGTGTTGGTTGATTTTTTCTGGATCAATGTGAGACAATTGTGAGAGTGCAGCAGACTCTTGTTATGAGAGTGCATTGTAATTGTTTCATGATTCCTTGATTGAATATACAATAGAAGATAGAGGGGTTTTGAGCAGCAAGCTTTCCCTAGGAAAATATTTGTGTTGTGGATTGATTTGCTTCTTTCTTTTACTTGGTGTGATTGGCGATCGTGTTTATTTTCTACAATTAATTTGTAGAAGGATTTAGTATCTTGCTTTAGCATATTGCATGATCTGATTGAATCCGTTGGTATGAATATTGTTTGTATGATTTCTACATGGTATTAGAGCGCAGGAAATCACTATAGTGGAGAAGAAATTGAGTTTGTGCTGAATAACATTCGAATTTGAAAAAATATTCTTTGGTGCGACAAGTAGTTCAAAATGGATTTCAATGGCTTGAGATTGGAATATGCACTCGAGAGAAGTTCTAATTATATTTCATGGAAATATATAATGGAGGTAGTTCTGCAGGACAATGAGTTGAAAGAATTCATTGATAATGACATTCCCAAACCCGCAGCAGCAGATGTCGCTCTTCTTGATGCTTGGCAAAAGAAGGTTGAAAAGGCGAGGAGGATCTTATTAGAGCGAGTACGAGACCACATTTTCTCGAGTCTCCATGGAAAACTGATTCCATATGCAATGTGGAAGGCTTTGACTGATCTGTTTCAGAGTAGCAGTAAGCACAAAAAATTGGCACTGAAGGACAAGCTCAGGAAAATCAAAATGGAGAAAGGCGACATTATTCTGAAATATTTAACCAAGTTCGACCAATGTCGAGATGAGCTTGGGAGTACCAGAATTACTGTAGTGGATGATGACCACGGATGGATCCTCATCCAAGACAGATGATGAGGAAAATTGCGCCTTGGCTGGTAAGGAAAAGAAGGGGAAGGGAAAGAAATCATAATCCAAATATGAGACTAGAAAAGAAGGAAAGAAGTGTGACATGTCTAGAGTGAAATGTTTTCATTGTCGCGAGCATGGACATTATGCCACTAATTGTCCACAGAAGAAGAAGAAAAAGAAGGCTTCAGGATCTGCATCTGGTGAGGCTTTGACCTCGCAATTTGAGTTGGACTTCTAGCTCATCGCATGCATAGTGTCTAGTGCGATGGGATCAGTGTGTTACTTATATAGTGGTGCATCTTTCCACATGATAGGAGACAAAAAAAAAATCGTATGTTGGAGGAGAAGGATCTCCAGATGCATATCGAAATGGTTGATGACAGGAGGTATAGCGCTACCGGGATTGGTACAGTTACTTTCCAGAGATAGTCAAGTAAACCCTTCTTATTTAAAGATGTAATGAATTTACCAGGCTTGAAAAAAAATTAGTTTCAGTTGCAATGTTGGAGGATAGAGGATATGATGTGATTTTCAGTGAATGGAAAGCTTTCCTTCATCACAAAGCCACGGGACAAGTTAAGAAGATTGGGATTCATGTGAAGAATCTCTACAAACTTGATGTAGATGGTTGTGCAGCATTGATGGGTAAAGCAGACAAAGTGATGAGCCAGGATGAGGGTGAGTTATGGCGTAGGAGATTGGGCCATCTACACCATGGTGTTTTGATGGTCATACAGTAGAATTATACGGGGCTTCCAAAGGGTACTCTTGCGCAGATAGACACATGCAAGGGGTGTACCATGGGGAAGTATGCAAAAGCAACTTTTCATGAGAAGGAGAAACAAGCAACGGAAATCCTTGAGAGGGTTCACTCAGATGTGTGTGGACCATTCTCTACAAAAAAAACACAAGTATTATGTGATTTTTGTTGATGATTTTTCTAGAAAGTGTTGGATCTACTTCATGCAGAAGAAATATCAGATGTTCTCAAAATTTTGTGAGTTTAAAGCACTGGTGGAGAAAGATACGGGGAAGCATGTGAAGGCTATGAGGAGCAACAATGGTGGTGAGTACATCTCCAATGAATTCAAGAACTTCTGTAGCAAAGAAGGAATTCGGAGAGATTTTATTGCACCTCATAAACCACAACAAAATGGGGTTGTAGAAAGAAAGAATAGAACAATTGTGGGTGCAGCATGAGCGATGTTGCATGATCAGGGCCTATTGTTGCATCTATGGGCAAAGGCATGCAACACAATGGTATTTGTGTAGAAACGTAGTCCTCATCGAATTCTTGGCATGAGTACTCCAGAGGAGGATTTTTATGCTAAGAAACTTGATGTTTCATATTTTAAAAATTTTGGCTCATATGTCTATTTCCATGTGACCAAAGATTCCAGAAAGAAGCTAGAACCAACTCCTGAGATTGGGATATTTTTGGGGTACATTGATACTCCCCACAACTATTAGGTGTATTTTTCGAACAGCAGGATGACTGTTGTGAGACAGGATATAAAATTTGATGAGGATAAAGCCATGTGATTGTCCCTTGAGAGGGTGCTTGATTTGCATGCAGATAAGGAACTCTTGGTTCCAAAGGATGAACCTCAAGATGTGGAGCAACCACATGCGGAGGATCATGGAGTGGCAGAAACCACTCATGCAGATCCATCCACCATACATGGTAGAAGGCGCACACGAGCTATGATTGAACTTGGTGTAGCAGAACATGTGAGAACTTTGTTGGCAATATGATAAAAGATGAGCAGAAGCTAACATATTGAGACTTGATGCAGCAGAACATGTAGGAGCACCTACATCACTGTGCAGACAGAGACAGTCTCCAGACAGGTTTACTGGATACATGCCTCTTATGATCAAGTGTATTGTGAAAGAACCATCCTCTTTTTAGGAAGCAATGCAACAACCAATTTGGGTTGACGCCATGGTTGAGGAGTATAACTCCATCGTCAGGAATAGTGCATGGGAAGTTGTCCCAAGACCAATCAGAAATTCAGTGGTTGGATCTAGATGGATCTATAAGGTGAAGCAGTTAGCAAATGGGAGTGTGGAGAAGTACAAGGCTAGATTTGTAGCTCGGGGATTCTCACAAGTTGAGGGGATTGACTATGAGGAAAATTTTTCACCAGTTGCAAGGTACTCATCGATTAGATTTATCCTTTCACTCTCAGCACAGATGGGGTGGAAGATACATCAAATGGGTGTGAATATTGTGTTTCTCAGTGGAGTTATTGAGGAATAAGTGTACATAGAGCAGCCAGAAGGTTTTGATACCTTTGACAGTAAGTCGCACGTGTGCAGACTCAAGAGAGCATTGTATGGGTTGAAGCAATCACCTCGTGCTTGGTACACCAGGATTGATAGTTATTTCACCAGGTTGGGCTTCACGAAGAGGGAAGTGGATGCAAACCTGTACTAGATTGTGGTTGATGGTAAGCTTTTTATTATCATACTTTATGTTGATGATCTTATTTTGACAGGTGATGAGCAGCTCATAACTTCTTACAAAGAGGATCTTACAAGAGAGTTTGAGATGAAGGACATGGTAAGCCTTCACTATTTCCTTAGTTTGGAGATATGGCAGTGTGATGGGGGATATTTGTTTCTAAAGGAAATTATGCCAAAGAGATTCTAAGAAAGTTCCATATGGAGAGCTATAAACCCATGGAGACTCCTCTTGCAGGAAACTGGAGGAAGGAGGATGCTACTTCAGGTGAGGTAGTGGATGCTAATATTTACAGGCAGCTTGTAGGTTCACTCAAGTACTTGGTGAACACATGACCATACATATGCTACGTAGTTAACCAGCTTATTCAAGCTATGGTTAAGCGAACCAATCTCTTTTGGAAGGCAGGGAAGCATGTCTTGAGATATCTCAGGGGAACTACAGAGTATGGATTATGGTATAGATGGACAAAGGGAGTGAAGCTTCAAGGCTTCACTGATGTAGATTGGGCAGGCAGTCCATCAGACAGAAAGAGCACATCAGGAGGGATCTTCAGCATAGGATCAACAATAGTTTCTTGGTACAGCAGGAAGCAGAGATCATTTGCACTCAGTTCAGCCGAGGCATAGTACATGGCATCCAGTAAGGCTACATGCGAGGCCATTTGGATGAGGAAGATTTTTGTTGGTTTGTTTGGTCATCAGACGGATCCAATGGTGATACATTATGATAATCAAAGTGTTGGAAATGTTTTCATTGATGGCAAAGCAGTTGGAAAAGGAGGAGCTGGCAAAGGAAATGACAAAGGAGGAGCACCTGACACAAAAACAGAGACAAAGAGAGATAGCAAAAGTAAGGCAAAAGAGACAGAGAGACAACCTAGGCAGCAGATGAAACAAAAGGATTGGTCTCAGTATCATATGTATAGTATTCTGAGTTTATGAATTTGGGGTATGTATAATGTTGTCCCATACACAGTACTTAGAAGAAGGGTTAGTTATAAACGCTGTTGTGCATAACCTGCGAAATGAGATCGAGGTTGAGAACTGGTTGGGGGTGCTGTAGTGAAAAGAAATCCCAAGGGCTAATAGAGATTCTATACATGTATATAAGAAATATTTGAGTGCATAGTAGGGTTGAATATTTGATTGGAAGTGTGAGTTTCGAAGCATCGATGCTCTCAAAGCAGAGAACTTAATTCCAACCCAGAAATTTCCATTCCACAGTTGAAAGACCGAGGAACTGTGGCTCGGTCAAAGGAACAGAACACTGGTACTTAATAATCAAACCTGTGAAGGTATTTAAGTGAGGAATGAATCTGGAGCGATTCCATTAAATAAGGTGGCACAGGGTCAAGAAAAAGGTTTAAAGCAGGACTGTGTGAAAAAGGGAGCGAAACCCTGTAACTAAGCGGAACATGGAAGAACTACGTTAATAGAACGATGTGAGAAGGAGAACCCTTTTAAAATAATAAAGGATGACGGAACGCGAAGGTAGGCGAAACCCCGAGCCAAAAGGGCGGAACCAAGAAGAGTGAACAGTGACGACGGTTTATGTTTTCATCGCACCACCTTTACACGGTGGGCGGTATTTGAGGATTTGGGAGCGATTCCATAAAGTGTTCGACGCGTGACAAAGTGGACCCCCGGAAAACCACCGTTTAAACCGCGCCATCGCACGTTATCGTTCGTACCAAGACGTCGAGCGATATTGTTGTGTGTCGTTGATTTGGGAAGGGGCCATCGAACGGTGATCGCATGCTGGACTTGCCCGAAGTTTAATAAAAGAGCCCGGATCATATCGACAACGATCGACGGTGTAGATTCATTGCAGGTGGGGTCCGGAGCCAAGATTTATTATACGGTTATGTGTTTAAAACAGAGCGTTGGATTTAATATAAAGTGCGAAGGATTATAACTTTAGTCCTAAGGTTCGGAGATATATATATATATTATGAGGAAACCATGAGCATATAAGAATTTATTTATGTCAATATATATCGAATGTTGATGCATTGGGGTTTAAGCCAAAGTCAAGGATACTATGTAGCATTTCGAAACACTGGGTAAAAAAAATTTACAATATATTGGTATATTATGCCGTGAGCTAATATTATAGTTGTTCTAAATCAAGAATATAAGTGCAAAGGCTCGAAAAGTTGGAGATGCATGGTTATATGCATAGAAAGAAAAATTGGGTTAAGTACTAAATTGAGTGTAGGTAATTTTATGTGCAAGTAAATTTTAATTATTTAATTTTCTAGCCCAGAAAATGGAGTATTGAAATTTCCCAGATCGACAGTTGGATTGAGTACAAATTTGTTGTATCCATTTCATATGCACACAGAAAAAGGAAGTATGAGGCCTGACAGAGGTAAACGAAATTTGTAGAGTTGAAGAGATGTACAGCAAAGGGATTCAAAAGTGCAGTGAACAGGTGGAATATGGAGATGATAGTGAACAAAGAGTATACAGAACAGTTTCTTAACAACAGCAGGAAAAGACAAATCCAGTAAAGCCAAAATCCAGAAAAGGAGCTGAGTGAAATTGAAATGTGTAATTAAAAATGTGAATGTAAATAATTATTTTTATTGTTTGTGATGCAAAGGCAAGTATCCTAAGGAAAAGACAAAATCCCACTGTAGCATGGAAATTCGTACATATTGTTATAATTTTAAAAATGAGTTGGATAAAGGAATAAGAAGACTGAAGCCAAAGAGTCATGACTGTTCACTCCAAATTCTTTGTGAAATAAAAACAGTCATGTGAGGAACTCTATAAATAATATCAACTGGATATACATAAGAGGGGTTAGAGAGAGCAAATACAGAGAATGCAGAATATAGAAGAGTGAGGCAGAGAAGATTAAAAAAGAAGAGCAGAAAGAGAAGCTACAGAACATAGTTGATATCTGAGGTAAATCAACAAACATTCAGTTTGATAAATTGAGGAAGTTGGAGCTTCCCTATCAAGTTGCAGCTTGATAGCTGTCATTTGTAGCTGACTGAGGTAGGAGCCTCCTGTAGGTTGGTGCCTGCAGAAAATTGAAGGGAGTTGGTGCTTCCTTCTGAGTTGTAGCTTAGAATTGAAATTAGAACTATCACATGGGTTGGTGCACAGAAGAATAGTGGTGAGAGGAGTTGGAGCTTGCCTTTGCATCACAACAATAATAAGATGTATGGTTTTTCTGTTTATGGGTTTCCCTTACTCATATTTAGTGTCTACGCCATGATGTTTATGTGTTGATCTGGTTTATATCATGCAGCAATACTTATTATTATTTGCTACGATATTAAAATTTGTTGTTACATTAACAAATATGTTTGATACTTGTTTCTCACTAATAAAGATTGCTCACATATTAAGTTGATCATGAAGTGAAGGTGTAAATAAGTTTTAAGAGAAAAGTTTTAAAAGTCCATGTATGTGTTAAACTGATTCACCCCCCCCCTCTCAGTTTAACTAAGGGTTCAACACAAAGTTACATTAAAATCTCGGTTAATCCAGTATTCCATGATAGGTCCAAGCATATTGACATTCGGTACCACCATCTCAGAGATTGTGTTTAGAGACGCATTATGTTACTTCAATACATTCCCACGGAGGATCAGGATGTAGATATTTTGACGAAGGCACTCGCCAAGAGAAAATCCAAATACCATAGAGGCAGGATCAGGGTAGCTGATAATCCCTTTCTTGTTGAGAGGGAGCGTTGAAAATTCAACAAGAAATGTGTGTCTAATTTAATTCTCCCTTAATTAAATTGGACAATAAATTGTAATCTTATCTCATAATCACTTGTAATAGTTAAATGAGTGTGTTAGACTTAGTTAGCTCATGGAATTTGAGTTGAGGGTGGTTGGTGAGGCATGCAGAGTGATTCTATTTGTTTTTTAGTCCAAGTTGCAGTTAGTGCATTAGTTAATGTATGAGAAATCAGTTAACTCAATTAATTGAGTTAAAATCAGTTTGACTAGTTGTAACTTATTATTGCATTAGTGAGAGGTCAAGTGAATTAAACTAGATTTAATTCACATGCAGTCATCTGTCAAGTAACTGATGATTTACTATTAATAGATGCATGCATGTTAGTTCTGATGGAGACCCGATTGAGACAGAGGTTAAAGGGATGTTAACTATCAATTGTATTATTAACACATTGGCCGCGTGCAGTAATACACCCATAGGATTGCCCAAGAGCATTGCACAGTTTTGGAAGGCTGAAATTCCTAAAGAATAGGGATTTCATTCCACATGAATTGTGCAAGCAAGGCAGGTTGAGGAGAGGCTAAAAATTGGCTAAGTGTTGGTCTATTTTGTCTGGATCAGTGTGAGATAGTTGTGAGAGTGCATCATACTCTTATGAGAAGAGTGCATTGTAATTGTTTCATGATTCCTTGGTTGAATATAAAATAGAATATAGAGGGGTTTTGAACAGTAAGCTTTCCCTGGGAAAATATTTGTGTTGTGGATTGATTTGCTTCTTTATTTTACTTGGTGTGATTGGCGATTGTGTTTATTTTTTGCAATTAATTTGTAGAAGGATTCAGTATCTTACTTTAGCATGTCGCATGATCGGATTGAATCTGTTGGTATACATATTGTTTGTATAATTTCTACAAGCAAGAGACGAGAGTGAGTCTCTAGAAGGAAGTAATATTACTAACCAAAGAGATACACACGATAGTGTGAAAATATTCGTTAGAAAAATAGTTCACATAATGATTGTTAAAGCGTACACATTCAAAAAGATGAGTACCAAAGCCACCGAAATAGTTCAATTTCCCCAGTACATATGACCACAACATATAACGTAAACATCCCAAGAATAGTCCTAAAACATTTGTGATACATGCATGAAAATGTGTTGGCTAATTTAATTTCAATTACGTGAAATATCCAAGTACAAAGTTACAATGATGAGGCACTAGTTCCAGTAGTGGAACATTAAGTCACTTCTTGCTTCTCCAAAGAATAGTTTTTCTCTCATATTCCAAGTATACAAACCAAGACTAGCTCCTCAAATCTTAAGCCTCCAAATACATTTTGCGTGAGTTATGAGGTTGCTTTTATTTAAGACGAATGACCTTTCTTATCATCGTGACTCTTGAGTTACCCTAAATTACTCTTTGACTTCTAATGTGTCCTTTGGAATTATAAACAACTCTTGAACTTCTAAATGACCTTCGGACTTCTATACAACTCTTTTGTCCATATATGACTATCTCACTCTTCATATTTCACATGTGACCTTTGGACTTCCACACCTTTCATTTTGACCTTTTCCTTAGAAATACATCATTACATTCCACATGATGAAGTGGCATAGCACATGGAAACAAATTGACCATTATGATGACACTTGTACAAGTTACAACTTGACAATAATGACATGTACTTCATGATGATTTGGTGATGCCAAGTTGTCTTCCTCGTTGCTTCATCTTGCATTCTTGATGGTATATCTGATCTATGCTTCATCTTCATGAATGATCCACTTTTTTTCTTATCTTCATCCTCCAAAGAGCTTAGATGAGATTTTGTATCCTCTGAGTCATCATGCAATGTCTTCTTTCTATTTTGGTCCATGATCTGCTTCATGTATCCACGATAGCTCTCTTTTGTTCTTCTTCTCGGCATGTGTTTCTTTATGTTTTATCCTTGTTATCTGCTTTGAGCATCACCTTTTCATGCTAGGCAAGGTACTCCTGCCAATGAAAATCATCCATGACAAGGCAATATTTGTCTTTAAAACATCTATTCTATCACTACCTAGTTGTTGGAATGATCAGCTCATGATAGGCTTGTCGAAGAGTTAAAATAATGAGGCTTGATTAGGAGGGTGCATTCAAACTCATCAGTGTCAAGGCTTCACTATTCATTTGTATTGCACTATGCACTATGAAGAGGAGCTCTCCTTGGTCCAGTGCAGTGGGGAAGTTGAAGGGACAAGGTCGGAAGGCTTGTTTCTTAAGGATGTGCCATGCACCATAGAAGGAAAGAGAAGGAAACTTGGAAAGCATATTTTTACTAGTAAATGGTTGAGAGGAGGCCTCCTTCAACATTTCCTACTGCGCCATGCACTGACGATGAAGGGTCTAAGAAATTCTTGAGTGTAGAGTGCATAAGGGAAGAGGGGAGGATGAAGGCTTCAAGCTTCAAGACTACACCATGTGCTCTAAGGGAATAGGGAAGGATGAAGGCTTCAAGATTCAATATTGCACCATGCGCCCTAAGGGAATATGGAAGGATGAAGGATTTAGGCTTCAAGACTGCACCATGCACCTTAATGGAAGAGGGAAGGATGAAGGCTTCAAGCTTCAATACTCTGCCATGTGCCCTAAGGGAAGAGGGAAGGATAAAGGCTTTAGGATTCAAGCATGCGCCATGCTCTTTTAAAGAGACAAAGGATCCTTATTTTTAAGAAGTGTGCCTTTTTGTTCCGAAGTGCGCTTTGTTGTTCCAAAGTGTGCCTTATTGTTCCAAAGTGTGCCTTGTTGTTCTGAAGTGTGCCTGGTTGTTCCAAAGTGAATTTTTGAAGGGAGAGAAGGTCCTTGTTCTTTCCAAGTGCACTCAAATGGTCCTTGTTCTTATGAAGTGAACCTTTTTACTAAGTGTTTAAAGTGCGCTCAGACTTGAGAGGGCATAGTTCTCTCCAACAGTGGTTTCTTGTTCATCTATAATGCACTTTTCACTAAGGAAGGAAGGAAGGCTAGGTCACTTATCTTAGGAAGTACTAATGCATTGTGAGAAAGAGGAGATCTTAGAAAAGACTTAGTGAACAAGTATGGGAGGAAAAGATACGTCAATGAGGTTCATGAATAAGTTGCGCTCATCACCTAGTAAGAGGGCCAATGCCTTTAAAACTTGCACTAATAAGGAGGAAAACATAAATATGACACTTGAAAAATGTGAACGACCTTGAAAGTGACACATGTCAGAGTGAAGATAAAATGAAAACTCCACTTATTAAAGTGAAAGCAAGTCAAAATGACAACCGTGAATGTGAAAGTGATAGTCGTGGAAGCGAAAGTGTGTAAAAGATGATAATGGAGAAAACTCACCAAAATAGAAGTACAATTGCAACCAAGGTGAGGGAGAATTTCAATGAAAGTGTGCACTAACTGTCAACATGGGCTGAAAATCGCACAAGAACTGCCTTGATGGATGGTGCTATGCTTGTCTAAGCTTGCATAAAGAAAGTGCGCTCATGAGTTCAACCAAGACTATGCATGTGTGAGCAACTGACTTTGACACTTAATAATATAGAAGAAGGATTAAACACTTGTCAAAACCTTAATCAACCATAGGATGACAGAATATAACATCCTCAGTATACTCCAATATTCAAGTGTGAGAAAATTTTTGGAGGGTGTTGATCGCAGTGTCAACAGAAAAATCACTTCAAAATTTGGTTATAACGTATAGAGCAAAGCAATATTTAATGAGGAATGATGTTGGTGGTGGTATCATTTATATAAGATTTGTGCTCCCTTTAAAAAAATCACTTTATGTTTGGCCCTCAACAACAAGCTCCCTTAAGGGAAAACTTAGTTAAGAAGGGTTTGTCAAGCCCCAGTCGATTCCCACTATGCAATATAAAAGAAAAATATTCCAATCATTTTTTTATTTCCTATTGTTATGTCAGATAGGTGTACAACCTGGAAAAGGAAAAATTCACTTTCATTGTAGCATGGCCTAGTCCTAGTTTGGATTTCATCTTTTGTTACTATGTGAACAAAGCTTCACTACAAGGATTTAGTTGTTTTCCTCTCTTAATGGTATATTTGGTTTGGTGGTACCATAACCAAAAGATATTCTAAGAAAAATATATCCCTGCCAATGTGGAGTACAAAAAGGACCCAAAGCAATTGAAGATAAGACAACCTGTGATGCCACACTAGAACAAGAGATCCCTTTGGGGATATTTTGACAAGGTTAGTGAAGGGAACACTTCTCACTATGGGACAGATTATTTTACCTTTTCCCAACTCCCATAATTATCAAAAAATATGTTTTATAGGTCACAACTACAATATGAAAGTTGAATTTGCAGCTCTTTGGACTCTCCTATTCATGAATTAAAAATTGGGATAGTTGAACTATAGGTTATGGGTGACAAAAAAATATTCATTGATTAGGAATCAATAAGGTCCATATTAGAAACCTCAGGCTGTAGTCAATCCTTGGAGAGATAAGGGATCTAATCTAGAGATTTGAATGGTCATAATTTTCACATGCCTATAGGGAATTAAATGTTTGCATGAATCAAATTTCAAAAGAAGATCTTACTATATAGATAGGATATTTGATCATAAATAAAATTTGCAAGGATCTTTTGGTCCAAACGATGGCCTTTTCTCTTCAATTTCTTCATATTTCCAAACCTTTTTGTATTTTTTGTGCAGATTGCATTGTAGAAATCTTTTTTAAGGAACCAAAAAACATAATGTAGATACGAGAGGAAAAGAAAAATCTCTAAAATAATTTGTTTGAAAACACGAAGGAAGGGATTTTGTAAGAAAAAAAACCTTACAACAATTTGTTTTTCTATTTTTTCATATGGCTCATCCTAATGGATAAACGGATGATCCCTGGGTGGGGAGATCTATGTATATTTCATTCCTTGAGGAAATATAAAGATTTTTTCTCAAGGAAAGATGTGTAGATTAAGGAATAAGAAATTGATTTTTTTTTTATTAAAAGAAAATGAAATGTTGTTCAAAAAGTTAGATTTTATTACATAACACTAAAGATATTTTTTTGCATCATTTGATTTCACGAAATAGTTCTAATGAAAATATTTGACTCAATAGAAAAATTATCTCTAAAATAAATCTAATAAAATAGAGAAATGGAAAAATTATCCATAAAATAAATCTAATAAGATAGAAAAATGCTTGAAAATTTCACTAAAATAAATAAATGAAAAAAATTTAAATATTACTCCAAAATAACTTGAAATGAAATTCAAAAATTCCTTATAGTGCATCCATGCAAAGACTCGAAATGTAGATTAATCCACAACATTCATATTTGCGTTAATGGTTCTCCTTAGATAAAAGTGTTCTAGCCAATGAATGGCTTATACTTTAATCAAAGTATGAGATATAGTTTTAATACAATATTACTTCATTACTCATACATCAAAGATCCAAAAGCTAATAAAATTCCCTAAATTCTCTTCCATATACAATTTGAAGAAATTGGTTCTCACGACAACTTAAATTCAACCCTCATCTGAAATTGGGTTGATTCTTTAACTACTTCCTTATCCTATTTTCCCACTTTTCCAAAAGCATATTACATAAATCATTAGGTAGGAAACCAAGTTGAATTCATGGGGATTTCAAGATAACAACTCTTTGTTAAACCTTTTTAGATATTGCATATTTTTGAAAAATTAACACTTTAATTAAATTGTCTTTCAAATTTCATTTGTGAGAAATTCAAGGGGATGTCCTTTGTCAAGAGCTGATATACTTGGATCTCTACTTCGTATTTTTGTATCATGTTTTAAAAATTATACAACACTTAATTTATTGGGTAAATTTCTTAAAGAGGTAGTCCATAGAGCTTTGGACTAACGGTGAATGAGTGCACTGTTAAGGAAATCTTTCTGATAGATAATCAGTTCAAATCCCCCGTAAGTCTTACTTATATATATGGATTTTGAGTGCACCGTTAAAGAACTCGGTTCAAATCCCGAACTCAGTTCAAATCCCCCATAGTTCTTACTTATATATATGGATTTTGTTTAATCCAATGAAAACGTGGCAGCCAGACGAGCTAGAAAATGTGGCATGCTCCTTGATGGAAACAACACTTATTATAAATGAGTCTCGATCCAAATGTATAATTCCTTAGGTAATTGCAATACCTTTAGCTCTATGATGACGTATTTTGATCATCATATCAAGGAAGATAAATTCGGGAATGGTCTCATCCCTTTTACATTAATAAAATGAGACCCTCATAATCACTCCTCGTCATTTAATGATGAGACAATCCTCCCTCATCTAACTTCATGGTTGTATGTTGGCCTTCTGTTAGAAAATTATGTGTCCTTTCCTAGTCGCTCTCATCATGTTATGTGTATTCTAGTTTGCATGCTCAAAACATCACCCCTACCCAGTTCAAGCGTAGGGAAAATTATCCTTAATGCATAATGATGAAGAAATCAGAGCAAATTATAAGGGAATCAATATCTGAGTTAATGGAGGTCATGTGGGATGGCAGTGATGGTGGCATTAAATTCTCAAGGGGCCTCCCCTTGGGAGAATTCTCTCTTGTTTCTCTAATTTAGTTTTCCTTTCATCTTCTGGATTTTGAGATCTCAAGTTCATTAATTTTCCAATTGTGGCATCAAGCCATCCTCTTTGGTCTCAGGTTGGTGGTGGTGTGGGATCTTCATTTATGTTCATGGGATCTCTAAGTTTAGGCATCGTGGGGTCAGAAGGGAATTCGGGTCCTGGGAAGATTGTCCCCTCCCCCTGCTCTGTTGTGGCTTTTCAAGGTAACTTGGATTTTGATCTCGTCAATCCTGTTTGGTTCCAAATTCTTGGTCAAGCTTACTTCTCTTGGAACATCAGTTATGGAAGAGGCCACATAATTGTAACTGGAAACTGAGGGGTTCTTGCAGAGCTTCTATATAAAAAGAGGCTCGATAACTGAAGCAATTAATCCAGAGCAAGCCTGGTTTTGGACCATATTAGCCAACTTTCTCTTTTATTACGTTGGGATAGACCTTTCTGCAGTAATTTTCTAATATATTCCTCAATTTCTAAAAATTGGGTTGAAAGTTGTTATAGAAATATGAATTACCCCTAGGATTTTGAGTCTTCTTTAGAGTATAGCCCATGTTCGCTCTATCTCTCTACTCAAGAAGCCCTCCAGTAGACTGAACGCAAATTGAGAGTCTAATTTTGTCAAATTACCCATTCTCACATCGAGTTGGCAGAAGAGTTGCAAGCTCTCAAAGTCAATTTTTCTCATCTATATGATGAAGTGGATGTGCTGAGAAGCATGATAATGGAATTGAAGTTCAAGGAATCTCAGGGGACAGAGGCTCGCCATCAGGATGTCATTAGGAAACATGATTTTGACCTTAACCTTACTACTAGTAACAGCAATTGTTGTTTGATGTTTATCTATATTTTATGAATGCTTTGCTTCAGCATGTTCTGATTATGTACTTAGTATATCTAGTGTTTTGTAGAAATTCCAAGGAAATTCATATAGCTGCTCTGTTTTTTGTAGTTGGATGTTGTAGGCAGTATAGCATGAATACCCAAGTGAGTATGTTCTTGGAAGATGTATCTCTGGGTTCTTTCGGTTCTAAACTGACGCAGATTTAATAAATATATACAATTTTTTGTTTAAAAATAAATCAAGAGGACCAAGGGAGGGTAATTTGCAATAAGTAGTTGTGGATTTTCAATGAAGTACCAAATCTTTATCCATTCTAACCACTTATCTTCTACTTGTTTCTATGTTTCATGAGAAATTATTCCCCAATATCCTATCTGTTATTCAATTTCATACATTTCGTATTTATATCCTATTTATTATTCAATTTCATACATTTCATATTTATTTAATGACATTATTTGATTATCTTTGTGGCCTCTATGTATCTAGAAATGTTTGGTGAAATCTATTTGGCCTTATATCTTTCCCTATTGCTCTTTCTATATTAATTTTTCTTTAGGAAAAATAAAAAAATATAAACTTAATTCCTACAATTTAAAATCTTTAAAGTAAAAGTCTATTTTTATTTGTGTATTAACCTGATCTTATTCCAAAACTTGTTCCACAAAAACGAAGACTAACCATTATCTTATCTTATAATAATTTACTTGATTCTCTAAGAAAGAAAAATTATATTCTAGATTGTAGATATCAAATGCTTCAAATATAGCTTTATCAATAGTGGCATGTGAAACTAGGTTTCTAGAAAGTAAAAATGTTAATCTAACCATTTTGGTATCAAGTACATTTTCCTTAGGATTATATTATTTAGGTTAATTCTTTTTATTTTCCATTTTGCTTCAGAGTAGCCTACCTTATTTTATTGTAGGCTATGAGTTCCATATTAACAACATCTTCCACATATTCTACAATATTTCTATCACCCCAAGATAAGATATTGTCCATGATACCTAGTGTGGCTATCTGTTCCATTTTAGCATTTGCATCCCTAATATATTTTCCTTATATATGCTTAGTTTAGGGATACATTAACATGTCATAATTAAGTCGATAAAGTTATTTTGAGGTGGGTTGGCCAATTGTGTTATTTTCTCTTAGTCTTATCAAGATATTGTTTCTCCTTGGCAATCTATGTACTTTCTATAGCAACTCTTTGAATATTTTTTTTTCTCTTGTCCAATGTTATCTTCCTTGATCTTTCTTTTGACCTTACCTTTTCATTGCTTCAAGTCTTTCACTTAAAAGTTTGAAACTTATTTCTTTTATTTTTGTTCTTCCTCTTTTCTTATTCTCTCAACTTCTACTTGCAATTTCTATTATTGTTCAATATTTAGCAGCTTCTGCCTATAATCTCTCCTCTTATATTTCTCATTTTCAACTTTCATCCTTTATTCTTCTTTCTGTTTTTTTAGGGAAAAAATTGTGATTTCACACACACACACACGCATATTTTTCATATGCGTGTCAACATGCCAATGGATACTTGCATCATGAGAAAAACTAAAAAATTATGTCCCCCATGTATGGGGATGTGATGCATTTCTTTCACTTGTTTTTTTTTCAAATAGTTATGCATATCAACATATTTTTCATCAATGTCGATATAAAAAAATTCAAAATTTTGTTCCCAAAAATTCATAGTATGCTATGGGAAAAAAATAATTAGCAATAAACCATGAGGATCAATAAAAAATTTGTGTTGCTCACCTTCTTCTCTCTTTGTGATATTGAATATGCTTCTATTTGGTTGCAATATAGCCTTCAAGAGGGCGACTACTTCAAACTCATTTTGCTTGTATAAAAGACCAAATGAAATCTGAGATAGGTAAGTGAGTTATTGGTAATTTATTTGATAAAAAGGAAAAAAAGTGTAGTACCTAATTCTTGTTGTTATTTTCATTAGGCTTATTACAGCCTGTGAATATCCATATTTTTGCAATAAATTTATCCTCTGATCTATGGCCAATTATAATAACAACTTTAGAGAAAATAATTCTGCATAATTATGTGCAGTTGGTCTGATGTTTGCATTAAGGCAGAGAGAAATAGTGTTTCATTTATGAAGCATTCCACCTGCTCTCCCATCGTGGGGAAATTGAACTACCCTATTGAAAATATCTCATGGGGAGTCCATTTGAGTTGTTGTTCCAGGATGGGGAAAGATGGGGGAGAGGGATTCTTTTGGAATCATAGTGTTTGCAATTTCCAGGTAGTGTAGCGAAATCTTGAAGAAAGATGACCCTTTGTCTTCAAATATGGCTTGGTTCTTTCCAAACCATATTCCCCATGCCACTATTAGGGGAAAACATTATGTTGTAGTTTATGATTTTATAAAATCCAATTATTTATGTTTTCATATGTGGATGGTCCTTCTTAGACATATATTTTTCCTTCATGATGTTTGATTTCTTTAACTATACTTATAGATCAAATGAACATCTTATGCATAGGTGGTTGATTGTTTCTGAGGAAATTGAGCAAAGTGAATAGATACTTGGTCCATAGAATGGTTATTTTTATGAACCATCCTAAGTAGGAGCTTTACTTGAGAGTCAAAGACACATGAAGAGTTTTTCTTTTGGGGGAAATTTTAATTTCCATAGTTTCTTCCCCGCCATGGGGGTTCATTGGTTTTTTCTCCCAGTGCGAGGAAAAGATGCCCAAATTTTGGGGAGTATTCTCCATGAGGACTTGGAGCCCATATAAGAAGATAATCACTTCTAGATAGGGTGACATATGAAATTTTTAGGGATCTCATGAGTGTTCCCAAGCTACTGCAAAATCACCTTCTAGATTCATATCAACAGAAGAAAGCTAATTTTTTTTACCTCTTGCATCATTATAATCTAAAATTAGTTAAGGTTATAAAAGCCTTCGTTATTTATCTATAGAACAAGTGGCCTAGGGAGTTCATTTTGAAAAACCTATAATGCAATTTTAATAAAACAAAAAATGCACTTTTTCAAGGTTGAATGTTAACTCTAATGATTAGAGAATGATTGGAATTAGCTTTATCAAGTAGGAGTGGTTTTGAATTGCATCATAAAATAAAGTTTGCTTTAATTTTGATTTGAAAATCTGAAAACTACAATGACTCTTATCGAAGGTAGTTGAACTCTTTTCATCGAAGTGACTTTCCACTTACTATTGGAGTGATTTTGAACTTTGCATTGAGGTCAAAGTTCTCTTTTACTCTAACAGACAAATGTGTTCCCTACATGCGCTATTGGAAAACTTTTAAACTTTCAATCAAAACAATTTAAAACTTTCATCAAGAAAGTAAAGTTTATTTGTGCCCAATTCATTGGGGGAAACCTTTCGCTTTCAAAAATTTGTGGCATCAAAATTATTTTAAACTTTTTAGAAAGCAAAATTTTGGACCTACCTCTATTATATAAAGCACATAGAAGTAAAATTCAGCTTTCATGGAGTGCAAAGTAAACTTTTTACTCCAATGAAAGTGAAATTTTTATATGATAAGAATTTCAAGAGGATTTTAATTAAATTCTTTGACTTGGAAATTTTTAGGGGTTTTTCATAAAGAAAGGAGTAAGTAAAATGAAAACTTATTTAGAATAAAAATTCACAAACTTAAAATAAAAATTAATTATAAAGGAAAAAACCAAAACTTCAAAGAAACAGTGAAAAGTGGTATCCAAAATTTTATTTAAAATTTTAGCGTGTAGTGAGGTTTCAACATAAAGAAAGGGTATATTCATGGTGTTGCATTGGATAGAGGAGGAAGGTGTCTAGATGGTTAAGTGAGTACTAGGGAGATGACCAGATGATGTGTGAAAGTGTTGGCTAGATATTTCAATTCATCATGATATATGACATAGATATATGGTATTCTTGAGTTAATGCAAGGGTGCATTGAGTAGATGTGAGTGAATAAATTATGCAAGTGTGCAAGTTCTGGTATGCACACCTATATGTTAGCATGTGTTTGCATGCATTGTGTGAATTCATGATTATGTCATATATAATTGTAGATAGTATGACTACAAATAAAATAATATAATTTTTTATAACTTATGGGCTTTGAAATCATTTTAAGAGTTGTGGATGTTGCAGTGAAAAGACAATATGCAAAAGTAGACATGTATTGATGGACTACAAAAAAAAACTATCACAAGAATATAGTTATGGAAAATGATGGCTACTAAAATATGGAAAGAATGAAGAGAATTCTATTATGATGACACTAGAACCCAATGATTGTCACAATTTATTAATTAATTACATGATAACAATAGATTCCTCATACTAGGTTGGATTTCCTCTTGCACATGAAAACCTTGGCAACATGAATAACATTACGGATTGTCTAGAAAAGAAGGGAACGCCAAGCATAAAAGGGTAAGTGTGGAAAGGAAGAGGAAAATTAAATGAATCTATTGTGAGAGATTCATGTGATATGATGGCTAGAATCAATGAGGGTCTACGAGAAAGTACAATGAGATGAACTCTAGTTGTGGTAACATTGTGAATCAAAGAGTCTACAAATAAATAAGCATTGGACTAGAATAATATACATATTTTGTGTTGCAAGTATACATGATTACATTATGGAGCTGAAGAAAAAAAATCCCTCCGAAGGGAATAATTGTTATATAAAAATGGTTATAACAAACTTATTTTCTTGATAATTGATATAGATACATGTTGATATGCTAAGACATGGGAGGATATCAAGGTAGTGGAAGCCAATGCAATTGCATTGTGTTAAAGATAAATGATAGTTATGCAAATTTGGAAAGAATAGGATGGAATTATAAGTGTAGCTAAAGAATAGGATGGCATTATAGGTGTAGCTAAAGAATAAAGAAGCAACATGGGAGTTGGAGGATGTAACAAGAATCATATATACATTTATTTTTAAATTATTGATGTAAAAGGTTTTCCATAAATGTATATATTGGGGATGTGCATTGAGGACAATGCAAATTTGAGGGGTAGAGGAATGTAATTACCTAGTTTTGATCCTCATTTTAATGTCATGTGTATACATGATGAATGGTTGTAAGTCAAACCATGTAACTTATAACCAGCCATCACATATTTATAAAATTATATCACTAGTTGTAAAAGAGGACAAAAATAAGGATGGTTATGACTCCACAAGAGGGGAAAGACAAGTGGGCTTAGTAGGCTAAGGATAGGCCCTTAGTAAGGGAGCTAAACAAAAGTCTTGTGAAACTTAATTATATCCTTGACTATTAAATAATTATGGTTTACAAATTAACTAAGCCTTGAGAGGAATCAGTGCATGAAGGGATATTCGGCCCCTTCATGCCATGCAATTAAAGTTTATCTTTACCATGCTTGTGAATTATTGTTAGGTTCAATTTGAAGGATCAAGGTGGGGAATTTGAAGGGAAACTGTCATTATGTTATTAGAGACCCAAACTTTCAAGAAATTGGAAATTCACCTACAAATTATCTTTATTTAGGAAATTGGAGAAAGTTCCCTAGAGTGAATTGTTGTGTATACTTGATATATAAAATCTACAACCATGAAATTATGGGTAATTATACTTGAATGGAATTATGTTGGTTGTAATTGAGGAAATATTTCTATAACTAACAATTCCCTGTAATCTTGACAATCAAATTTCTATATGAATTGTGTTGGAACCATGGTGGGAAGTGGGATAACATAAGGGATTAGTAAGCAAAAAATGGGATCCTATTCATTTTGATGTGCAAGCTAATGGGAAGAGAGTTTTGAATTGGGAACTTTTGTAGGTGACCATAAGCTTGGGAATTTGGCAGTGAAAATAAAAATTTAAGCAACCATAGGAAAATAATGGCCCTTGCCTATTCATGGACTAATGTTGGGGTTGGCCTCTATTGCGAAAATAATTGGTACAAGGGGGAGCTAATGGTTGGGTGGAACATCCTTATTCTGTAGCTGCTTGATGAATAATTTCTAGACATATAATATTTATAGATGTTATTATCAACTTTCTAAAATATAAAATTGTTGTTGTTGTTGTTGTACATGAGAATATTGTACTTATATTCTTGAAGATAAAAGGCTAGAAGATAGCCTTGGCTCAGGGGGGCATTCTCAATTGTCAAGTATATAATGGTATGTATATTTGAGGTTGTTAGAGCAATGTGTTGTAATGGTGAGGGAATAACTCTACATGTATTGCGTAATTTTTTTTCCAACCATGTTAGTTTATTGTAAATGGCATTACGGGTACTAGAGAATAAGATAGAATCATCAAGGAAATGTAAATACCTTTTTGGGGAAGTGTTGATTTTTCCTTTTATCCGTCATTATTATTCAATGTATGAGCAAAAAATATGGTTTATATGTTGATATAGTTGATCATGCTCGTGGGTGTTGAAATAATTTGTTGTGGCATTGTATGTTTTGTTTATGAGTTCTATTTGTCTATTAATTCCGTTTAAAAAAATTGATGTCAATTTGATTAGATAGATAGGTATATTACACCAAAGGCCATTAATGAAGCCTATGTGCAAGCATAATGCATAAATGGATATAAGAAGAAGGACAATCCAACAGACCAAACCAAGTAGAAAGCAATATGTATACAAGAAATGAAGGGAAAAGAAGTGAAAATGGAAAGGAAATAATAAGGCAGTAACTTGCAGCTATTACAAACATCGTAACAACCATTGAAACTACTAAATTGTAGCTAGACTCATTGAGAAGAATTTCCAAAATCTACATTCATAATTGCAACTGAGGGATCTTAAGCATTACAAGAAGAAGAAGAAATAAATGTTTGTTGTAGGTGCAAAGAAGAAGGTAGAAAGTAGTTATGATATTGAAGGTAACGTGTTGTTATATTTGATCAAAAGGAGTTGGACTTTGGCATCATAAGTCTTTAGGAAGAAAGTGAAATTATTGAACTCTCTCATGTTAAAACCCATTTCAAAAAGACAAAGGTGGATTATATTTTCAATCATAGATCTTGTCAAATTTCATATCAACAAAACTAGAATGGAAGCTTGGATTGGAAGTGCATGATCATTCTTGACCACACCCTTTAGGATGAATGAGCTAGGACATAGAGGCAAGAGTCTCTAAGAAATACAAATTTAGATTTTGCATGAATGCAAAATTTATTGATGAAGTAAAGGGAAATGCAATATTGTTGGATGTAGGTGGAATGATAAAGATGTAATTTTTACTTGTAGGGAAAAATAATGTTTCCTAATTAAGGATGTCTAAACATCTATTAACATTGCTCACAAGGAAATTGAAATTCTCACTGATAAGTTCATACCAATATTGAAGGATGTTAAGTGCAGAAAAAAAGTTTATATTATTTTTATTAAGAGGAAAGTAATATGAAAAAGGAAGTGCAAATTAAAGAATCATTAGAAGGTTGTAATAATAAGAAAAAACAATTATTAGAAAAATAGGTTCAATCATATAAAGAAGTATTTCAAGAACTTCAAGAAATGCAAAGAAGAGAAAAGTTGAACATAATATTTAATCGCTACCAAAATATTTATTACCTAACACTAGGTTTCAAAAAAAATCTTTGTTAGAAGCAAATGAAGTGAAGAAATACTTGTAGTGGTTGATGGAACAAGGAATCTTATACCTTGTGGGCAATCAATTATTATTATACCCAAAAAAATATGGAAGTTGGAGAATTAATATTGACTACAAATCTATGAACAATATGAGCATCAATAATTGTTATTCATTTCCCTAGATTGATGACATGTTGAATTTGTTGTGGTAAGCTACATACTCGAAAAATTTGGACCTCAAAATAGGTTACCATGAAGTGTGAGTGAATGAAGAATACATTTTGAATACGTGATTCAAAACTCGACAAGGTTTACATGAATGATTTTGTGTAATGCTCCACATTGTTTATTTCCTTCATGAATAAGTGACATTTGTTTATGGGTACTTTTATAATATTGTCTTTGGAAGATATTTTAATATTTATTTCCACTTAGGAAGAATACATATAAATTTGAAGTAGGTGTTGGATGCATAGAAGAGATGTGATCTATTAGCAAAACTCAAGAAATGTGAAGTTGCTAACAATCAATTTTGTACATTAGACTTTTGATTGGTGGAGGAGAACTAAAGATTAATCCAACAAATATTGAAGCCATTAGTAAGTGGCCTATTTCTATTGGTCAATCAAAGGTAAGAATTTGTATTGGTGCAACTTTATACTTAGGGAATTTCATTCCTTCAATTCAGCAATTGCTATTGCATGTTCATGTGGATGTTGATCCTCTTAAACATACATGGATCTACTAGGATTAAATTTTTAAAGTTAATTTGTTGTCCTATATTAAAAATCCCTCTAATTTGTGGCATTGGTTACTGAGTTCATTTTGTAGTCGTGAATTTTTATGTTTTATGGGAAAAAATAAAACAATGTTGAAAGTAAATCCTAAGTTAAAAGGAGAGAATAAAAATATGTTGCAATTTAAACACAAAACTGCATCAATGAAGGAGTGTTCTTACACAATAACACCCACACCATTTACAATTTCCAAAGATTAACCTGAGGTACAAGTTTACTATAAACAATATAACTTAATCTGAGTTTCACAACAAGGTTAGCATTCACAACTTAAATAATTATGAAAACAATGAAAGCATTCCTTGGAATGTACTCATATATTAAATGCTTGAAAATAAGCGCACTTGAATACACATAATCTACTAGCACTTTATCAATGTGTTGCAAACAAAAAAAAAAATGTTATAAGAGCACTTATTTACAAGATCCTAAAACATTTTCTTTGGTTCATTTTCATATATTATGCAAAAGTGATTGAGCTACCTATGACCCTTCATCTTCTTTGAGTATTGAAACTTCAGTTATTTTTTGTCCCTTTCTCCTTCCGCATAATCCTTCCATATATCAATTACCTTCACCAACTCAAAGAAACTTGGGAAATGACAGTTTTCAAAACGTGTACAATTCAAATGTAAATCGCATTGAACATCATTGCAATATTTATACATTTATGAAACAAATGCTTTAAGGATTATTTTGCTTCTAGTTAGGTATTCAATAAATATGTTAATAGGAACCCAATCCATACTTAAAAGATGTTGTATAGACATTTTTTTATTTCTCAATGTGAATTACTGAATAGTGACTTAAATTATGATAAAGCATACATGCATATTTAGTTTTCAATATTGATAATCTGCAATCTTCTAGTATTTCTAATGCATCATCAAAATTTGCATTAATATATTTGAGTAAATCTCCGTTATCATCAATTGTAATTAAGAATTACTTCTCAAGAAATTAATGCAATGCCTATTTGATAAATATTTTTATCTTATAACCTTGGTATACTTAAGAAAGTCTTTGTGAATTCTAGTTGTCACAATTTTACCTTGTTTATATATCCTCGCCATTTATCTAAATTTTTGAAACAGTCTTCATGTTACAATTCTAATACCAATTCTAATTATTATTTCTTTTATTTAAAACATAGACTTAAAGAATCCTACCTACATCATTAAGTTCCAAACAATACCCAATGGTTTTAATAACTTTTACCAAATGGATTTAATATTTCTTTTTGTAAGGTTAAATTCTATTCATTCATTAGCAAGATAAATTTTCACTATTTTCACTTTGTGTCGGTCTACCACTTAGGAAACCAGACTAGTGGTAAAACCCTAATTTATTTTACATCCAAGCATTCATATCAAAAAAAATCATCAAAAAAACAAGGTTTGGTTTGTATATGATTCTAACTTAATTATAGAGCTACCATAGAAAAAAAACCCAAAATAGAGGACTAAAGTAACCAGAGAAATTGTGACCAATCATGTCGACATAAAGGTGTCTGATATATCTACTGAAACCAGTTCCTTAATGCTGCCAAGTGAACTTCTCTAATCTGGAAGCAAGCCAAGATGTTCCTCTATTTGTTTCCAGTGCCTATCTAATGTTTTCAAAAATAATTGTAATTCATCTAGCATGAGGAGAATTTCCTCCTTCACCTCATTTTTGGGTAGCAGAACTCTACCCAATAGAATTTTCATATGTTATTAAATGTCTAATGCATGCATGTATTGATTGAACTTTCCTTTCGTGTGCCCTATGTCAGGCATTCAATCTAAAATTTCTCCTATCACCTCTAAATCAGTCAAACATCCATGTTCTCCTACTATATTGTGTTATATTACTGCAATTTCATCCTAGATAAGTTGGGGTGTTTGGGCTTTGTACAAACACATGGAGTATTCAACTCGTTGTTAGGCTCCGTGCGAACCTCCACAACTTCAATAGTATCCTACTCCCCTTCTATTTCAAGCTCATTACCAAGACATGATATAAAAAAATGAGGAAAAGCATGAATGTCTGAAGGGGTGGTAGATTTTATAGGTGAAAGAAGTAGGGACCAAGAGGCGAACAAGTGCAAGAATGCATGGGGAAGGAAATCAATCACATTTTGTTTAGATTCTTTCTAATATTCAATTTTCTCATTGAAAAATTACTACATTTTTCAGCGTTGATTCCTTTGTGATATCAATGGCTTATGATTAATTTTTTGAGCTATCATTGCCATTGAGGAAGTATTCACCACTAGATCTATTTTCCCTCCATTGATTATTACACTCTCTATAGTCTTGGATACAACTTAGTTAGTGTTAATATTTCTCTTTGTGCGAAGACTCAATCACTTATTATTCAATATGAATAGATCCAAACATGCTACCTCATTTTCATCTTTGTAATGAGGAATTCCCAAAATGTATTGCTAAAAAAAAAGATTATTGTCATCAGAGGCAGATAATTTCTCATTAATTCCAAACCCAAGGAAACACTGTTTTTGGGTTCTCTTATGATGTTATGTCTCAATTCCTATTTCTCTTTAGATTGTGTTGTACTTACACAACAACACCATTATGTTCTGATTTTTCCGTAAAATAATGAGTCATCTCGTAAAATTTTGTAAATTTTCTTCATTTTATGGTTTATTTTGCATTTTATTGAATAATTTTTATTTTTGATTAATATAGTTTTGTGTTTTTTATTTTATTCTTAGATTTAAGTTTGTGTTTTTGTTTTCATTCTTGGATTTAAGTTTGTGTTTTTGTTTTTATTATTGTATTTAAGTTTATTTTCGAAGGATCAATTTTTGCTCCATTTAATTTCATTATCGAAGTTTAATCAGGTTGCAATCTATTACAATCAAGGAAGGAAATTTTTTATTAATCAAACCTTTGATCAAAGATAAGCTATCTCTAGAAATGATTTTTCCATCTCAGAGTTTCATTATTCATTATTTAAATATGTTTTTCAAATAATTACCTTATAGTTGGATCTTACATAACCACAAAGTACCAAGTAATTATTAAATATTCCAAATCATGGATATCTGGATACGTTAAGTCTCTCAACTTTAAAGTATATCTAGTATCTAGGACTTTCTTAGGTATGTTATTTTATTCATAATTGAATGTTAGATACCCAAATAAATTTTCATGAAACACATCGTCAAAGATATCTAGATATATAACCATAAAGTCATAATATTTATTGAATTTGGATCTAGATGAAATCATAAATAATTCTGTAGTTGGCATCCTAATCCTCGATGCATTTATTCATGTGCTAGCCTATCCATATTATATCAAGATCCAAATCTATTAATAATTGTTCTCCTTGTTAACCTTCAAATACTTGGATTCTGAGGGCACATTTATGTCTACATAGGGATATTTTAGTAAAGCACTTCTATATGACTCTCTAGATAGTCAAATACCAAATACATTTTCTTTGGATCGTACAAGAGAATTCACGCCTAAACTTTGGATTTTTGGATTATTCATAAAAGGGTTATATCTCGACCTAGGTTGAGCTAAAATAATAATTTTGTATTGCCTTAGATATATCTGCATCCCATACACGTGTCACTCTCAACAAACTCATAAAACAACTATGTATGATTTTCCCTTTAATCGCTTATTAAACATAAAGTGTCGATGATTTTGAATTTTAACATTAATTTTCCATACACTAAATAATTCTAAACCGATTTCCATCACTATAAATATTTAACAATAAAAATTCATTCATTTCTACAAGAAAATTGTTGCTTTGCACTCTTGAACTTAGGTCGATAACTTGCTCTTGCTTTCAACACAACTTGAACTCTATTAACTATTAAAACAAGGTAGAATTTATTTCAAGAGTTAATTTTGGACTTACATCACTCTCGTAAGAATTTTCTTTCATCTTTGGTTAAATTTATTCAAATATTGTTAAGGGTCTTGAGTAGTTTCTTTTTGAATTCATTTTTTTATAAAAAAAAAAAAAATGCCAAGAAAAGGAAACACAAAACATGTTAAATTTGTTGAGCGTAAGGAAAAAGGGAAGCAAATAAAGATTAAAGGTTCTAAGGATAAGGAATACAGTGAAGAGTACGACCCAAATGTAGCCCTTTATGCAGATACCACCTACAAATCGTGGTTAAAGAAATGTCCAGATTGGGAGGAAATTTATGAGTTTATGGAAATCAATAATTTTGAAGATGAGAATGAGTTAGATAGGGTGATTTTGAAGATATAAAAAAATTAGGTCTACAAAAGACAGTTGATAGGCCAACTATTCTTCCATATTACGACATGGTATGTTGGATAATCTCTCACATCAATGTCAAAACATGTATAATAGTTAAGAATGCACAGTTAATGGTCGAATCTTTTAGGTCAAATGATATTTCTAAAATGTACAAGTTAGATCACCCTTAGGTCTGTCTAGATAAGAAAAATTTTCTTATATTCAATTTAAATGTTCAAAAGGATATGTATTATAGTTATTACAATGATATGTAGACTCTGTGGTGAGATAAAACCCAGAACATTTCAAATTGGAATGGTTTCCCTTGTTATATCAAATTGTAAAAAAGGGGAAGATATTTAACTAGGCATAGATCTTGTCTACCAATGACCTTCAAGCAGTCAGGAAATGACTAGAATCCCCTCCAGGGTTTGGTGTTTCCTTCTTAATGTTATACTACTTGATAGATATTGTATGGGCCACCACTCATTTTCCACTAATCAAATGGAGTTGGCCATGAAAGGAAAAACCAGTCCATGTTTATTGCTTGGCGTTGTGGAGAAAGAAATGTAAAAATCATTTATGTGACATATGTGACTATTTTGTGGCCCTTTTACTTTATTTTCTATTTGATATATCAACTACAAGGATCACTAATGAGAACAAATATTCTTTAGAGAATAAAAGTGATTGATATATTTATGAATCTTTCTCCTATTTTAGAAAATAAGGATGTGGTGCAAGACCCTCTTTGTTTCCAAAATACGTACCACACATATTAGTATTCAAAGAGATAGGATACCAAACATCTCTCACATGGATTACTAAATACTTAAGTTAATATTCAAAGAGGATGTGACCTTTTTTCCCTCTAAATCTAGGAATTTATCCTATATTAGATCAAAAGCATGCTTAGATAGGAGCTAAGATAACAAAAGATGTCTCGTTATATAACATAAGTCTTTATAGGCATGACCCAAAAGATATTGTCAATGTACACTTGAAGTCAGCCTGTATACGAAATCATATGCACATGAATAATGTCCTTTTGATCGTGTGTTTAGAAGAGCTTAAGATTATGGCCTGGTGGTAGTAAAAGCTATTGTATACTGAAGGTAGAGGAAAAAGCTCAGGTTCATACTTTGCAAGAAGAGAGGAAGAAAGCATTATTTGAAGAGAGAAATACAATAAGTGGCGTTAACACTGGAAAATCGTACAGCAGAAGATGACATTAATTAATGTCAAGCCAAAGGATTTACAGGGCAGGAAGACATTATGGAATCTAGAAAGTATTTAAAATATCTAGGGTTTTGATAAAATCAAATTTGAACTAGTCATAAAATGTTATTTGTGCGCATTATCCTTCGAGAAGAGCGCCTTCTACACGCCTTTTTGCCTAATAAGCGCGCATTCATGAAAGTGGAAAAATGTCGCTATCCAGGACCACACAAAGAAAAGGACAAGTTACTCCTTACATGAAGCCGCCTAAGGACAGCCACCAGCACCTTCTTAGACACTATGTGAGCACACAATGGAATAATACCTCTCCCTTGGGTCACCATCCACCGTGTACGAAGGGAGGGAAGGAGGATTTTAAATATCCTATATAAAGCCACCATGAGATGAAGAATGGGTGATCACATTGATATGTTGGCCAGAATTGCCCAAGCAATACCAGCAGTGTGTGACCCTGAGTTGGAGATAGAAGGGACTCGATTGTTGGCCATCCAAAAATATTAGTCCAACACAGCAGAGAGAGAGGGAGACTACACCGAGGCGAGCTTGGATAACAACATCCTTGCATTGGGACCTAGAACCGTTGTCTAGGGGCCCATTAGAAATTGGGTAAAATTTCTTCTTCGTATCAAACGCTTAATAAGAAGGGGCCTAGAGCCACTGTTTGCATTACTATCGTTTGACTCTCTTCAATAGCTTCTGTATATTTGTGTTTTTAGTTTTAGTTTACCTTGAGTATACATTTGCATGCTTTTTCCTCTAGATTGTATGCTTATGAACTCCACCACTTTCTACATTTTACCAATAGTTTAAAGGGGTAAACCACACCCCTTAAACTGGTGTTATTTCGTACATCTGTGCACCAAATCCACCACAATAGAATTGGCGACTCCACTAACGTCTTACCATGTTTATGTGGTTGTGCCTTCTTTTGCAGGAGACCTTTGTCTATGCTGGAGAGTGGAGCTGATAGTCCTCTGATCTATCTTGCAATACCTAGATTCACCTTGAGTGACAGACTGAAGAAGAGCAGATCTTAAATTTTTTTTACTTGCAGGAATTTGCGCATGTTTGTTCCTCACATACGCGCAGGGTGTGCATTCAGTGCTGACCTGTGCGCAGAAAGCGCACTTGTCTCAGCCTTTTGCACGCAATTCATAGAATGAGAAATTTCTCCCAAAATTTTGTCTTTTTCTGCTTGTATTGGCAGCCCCTAATGCATCTGCCAGCACTTGTTGTGGTACCCCACAGCTTGTTAGAGCTCACTTTTAGATGCTTTCTGTAGACTTAAGATTCAGTTTTTCTTCAAGTTGAATTTTGCAAAATCTTCACATAGTTTAAGTAGGGGGCAAATTAACTTGCATTTCGAACAATTTATGTTTTTCAAATTTTGGTATTCACACCTAGATAACTACCCCAAGTAAGTGGCCCAAGACCACGCATGCATAGCTAGTTTTCTTTTTTCTAGTGTAAAAATTTTTTAGTTTAGTTCAATTTTTGCATTAGGAATTGCAGGACTAGGATTGAATTGTTTATAGAAGAGCAAGTAATCTCTGCTACCTTTGCACCCTCCGGTGATCCTCGGTAAGCATATGAATGCTCCATATTCACAATTCTCCATCTCCCTTTAGTTAGTCACATAGATTAACTAGGAAAATTTGAAAGCGGCCCATTATCCGCACATGTTTTCCATTTGAGCCAGCAACAATATAACATAGTTTAAATAGGGGATTTTGTAAAGGATCAACGATATCCACAAGTTAAAACTATGTGCTTGTTCACCTTATGCTCACACACACTCACCCACTAAGCGAAGCAAAGAAGCCTAAAACTAACTTAACCAAACTCAATAAATTCTCCCCACAGGGGCCACAAAAGAATTTATAGCTTAAGTTAGGATCAAGGGGGTAGGCATCCAATAAGTTGCCTTGATCATACTTCATATTGAAACATAGAAGTTGTGTATTTATGGAGCTTCAAATCCACCTATCATCCCACGGCAGAGAAAACCCGAGCGCAGTAGAGACCCATTTCAGAGGGGGTTAGGCTTAGGCGTAGTGCGTGCAGTATCAGTTGGGGCTACCTGACCCGGCTAATACTCGATACTGTTAGTTGACTACCAAGAAGCCCAAGACTTAAACGCTTATGTGGGACGGTGGTTCTTAGTGGCCAAAAACTAGGGCATCCTTTAACCTATAGGTGACGGTGCAGGAAAGCACCAGAAACTCCACCCTTACCTTGGTGGATTCGCTTCGGCTGACTAGGGGAGTCACCAGCTCTTACGGGATGTTGTGCCAGCACTCGCAAGAAATCTTCTCAAGGCCCAGTTACTTTTGAGTGTGTGAGGACGCAATAGGTCTTCTAGGATTTTGAGTATCATACGCAAACAAACAAAAACCACTTTTTTTTGCTTGATTAGTCACATAGATTAATTTAAAGGGAAAATTTATTTTATTTTCACTTTGTTTTATGTGTGTGGCCATAATTTTGCTTTGATCGTAAACTCTATCCTCCCAAAGTTTTCCAAAACCTAACTTGGTTAACGCCTGAACAGTCCCAATGGAACCTCGTCGATCCAAGCGTCTTTTGGACCTCCCCCCATTACCAGGAGGGGTTCAGGTCTTTCTCCATTTAGGCATCAAAGACAGAAAACTGCCAGCGTCGTTGGTTCATCCTTCATTGGAGCAGCCATAGTTGGGAACCCTAGTCAGTCTCCCAATGCCACACCACATACCACTCCTCCCACAACCCCTAGGGGGAAAAGGAGTGCGTCCCCTTCTGGAAGCCAGTTGAATACACAGCAGGGTACGTCGCAGACTAACCCCTGTTCTAACTAGAACTTTGTGTCTTCACACATTGTAATAGCATCAACCTCTTAGTCACCTTTCTTAACTTCATTGAATCTACCTGATTTAACCAAGCTAATGAATGACCCCATCACACACAATCCTACATGGCCTCTCATTCCCTCTAAGCTCCCTTCAGATATACCAAAATTCGAAGGCAAGCAAGTGGAAGACAAAGGTAATCATGTAATGACCTTTCACCTATGGTGCTCATCGAACAGTATCATTGACGACACTATTCGATTGAGGTTATTTCAATGCACTTTTACAGGAGTAGCCGTGAAATGGTACGTAGAGAAACCCTTAGCTTCACATGGAACCTGTAGTGCCCTTGCTACTATGTTCCTCACATATTTTCAATTACCCATTCACCACGATTCGGGAATGGAGTTGCTGACTCATTTTAGACAAACCCCCGTTCTCCATATCTCGGACCATCTCCATGAATGGAGGCAACGTCACAGTTTATGTAAAGCTAAACTCGACGACTGAGTTCCCTTAGATTGGTTCTTGAAAAATTTGACGACGTATATTTCAAATGATGTGGCACAGCAAAACCCCACATCCAAAGAGGACGCAATCGGCAAAGCCCAAAAGCTTCAGCTAATTTATACGCAGTCGGGATACATTTATAAAATCTTGCCTAACGCCCCACACCTACAAACTTATTAAGAAGTGCCAAGCACGTCGAACTCTACAGACGGGCTAATTGGGTCAATGACCCAAGTTTACCTAGGCAGCATCAGTCAAAACCCCGGTTACACATATAGTTCTACCCAGAACATGTCTCAACCCGGATTTCAAAGTCATCATATGCCTCAGCAAAATTTTACTAATAGGGCGCAAGCATATCACTAGGGAGGACCTTATCCTCCAGCTAAGGGGAATCAGTACACAGCAATAAAAACTGACCGAAGAAATCCCCTCCAATAGTTAGGTGCAAACTAGAGACCGAGTTACACTCATTCCTCAGCACACGAACCACCTCTGCAAAACAACACACAGGTGAACTTTGTGCAATCGTCCCAAAACCAACCACACCAATATAACCTGGAGAACTACTCTCCTAATGTGGTAAAGAAAAAATCCAAAAACATGCCAAAAGGGAACCCTGGACAAGGGGGCAGCAACCAGTAGTGCCCACTGTGATCCCAGGCCGGAGGTAACTCCAACCGGAATAGGATCTAGGAGCCAAGCAATGCCCAACGGCAGAGCAAAAGGCCACCTCTTCGAACAAACCATTCATGTTTGATATGTGGTGAGTACAGGCACTATACTCACCACTGTCCCGATCTCCCTGAGCTGAAAAAGCTACAAAGTAACTGAGGACAAGGAGGATCTTCCCAGCAACCAGCCATGATGCAAGATCCTTTCCCCAACCAAGGGACGGTAATCACTCACCAAAAAAATACAGACGATTCTGAGAAAAGCAACCATGAAATCTACATGACTGGAGAAGAGATGTTTTTTGAGACACTGAATCGCAACTACAACACCCCACTAGACACCAATACGTCAGGGGCAAGTACCAGTGCGTCAACTACACCTTTGACCATTTCAAAGATGCCCATAGAACCATTGCTGGCAAAGGGACCTAATAGGTGAGCAGGAAACTACTCCAAAGTGGCCCATAATTATAGCATCGTGGACGATTTAGCATAATCTCCCACTACCATGTCAGCTTTGGAAGTCTTGCAATTGTGCCCAAAACAACTAAATCCCTACTTTCCGTGTTAGGCGTTATCGACGCTGCCAATACGTGCCTGATGGATTTTGACTTAGACAAAGCCACCCCCCGGCTTCCTTCCATGGTCGCCTTTCATATACCAGTGTCAGTGCAGAATATCACCATCCACCGATGTGCCATAGATGAGGCTGCATCCACATGCATCATGTCAAAAAAAAATTAGCAGAAGTTAGGTTCTCCCGAACTAAAACCCTCAATCATAATGCTTCGAGCATACGATGGTCGTCCCTCGACCACCATCGGCCTCTACCAAAATGTCTCGGTTTTTTTAGCCGGAAAGATGTTCCACATAAACATTGAAGTCATCGACGCTCACTTGGATTACAATATACTCCTCGGGCGGAGTTATATGTACGCCATGTCCACCATAGCCTCCTCCGTCTTTCACATTATGATGTTCCCCCATGAGGACCACATCATTACTGTAGACCAGCTGACACATAGCAAGAAGTGTCCCCTAACCAACACAGATGTAATTCTACCCTCTGTAGATACAACCCCGGATGCTCTCTCATAGTACCAATAATATGGCCCTGGACAATTCAAACCATCATCTTTTCTAGGTTCATTCCTAGGAGATCCTCCCATAATCCCTGAGTCATCGCCCGATGTCATAGGGGCTTCGGTGTGAATTCTTTCCACATCAAGCACCGAGGCTAGTCAAGACACGGACTCAAGTAGTAACGACACTGAGGCATCAGCCACGGCAGCCTCTCTAGCCTACGCCGCCTCCCAAATCCCTTTCCTCTACCCCCCGGCTAGCTTCGTCTCCCAGCAAGTTTTGGAAACACTGGTATTACCCAACATATCATTGGCATTCCCAGTTTGGTACCTCATTCCCCCTTCTGGAACAGGAACCACCCACGTTACTACCACAGGGTTGAAGCCCCTCAATCCTGAGGAGCCCTCACTCGTCCAAGAAACAGTTGAGACCACCCTCGTAAAGGAAATTCCCATTGCAAAACCGATGATCACTACTAGGAAAACTGAGAAGGGAGGAAAGAAGATGGTAACCCCCGCCATTCAACGGGAATCACCAGTTTGCGCCATATGTGACGTAATAGGTCATCCTACCCATATATGTCCAGAGCTGGATAAATTAAAACTACTCCTTGGCTCCGAAACAGACATCTCGACGCCACGTCCCGTAAAAAGGAACCTACCACCAAAGGTAAAGGCAAAGCATTGCATACAAATCACGCATGCGCTCTCTATAGAAATTATGGGCACTATACCCACCATTATCCAGAGATACCATGATATAGGGACACCTTACATGCGATCGAGCGATCCTATCAAGAGGATCCCTCCATCCAGTCTGTCGGTGATGAACCTCATACCATCCTATACTTACAGGAGGAACGAAGGGCTGTAGAAAGACCCCCAGTTATGCCCATTATACGTTGTACGCTACGCGATGAACATGGTCACTTCCTCGAAGAGTGCATAGCCCTGGATCTCATCCACATATGGTATCTGATCGAAAGGGTTTACTATGTGGGACTGTGGGCAACACAATTCACATGCCCTTTATGTGTCTACAATCACATTTTGGAGAATTGTCACTACGTACCTCAATTTCGGTTAGCCCTCACTAGCCTTTGCTCAGCCATAGTCTACCTTTCCCTAGAAGATGACATGGATACCGAGTCCATGGGCATCTGCATGACCCAAGCGGATGGGATGAGTGCATCTATCATGTTCTTGAAAGCTGAAGAACGGCCCACCAGGGAACCCCTATTTACCCCCAACCGCTCTTCACAGGGACGAACACCATATATTTTATGCAAAAAGACAAACCACGCAGTCGTCCATTTCCCTAATTTAGCATCCTTCCAGCGCTAGCTCCCCATCAGACCTCAAACTGAACTCGACGGAACCTTCATATCAAGGATATTTTTCCTGATATGTCAGGGTAATCATTATGAGCGACATTTTACTTATGCCTCACAAATTCGTCCCACCATCGACATGATTAATTCCATATATAAGAGACAGGACAAACTCCGGGAATGGCATAAAAAGTACATCGTCGGGTCAATGTCCCCACCCCCGTAATGGTGTATCAAGCAAGATAAGACAGCACACCAACAAAGCGTAACCTCGACCAAGCCTAGGATAACATGCGACCTATGTGATCTAAAAGATCACCGAGTCAACCAATGCAAAGAACTAAAACCCCTTGCAAACAATCTCTGCATAGTCTCTTCGCTCCCTCAAAAACTTCACTCCAACCAAGAGAAGATCACACGCACCTATTATCGGATTTGTTCACACTTTCACCTCTTGTCTTTTTATGAGAAGCATGTTGTAATAAGGAGGATTATTCCTTCTTACATATTGTATAGGGATGTACTTGAAGCCATTTGTAGCATTGATATTGGCTATCTCACTTGTGGTCTGTGGGGGAAGCCACATGACTCTTGGTGTGCACCATTGACACCAAATTGTACTTTCATATTTCTATCTTATAAAATGATTGTGGCAGCAAACAAGTGGCTGGAAGAACACTTGTTTATGTTTGATTTGATGCAGGTAAAGGATGCACTGCACTGGTTCCTTGTGTGAGGCCTCGATCCACTTCCCAGTTGTCATTTGGAAACTTGTTCTTATTGTATTATGCTTCCATGTATTGCTGATATGTTTATTTTCATGAGGAGCTTTTATGGGAGAGTGGGCTTGAGATTGAGGATGCCCATTGGGAGCATGATTCTCCTTACTATACATGTTTTACATTTCAGGAGGAACCATGGGCCAACCATGAATGCCACATTATATTTCTGTACTTCTTGTGGGGGGAACCACTTGAAGAACTTGAGGAGGAATTCCATAGATCATGAGGAGATGGAAGAGTTAGCACAATCAACTCTTTTCCCTTTGAGGATGAGGGGAGACTCATATATGAGCCACTCCATTTATATGAGCAAAACATATGGTGAGAGTATTGTTGATTTGCATGATTATTTGTCTTTATATATGCATCTCTTAACCATATATGTGTAGGGCTTTGCTCAAAGAAGGGATATTATTCCTTCTAGATTTGGTGGTCTACATAAGGCCATTATGGATGATCACTCCCTAAGAGGATATGGGGAGGAAATTTCTCATGGAGAACATACATACATTGCACAATACATCATTCACTTTCTCCAAGAGAATGGGGCAGCAAACAAATGGTGGGGAGGCCACCCATCATTTTATTTTAAATGGCAGTGGAGAGTCAAACTGCGCTGGCTACACTTGAGGGACCATTGTCCTTGTCTTTACTTCACATGGCAAATAGCATGATTCTCCTTATGGTTCCCTTGATTGATATTTCTAGAGCTTTCCTTGGGGGCATGATTGGAGGAGAGATACATTGGGTGGATGTGTCCTTGGAGGGAGAAAACTCCCACACACCTTGCACTACATGTTCTAGAGGGAGCATGGGAGATGGTATGGCCACTACAGTAGATCATTTGTTTCATTATGACGTGAGCCATATGAGGAATGAGATGCCATATGATGATGACTTCCAACTCATCATATATGGAGAGGCTTGGGCCAGCATGATTTGCAGCGTTGGAGGAGAGGTCCTTGGGGATCTAGTCTTCATCTTGCCACTTGAGGGAAAGTATTTTGTAGCCCGGGATCAGAATTTTCTCTACACTTATCATGAGTGGAGAGAAGGACAGCATGGGGTAGGCTACATTGTCTACCATGAGCATATTTTCATCCCACCTACCTTGCCGAAGCTAAAGGTGGAAGACAGTTTTCAGGAGTTGCTTAGTTGGGAGGTAACTCATTTTGCATGGATGATTTCTTGGGGGATGGAGGATCCACATGAGGAAGATGCTCCTCAATACATTATAGACTCCATGCCTTGAGGAGAGGCTATCCATTTATGTCCTTCCAGTTTCTTGGGGACAAGCAACATTTTGTAGGGGAGGACTGTAATGTTCCCAAATTTTCCGACAATAATTTGGAACATTAATTTTTGTTGACTTCACTGAGGAGGAGAATAAATGGGTAAGGAGGCCCATGGATAATAAAAATATCAATAAAATCCCTCTAAGTATGAAATGGGATCATCATTGGAGCTGGTTTTCACACCCTCATGTGTGAACAGGGTTATTTGAAAGTGGACAAGGTCAAGTTTGACCAAGTCAACATCGTTGGGCCAAGAGGTCGAGCACACTTAGAGAAGCAGCGTAGTATGAATGAGGAAAGGGTTATTTGGCAGAGGAAACCCTAAAAGGAGTGGGACCCATGGAGATGGGCTTTCATTTGTTTAAAAGGAGGGCAAGCAAACCATTGTTTCTCATGCTTATGTTTATTCATCTCAATTGTCCATTAGAAAATTGTGCATTCTTTGTTGCTTAGCAAGAACTGCCGGAGGAATTCCTGTTTAGGATTCCTTATCCTTCTTGAGAGGTCTCTTGAGGGATTTTTCTTCATTTTCCTCACATCCAGGCTTGAGGCCAAGCATCCTCCATCAAGATAGCGTTATTTCTGCAATAGATTAATGTTTTGTTGTTGGGTGTTGCAGTGAGGGTTCACTACACCACCTTCATCAGCTATTTTTAGAGGAGGAGTCCCTCTTTCCTTTGAGATATCAGATTGGAGGCATCCTGAAGCTTATTGCAGACTTTGGCATCAGGGCCAACTCATTCCATAGCCCTACAGCGCAGTTCCATCCAGTGATTGCGTTATTTTGAGAGGAGCATTTGCAGTGGGGCTCTTGCAGAGTATAGGAGGGAGAGATCTTTGGTGAAGGGATCAGCCTTTCACTTGAAAGATCCATTGGAAGAGGCATATTCAGTTTGAGCATTAGATTCAGCCATCTCCATCCAGTTCTATTTTTGAGTTGCTGCAGCTACCCATCAACTCCGGCATTTCTGTGGAATTTCCATTTTGTATATTTTGCAGCCAATCCTCTTAGGGATTGTGCATTATTGTTTCCAGGGGTTGATATCTTGCTCCCCCTATTGTATTTGAGCCACATATTGACATATTTATGTATTGACACTATTCTGTAGCAGTTTCCCTTCATGGACTGTGCAGTCATAGCTTGAGTTCATATGTATAGCAGTGTTTTCATCATGTTGTATGTACTTGTTCTTTGAGGCTGATCATTGCTCATCTTGAGTATCATTTTCCTCAAGATCTTGTATTCTATTGTTGTTGTTATTATTTAATAAGAAGGCTATGGATTTCTCTCACATTTATATGAGTTGAGTGTTGCTGCTACACCATTATTGTGTTTGTTGATTTCTGGAGCTCCAACTTTAGAATATCTTGAGATATTCTCATTGTTGTAGCAATTTCCTAAAAAAGGAACATTACATCCAAGTCCCCGACCCCTCTAGTCGATGACCCATCGTCTGGTTGAGGCTTCCTTTTTGTCGACTTCAACACCTTCATTCCAAAAAGGAAGTGGTACCTTGGATTACCCCTCGCCATGATAAGGGGCATCCTCGGGTGGCATTGTGGGAGACATCATTGTTCACAGATGTCATCGATCCTCCTGACATTTGACTATGACAAAAGCTTTCATGTCAAGATGGTATCGTACCTTACAACCATTTCACTTTTATCAGGTCCGTCGAAGACACGTGTTGAGATTCAACAAGATGATGAGCTTAGTGAAAAGAGTCGCCTTCACTAAGTGGGCCCGCAGGCTACTTTTGGCGCAAAGTCTATTTTTAGACATGTCGATCATATTCTATGAGTTACAGGATGCTATTTGTGGATGGTTGGTTAAACTGGAAAAATAGATGGACTTCTATTTTTAGACATATTGGGCGGAATCTATTTTTAGATTGCCAGTCTAAAAATAGATATGTCGAATATTATTAGCTCTTAATAATATTTGGACTCTAAACATTATCTTATTCTATTGGAGAACTTCAGTTAAGTGCACAGATGTGGCACAACAGCTGACAAAATGAATTACGCTATTCCTGAGGGTTCACTGGAGCTAATGCATGAGGACTTTAGTTAGAACTCATGTGACAGAGTTTGGTGGAGTTATAGAAGTAGTTGATGGAGTTGTGTTCAGTTTAACTCAGTTAGACTCAGTTGAGCTAGTTGTACCTAGTCTAACTTATTGATACACTAGTGAGAGTGGTGTGAATTAATTAATAATTAATTCACTAAATAATAACTCATTAATCAACTAAAGAATACATCAGTTAACTACAGTGCATGGCAGTTTCAGTGGAGACCAATGGAGAGGTAGGTGAAAGAGCAAGTGTGACTATCATTTGTGACTATAGTGATGCATTGATTGCATCCAACACTCAGTGGAGATGCCAATGAGGATTTTGCAGTGCAAGCCAGGTGGATTCGAGTTCAATCAGAGCCATTCTTCAGCAGGGATTGCGTAGTAGAGGTAGGTAGCAAGTGGCAGAGATCGGTGCATGGATTTGCTAGATTGTGTATAAATTCATCTAACTGATATGTTATACATCTGAGATTATCTTGATCACACACTATTTGACTTCATGCACAATACAAAATCTCTTCTACCATTGATCATTAATTTTGGAAATAAAATCAATTGCATGCACACATTAAAACCATAAACATTCACACATGTGAACACAGTATTTTATGGGAAAGCTTAAAGCTGAAAACCCCCAACTATATGTATATTATATTTCATAGATATCATGTAACAATCATCATACAAAGCTCCTCACAATCTCTCAGTACAATCTCCAATTGCTACACACTAATTAGGTCTGATCTAGCAAATCTCATGCTCCAATATCTGCCACCTGCTAGCCTGACTCTACTGCGCAATCACCGTTGAAGATTGGCTCTGAATGAACTCAAATTGGTCCAGCCTTGCTCACGCAATCCTTATTGGCATCTCCAACTACTGTGTGTTGCAAATCATACAACACTATAGTCACAACTGATAGTCACACTGCTCTTTCACCTACCTCTTCACTGGTCTCCACTGAAACTGTCCATGCACTGTAGTTGACTGATGTATTCTTTAGTTGATTAATGAGTTAATACTTAGTGAATTAATCAATAATTAATTCACACCACTCTCACTAGCGTATCAATCAGTTACACTAGATACAACTAGCTCAACTATGTTTAACTCAGTTAAACTGAACACAACTTCACCAACTACCTCAATAACTCCACCAAACTCTATCACATGAGTTCTAACTGAAGTCTCCATGCAATAGCTCCACTTAACCCTCAAGAATAGTTTAATTCCTTCTGTCAGCTCCTGTGCCACATCTGTGCACTTAACTGAAGTGCTCCAAGAGAATAAGATAATGTTTATAGTCCAAATATTATTAAGAGATAATAATATTCGACATATCTATTTTTAGACTGGAAATCTAAAAATAGATTCTGCCCAATATGTCTAAAAATAGAAGTCCATCTATTTTTCCAACTTGACCAACCATCCACAAATAGCATCTTGCAACTCATAGAATATGATCGACATGTCTAAAAATAGACAAATTTTCCCAAAGTACATCCCTTGTACTGATCTGACTGCGCAAGTGTACCTTTGGGAAGCCCGGTAGAAATCTGCTGCAAAATTTTCAAAGCACCATGGTGAAGATGGCATAATCTCCTGTGCCATAGCTCGCCCTCATCCCGGCTCACCACTCCTTTTGCCTTGCCTGCCATTGTTGCGCGGCCATCTACCTGCAATTGATAAAGGTTCTTAACTCAAACCCCTATCCTCCGAGTTTCACCAGTTGCCTTACTGCATAGGAAAGCCTTTCCCTTGCTAAAGACAACATCATATCCCTTGTCTTCCAACATAGCCACAGAGATAAGATTCTTCTTTAATCCTGGAACATGCATCACTTCCTTCAATACGAAGGGTTTACCAGACTCCCTCTCAAAGGAAATGGTACCGATACCGGTCACACTGTATCTACCATCATCGCCCATCTAGATGTGCACTCCAAGATCTTTCTCATCCAGATCAGTAAACAATATTTGTCTCCGGTCATGTGAAAATACACACCATTGTCAAGAAACCACACTGAACCCATCAAACTCGAGACCAAGCATGCGATCAGTGACAAATCCAGCTCAAACTGTGAGGTTAAGGCCTCTCCAGCTGCAGATCCAGTAGCCTGCTTATTTTTCTTCTTTTGTGGACAATTTGTGGCATAATGTCCTTGTTGGTGACAGTGAAAGTACTTCAACTTGGACATGTCCTACTTCTTGCGTTTCGCATCGAATTGAGAAGCATTCTTCTTTCTCTTCCCCTTCCTTGATTTGGCAACCAAAGAGAAATTTTCTTTATCTGCACTCTTTGATGAAGATCCGTCCTTGGTACTCCGCCTTATCTCCTCTTGCACAAGATCCGACCAAAGTCGCTCCAATCCTGGCAATTTCTCCTGACCATTGATAGAGTCCTGATAGGAATGCCAACTCTTCAGAAGCCGAAGGAGATCCAAGCTCACCAAGTCCTCGTCATCTACAGTAACCCCCACACTTCCCAGCTCATCCCTGCACTGGACAAACTTCGTGAGGTACTTGGGTATATTGTCGCCTTTCTCCATTTTTATGTTCCTGAGTTTATCCTTGAGCGCTAAATTCCTCTGGTCGCTCTTGCTTTGGAATAAATCTGTCAAAGCTTTCCACATCAAGAATGGAGAAGCTTTACCATGAAGGATGGACACTATGCGATCCTTCACACCTTCCAACAGAATCCTTCGACATTTTGTTGTCTTCTTTTGCCATGCGTCAAGTGCGGCAGCATCGCTAGAAGCAGGTTTTGGAATTTCTGCATCTATGAACTCCTTCAACCCATTGTCATCCAATAACGCCTCCATCCTGTCCTTCCATGCAATATAATTTGAGCTGCCCTCAAGGTAATACTCCAATCACAATCCGTTGAAAGACATCTCAACTTCGACACCAAGAAAACACTACTGCAAATTCGAATTCCACCAGCACAAAACTCAACCGCTTCAATGTTTTGCAATTGCTCCAATGATCAATATTGCTCTGATACCATGTAGAAATTCATCTAAATGATATGTTATACACCCGAGATTCTCTTGATCACACACTATTTGACTTCATGCACAATACAGAATCTCTTCTACCATTGATCATTAATTGCGGAAATAAAATCAATTGCATGCACACATTAAAACCATAAACATTCACACATATGAACATAGTATTTTATGGGAAATTTTAAAGCTAAAAACACCAAAATATATGTATATTATATGTCATAGAGATCATGTACCAACCATCATACAAAGCTCCTCACAAGCTCTCAGTACAATCTCCAATTGCTACACACTAATCAGGTTCGATCTAGCAAATCTCATGCTCCAATCTCTGTCACTTGCTAGCCTGCCTCTACTGCGCAATCACTGTTGAAGAATGGCTCTGAATGAACTCGAATTGGTCCAGCCTTGCTCACGCAATCCTCATTGGAATCTCCAAATACTGTGTGTTTCAAATCATGCAACACTATAGTCACAACTGATAGTCACACTGCTCTTTCACCTACCTCTTCACTGGTCTCCACTGAAACTATCCATGCATTGTAGTTAACTGATTTATTCTTTAGTTGATTAATGAGTTAATAATTATTGAATTAATTAATAATTAATTCACACCACTCTCACTAGTGTATCAATCAGTTAGACTAGATACAACTAGCTCAACTATGTTTAACTTAGTTAAACTGAACACAACTTCACCAACTACCTTAATAACTCCACCAAACTCTGTCACATGAGTTCTAACTGAAGTATCCATGCAATAGCTCCACTTAACCCTCATGAATAGCGTAATTCCTTCTGTCAGCTCTTGTGCCACATCTATGCACTTAACTGAAGTGCTCCAAGAGAATAAGATAATGTTTATATTCCAAATATTATTAAGAGCTAATAATATTCGACATATCTATTTTTAGACTGGAAATCTAAAAATAGATTCCTCCCAATATGTCTGAAAATAGAAGTCCATATATTTTTCCAACTTGACCAACCATCCACAAATAGCATCCTGCAACTCATAGAATATGATCGACATGTCTAAAAATAGACATAATCTAAAAATAGGCTTGCGCCAAAAACAGCTTGCGGGCCCACTTAGTGAAGGCGACTCTTTTCACTAAGCTCATCATCTTGTTGCAATCTCAACAGATCGGGCCTGATTAGTGTGTAGCGATTGTATTGTACTGAGAGCTTGACATGTTCAGCTTTGTATGAGGATTGTTACATGATCTCTATGACATATATTATATACAGATAGTTGGGGTTTTCAGCTTCAGGATTTCTCGTTAAATCACTGTGTTAATGTGTGTGAATTTTTATGGTTTCATGTGTGCATTGCAATTGATTTAATTTCTTCATGTGATGATCAATGGTGGAATAGATTCTGTATTGTGCATGAAGTTAAAATAGTGTGTGATCAGGAGAATCTTGGATATATAACACATAAGTTATATAATTTTTACATGGTATCAAAGCGATATTGATCAGAGCAGATTGCAATTATTGAAGCGGTTGAGTTTTGTGCTGGTGGAATTCGAATTTGCTGCAATGTTTTCTTGGTGTCGAAGTTGAGCATTCACTGAAATATCTTTCAACGGATTGCAATTGGAGTATGCCCTTGATGGCAGCTCGGATTATATTGCATGAAAGGACAGGATGGAGGCAGTGCTAGAGGATAATGGGCTGAAGGAGTTCATAGATGCTGATATTCGGAAGCCTGGTTCTAGCGATGCAGTCGCACTTGACACATGGCAAAAGAAGACAGCAAAGTGTCAAAGGATTATGTTGGAAGGTGTGAAGGATCACATAGTGTCCAACCTTCATGGTAAAGCTTCTCCATTCTTTATGTGGAAAGCTTTGACAGAATTTTTCCAAAGCAGAAGCGACCAGAGGAAGTTGGCGCTTAAAGACAAGCTCAGAAAAATAAAAATGGAGAAAGGCGACAGTATACCCAAGTACCTCACGAAGTTTTTCCAGTGCAGGGATGAGCTGGGAAGTGTGGGGGTTACTGTAGATGAAGAGGAATTGGTGAGCTTGGCTCTCCTTGGGCTTCCGAAGAGTTGGCATAGCTACGAGGACTCTGTCAATGGTCAGGAGAAACTGCCAGGATGAGAGCGACTTTGGTCAGATCTTGTGCAGAAGGAGATAAGGCGGGGTACCAGGGATGGATCTTCATCGAAGAATGAAGATGAAGAAAATTGAGATTTGGCTGCCAAAACAAGGAAAGGGAAGGGAAAGAAAATCCTTCTCAATCCGGTGCAAAAGGCAAGAAGCAGGACTTTTTCAAGGTGAAGTGCTTTCACTGTCACCAACACGGACATTACGCCACTAATTGTCCATAGAAGAAGAAAAATAAGCAGGCTGCTGGATCTGCAGCTGGAGAGACCTTAGCCTCGCAGTTTGAGCTGGATTTTTCGCTGATCGCATGCTTGGTTTCAAGTGTGATTGGATCAATGTGGTTTCTTGACAGTGGTGTGTCTTTCCATATGACCGGGGAGAAAGATTTGTTCAGAGATCTAGATGAGAAGGATCTTGTAGTGCACATCGAGATGGGCAATGATGGTAGATACAATGCGACTGGTATCGGGACCATTTCCTTTGAGAGGGATTTAGGTAAACCCTTCATATTGAAGGATGTCATGCATGTTCCAGGATTGAAGAAGAATCTAATCTTTGTGGCGATGTTGGAAGACAAGGGATATGATGTTGTTTTTAGCGAGGGAAAGGCTTTCTTGCGCAGTAAAACAACTAGTGAAACCTGGAGGGTAGGGGTTCGAGTTAAGAACCTTTATCAATTGCAGGTAGATGGCCGCGCAGCAATGGAAGGCAAAGCAGAAGGAGTGGTGAGCCGGGATGAGGGCGAATTGTGGCACAGGAGATTGGGCCATCTTCACCATGGCGCTTTGAAAATTTTGCAGCAGATTTCTATCGGGCTTCCCAAGGGTACACTTCCGCAGTCATATCAGTGCAAGAGATATACTTTGGGGAAATTTGTGAAGACCAATTTTCATGAGAAGGATAGTCGCGCCACGACGATCCTTGATAGAATTCACACAGACGTGTGTGGACCTTTCTCAGTAGCTTAGACAACAAAGCATGGGAATTATGTGATATTTGTTGATGACTTTTCTCGTAAGTGTTGGATCTTTTTCATGCAGAAGAAGAGAGAGACATACTCAAAGTTTTGTGAGTTCAAGGCACTGGTTGAGAAAGAGTCGGGGAAGCAGGTGAAAGCTCTAAGGAGCGATAATGGTGGTGAATTCATCTCTGGAAAATTCAAATACTTTTGCAGTGTAGAAGGAATTTGAAGAGAGCTCATAGCACCTCATAACCCACAGCAGAATGGGGTCGCGGAGAGAAAGAACAGAACGATCGTGGGTGTTGCACAGGCGATGTTGCATGATCAGGGCCTTCCCATACACTTGTGGGTTGAAGCATGCAACACTGTGATTTATGTGCAAAACCGTTGTGCTCATAGAGTACTTGGAATGAGTACACCCGAAGAGGATTTTTCTGGTAAGAAGCCTGATATTTCTCATTTGAAGATTTTTGGCTCACCTATTTACATTCATGTGATGAAGGATGCTAGGAAGAAGCTGGAGCCGACCGCAGAGGTTGGGATATTTGTGGGGTACACAGAAACACCCCACAATTATCGTGTGTATTTTCCAGATAGTCGGAAGACTGTTGTGCGACGGGATATCAAATTTCATGAGGAGAAAGCCATGAATTTGTTGCTTGAGAGGGAGCTACACTTGCATGCAGATGAGGAGATACTTGTTCCTAAAGATGAGCCTCAAGATTTGGATCAGCCATATGAGGAGGTTCATGGAGTGTAAGAAACCACTCAGGCAGCGCCAAACATCAAAGAGTGGAAGCGCACTTCAGAAGCTGAGCGACTGAATCTAGACGAAGTGCAGAATGTAGGAGCACCTACATCACAGCACAGACAGAGACAGTCACCTGACCAATTTACTGGATACATGGCTCTGATGAGCAAGTGTATTGTGATAGAACCATCCTCTTTCGAGGAAGCTGTGGAGGATCCCGCATGGGTAGATGCCATGGTGGAAGAGTACGATTCGATTGTCAGAAACAGTGCATGGGAGATTGTCCCAAGGCCGGAAGGGAAATCAATGGTAGGTTCGAGATGGATCTACAAAGTGAAGCAAGTTGTTGACGGGAGAGTCAAGAAGTACAAGGCAAGATTTGTTGCACGGGGCTTCTCACAGATCGAGGGGATCGACTATGAAGAAACCTTTGCACTTGTCACAAGCTATTCTTCCATACGAACCATCCTTTCTCTCTCAACACAGATGGGTTGGCACATTCATCAGATGGATGTGAAGACTACATTCCTTAACAGATTCATTGAGGAGGAGGTGTACATAGAGCATCCTGGAGGATTATAAATCTTCAGCAGCGAATCACATGTGTGCAGGCTCAAAAGAGCGTTGTATGGGCTGAAACAAGCACCTCGTGCTTGGTACACACGGATAGACAGTTATTTCACTGGACTTGGTTTCGCCAAGAGTGAGGCGGATCCGAACCTATACCAGATTGTGGTGGAGGGTAAGTTGTTGATCATTTTACTTTATGTAGATGATTTGATACTGACAGGTGATGAACTGTTCATACACTCATGCAAGACAGATCTTGCAAAGGAGTTTGAGATGAAGGACTTGGGCCTCCTTCATTATTTCCTGGGATTGTAAATTTGGCAGCGAAAGGGTGGACTGTTTGTGTCTCAAGGAAAGTATGCCCGGGAGATACTGGAGAAGTTCAACATGCAAGGCTGCAAGCCTATAGACACTCCTCTTCCTGGTGGTTGGATGAAAGAGGATGCTACATTGGCAAAGGTAGTGGATGCCACTGTTTATCGACAGTTGGTTGGTTCGCTCATGTATTTGGTCAATACATGACTGGACATATGCTATGCTTTTAACCAAATTTCACAAGCAATGGTTAGGCATACCAAGCTCTTTTGGAAGGCAGGCAAGCATGTCCTGAGGTATCTCAGGGGCACATATGGATATGGATTATGGTACAGACAGTCGGATGAGTTGAAGCTGCATGGCTTCACGCATGCAGTTTGGGCAGGGAGCCCAACAGACAGAAAGAGCACATCTGGAGGGATTCAGTATCGGGTCTACAACAATTTCTTGGTACAACAGGAAACAGAGATCTGTGGCACTCATTTCAGCAGAGGCCGAGTACATGGCAGCAAGTTTGGCTGCATGCGAGGCTATATGGATGAGGAAGATCCTGGTTGGTTTGTTTGGTTCACACTTAGATCCTACTGTGATAATCAGAGTTGCATTAAACTCTCGGTTAATCCAGTATTTCATGATAGATCTAAACATATTGACATCCGGTATCATCATATTAGAGATTGTGTGCAGCAGAAGATCATGTTGCTTTCTTACATTCCTACAAAGGATCAGGATGCAGATATTCTGACGAAGGATATTCTGAGCAAATTTGAATACCATAAAGACAGGATCGGGGTGGCAAATAATCCCTATTTTTTTGAGAGGGAGTGTTGAGATTCAACAAGATGATGAGCTTAGTGAAAAGATTCGCCTTCACTAAGTGGGCCCGCAGGCTATTTTTGGTGCAAAGTCTATTTTTAGACTATGTTTATTTTTAGACATGTCGATCATATTCTATGAGTTGCAGGATGATATTTTTGGATGGTTGGTCAAGTTGGAAAAATAGATGGACTTCTATTTTTAGACATATTGGGCAGAATCTATTTTTAGATTGCCAGTCTAAAAAGAGATATGTCGAATATTATTAGCTCTTAATAATATTTGGACTCTAAACATTATCTTATTCTCTTGGAGCACTTCAGTTAAGTGCACAGATGTGGCACAGCAGCTGACAGAAGGAATTACGCTATTCCTGAGGGTTTACTGGAGCTAATGCATGAGGACTTCAGTTAGAACTCATGTGACAGATTTTGGTGGAGTTATAGAAGTAGTTGATGGAGTTGGGTTCAGTTTAACTTAGTTAGACTCAGTTGAGCTAGTTGTATCTAGTCTAACTGATTGATACACTAGTGAGAGTGGTGTGAATTAATTAATAATTAATTCACTAAATAATAACTCGTTAATCAAATGAAGAATACATCAGTTAACTACAGTGCATGGCAGTTTCAGTGGAGACCAGTGGAGAGGTAGGTGAAAGAGCAAGTGTGACTATCAGTTGTGACTATAATGATGCATTGATTGCATCCAACACTCAGTGGAGATTCCAATGAGGATTGCGAGTGCAAGCCAAGTGGATTCGAGTTCATTCAGAGCCATTCTTCAGCAGGGATTGCGCAGTAGAGGCAGGCTAGCAGGTGGCAGAGATCGGTGCATGGATTTGCTAGATCGGGCCTTATTAGTGTGTAGCGATTGTATTGTACTGAGAGCTTGACATGTTCAGCTTTGTATGAGGATTGTTACATGATCTCTATGACATATATTATATACAGATAGTTGGGGTTTTCAGCATTAGGCTTTCCCGTTAAATCATTGTGTTAATGTGTGTGAATTTTTATGGTTTCATGTGTGCATTTCAATTTATTTAATTTCCGCATGTGATGATCAATGGTGGAATATATTTTGTATTGTGCATGAAGTTAAAATAGTGTGTGATTAGGAGAATCTTGGATATATAACACATAAGTTATATAATTTCTACAACACGTGCCTCCATAAGCGTCTCTGTCAACAATTCTTACACGGTAAGGTCCTAGCCATCACCTATGCGTACATTGCGCAGCTATATGCCATACCAAGTTTATGCATATGGGTACCACATTCCACCTATCATCAAAGAAAAAATGCCACTGAGGGCGTCAGCAATTGTTGTCAACAACCGCCAACATCACTACCATAGTAGTGACACGGACAAAAACATGTATCTATCAATTTTGTTTAACTAGCCATAGCATCACAAGTATGGGACATGCCCGCCTCGTTGAAATTTTGTATATGTATTGTAAATTGTATTTGCTTGCAGAGATCCCTTAGACGTGGTCATTCTTAGAACTGGTGCAGGGTTTTTTCAAGTCCAAAGCTTCACGCAGGTCTCCCTCTCTCTCTACGCATGATACAGAAAAGAAATTATAATGTATTTCAACTATACAGTCCTTCCTAGACCTCACACATTAGGGGGAAATTGTTAACACTGGAAAATCATACAGCAGAATATGACATTAATTAATGTCAAGCCAATGGATTTACAAGGCAGGAAGACATTATGGAATCTAGAAAGTATTTAAAATCTCTAAGGTTTTGAGAAAATCAAATTTGAACTAGTCATAAAATGTTCTTTGCGTGCATTATCCTTCGAGAAGAGCGCGTTTTGCGCACCTTTTTTCCCTATAAGCGCACATTCCTAAAAGTGGCAAAATGTCGCTATTCGAGACCACACAAAGCAAAGGACAAGTTACTCCTTACATGAAGCCGCCTAAGGACAGCTACCAGCGCCTCCTTAGACACTATGTGAGCACACATTGGAATATTTGGAGCACATAATGGAATCATACCTCTCCCTTGGATCACCATCCACCATGTACCAAGGAAGGGGAGGAGGATTTGAAATCCCCTATATAAAGCCACCATGAGATGAAGAATGGGTGATCACATTGTTACGTTGGCAAGAATTTCCCAAGCAATGCCAGCAGTGTGTGACCCGGAGATGGAGATAGAGGGAGACTCGATTGTTGGCCATCCAACAATCTTAGTCCAACATAGCAGAGAGAGAGGGAGACTACACCGAGGCGAGCTTGGATAACAACATCCTTGCATTGGGACCTAGAACCATTGTCTAAGGGCCCTTTGGCAAGTGGGTAAAATTTCTTCTTCGTATCAAACGCTTAATAAGAAGGTGCCTAGAGCCACCGTTTGCATTACTATCGTTTGAATCTCTTCAATAGCTTCTATATATTTGTGCTTTTAGTTTTATTTTAACTTGAGTATACATTTGCATGTTTTTTCCTCTAGATTGTATGCTTATGAACTCCACCACTTTCTGGTTGTTACCAATAGTTTAAAGGGGTAAACCACACCCCTGAAACTGGTGTGATTTCGTACATCTGTGCACCAAATCCACCACAACAAGTGGTATCCTATAAGGTAATTTATTTGATAAAAAGGAGGATAAAGGACCTAAGAGTATTGAAGATAAAATGAAGAGTGTGGTAAGGAAAACCATGTTCATGATTAAAAAGGAATTGCTTGGGATGAGAAAGATAAAATTGGAACATATCAACAAGAATAAGGAGTACAAGGTGATGAAAAAAATAAATATTTTCAAGCTTCAAAATCACAAGGTGTAGAGCAAGCTACTACCATAACAACTCAACAAGTATAGAGTTCAAGTCAATGTACAAAAAAAAATAGATATACAGATTGATATTAGTACAATGATACCAAGTGAGAAATCTAATGAAATTATTGTTGTTCAAGTGAGTACCCCAAAATATCAAACTACCAAGTCACGAGATATGACTAAGAGTATCACAACTCAAATTACAATTACTGGGTTGAATGGAACATTTTCAGCAATAATTATTGTAACATTAGCTACCAAAAGCTGTAGCATAACACCTTCTATACTTAATTTGGATAAACTTGATCCTATTGAAGAGATTGTAGTTATATTGGGGGACTATAAGAGAAGGTCAAAAAAGAAGAAGACAAGTGTGGCAGCAGAAGAATTTTTTGGGAGCACTTAGTGTGGAATTCCATTGGTAAGTTATTTGATGAAGTAACACAAGAGACTAAATCTACATTGGAAACATTTGCAAGTGAAAATGCATTCTCAGTAAATGAGTTAGTTATTGAATTAGAAAATAAGAAGGCCCATTTTGCAAAGTAAAAAGGAAATTTGAGCAACTAGAGGTTGGTATTAGGAATACTAGAGACAAATTGCCCCAACTCGAGGAACAATTTTCTCTGCAACTAGTGGAAGCAAAGGAAAAAAACATAAAAAGGTGAATGATAATTTGAAGCACGTTTAAAGGGAGTTAGAAGGTAAAGGTGAAGAGAATAAAATGAATCTTGGAGTATCTTCTATCAATTTTCAATAATATATCAATTCAATACAAGAACAATTGCAACAACTACAAGTTAAACAAAAGGGTGTATAATTTTCAAAAAATAAGCTCTTACTACAAATGCCAAATTGAAAAACAACCGAGGAATTTCTTAATAAGGTAATCAAGATACATCAATTATACCATGATTTACTCAATTTCTTTGATATTGTTCAAATTCAACTAGATGATAATAAGGTTACCCGAGAATCATTTGAGAAAATTAACATGTGGAAAATAAATAAATAAATTCTGAGAACATTATGAAAAAAACAAGAAACAATTTTCTCTGCAACTAGTAGAAGCAAAGGAAAAAAACATAAAAAGGTGATTGATAATTTGAAGCACGTTTAAAGGGAGTTAGAAGGTAAAGGTGAAGAGAATAAAATGAATCTTGGAGTATCTTCTATCAATTTTCAATAATATATCAATTCAATACAAGAACAATTGCAACAACTACAAGTTAAACAAAAGGGTGCATAATTTTCAAAAAATAAGCTCTTACTCAACAATTGAAAAACAACCGAGGAAATTCTTAATAAGGTAATCAAAATACATCAATTATACCATGATTTACTCAATTTATTTGATATTGTTCAAATTCAACTAGATGATAATAAGCTTACCCGAGAATCATTTGAGAAAATTACCATGTGGAAAATAAATAAATAAATTCTGAGAACATTATGAAAATTATCGAAAAGGAAAAAATTCAAATCCAAGTGTTTATGGATCGTTAGGCTATGGATTGTTCAAATATCAAATAATGGATAAAGGAATCCAATCAATGATGCTTTAATTTACGGGACTTGGCTTTAAATGTGGTGGAGGATTATAATCCGCCACATGCAAGACCCATCAAGAAAGCTTTACCCAATTAGCTTTGTATAGTTAGTTTGGAAGAGCAACGAGATGTGAGCAAAGAAAAAATTATGAAGATAAGTCAATGGGACAGTGAAGTTGTCAAAGAGTTTATCACTTTCCCAACATAATGCACAAAATACATGTCCTAGCAATGTTTCTTTTATTCTTTCATATTTTCATATGTAATTCATTATCATAAATGATATTATGTCTCGATTTATGTAATTATTAGATAAAGGTAAATGATACAAGATTTTTCAAATAATTATTTATCTGAAAAACAATGATATGTTAATATTCTTATTAAATGATTGAATATTAGAATTTCTTATTTTATTTTCATAATCAATCATTTATCTTGTATATAATTTAGATTATATTTTCTCCCTATCAAGATAGGAAATTAGATTTAGTATTAATTAATTAATTATATAAAATATATTAAATTAGATCATAGATTGTATTAGTATTATTTTATTCAATTGGGTTGGCTTTTAGTTGATTCAAAATCGATTTGATGGAAATCAACCCCACATACCAATGGAGATCACCCCACCAAACAAGAGTATTTCTAATTCGGACTTGTCATCGAGTGATACTCTCTTGTTGTTGTTAGCAAAATTTCTCTAAAAATCAACATATTGTTAGGTGGACATTTATGGGGCATGTGACTACTCTTCTCTTGTCCTAGGATTATTTGATTTTGTACCACCTTGGTGTCAACCTTTTCTTTATCATTGATATGGGCGACTTCAATTTACTCAAGCATTGATCTCACTTTGATGTATCGTGCAATTAATTTCTCAACTTTATCAATGGAAATAGTCTCACTAAGAATAATACTTAATATTATTTCATGGCTTGCTCAATTTCAATGTTTATCTTCTTTTTGTGTAAAGCTTGCTCATAACTTAAACTCTTATTTTATATTCCTTTAAGAATTTATCATAGTAATAAGTGATTTGTATTGAATCACTATATTATTTTTCATCTATATCAATTCTTTCGAAGTGGAAAAATTAGAGGAATCAAATTGGAAGAGCAATTTTATCAACAATACGTAGTATGGAGAATTAGGGTCTAAAACCTTCTAGAGCAATTTCTAGGCCTTAAATGACATTTTTTGGGGGTAAAAAATGTCACTTGGGGGACACTTGGGGACCTTTCGAAAAGTACACAAATCACATTAATCGAAATTTGTATGCAACAATTATGCATCCCCAAGCCATGTTTGACCACCATTGTATGTGTGGATTCCATGTCAGCCTCCATTTTTCATGTATACAGACCTAACCATGTGTGGACTATGTACAATAATCTATAACGGTTAAATTTGTCACTCTAATTGAGAGTTGAAGGAGTCAAATTAGACCCCTAGTTGGCTATCAGGCCAATTTATAATCAAGCCATTATGAGGAAAAGGTGGTAAAATGTATTTTGATTATATCTAATTCCATAGGAGAGTAGAGTAACTCATAATTAGAGTTGGAGAGCATAATAGAGGAGGCTATTGTCTTAAAGTAACAAAAAATGCCACGGGTATGAGTGGAATATCCATGGCAATTTACAAATCATATTGGTATTAGAGTAGGTTTCTCTAGGGAATCTCATGGGAAGTTTAAGGGGATCTAGGAAATAGTTGAAACAAAAAGTTGTAGAATCCTAGCCATGACCAACGAATATATTGACAATAACCCCGATATGACAAAAGAGAGATTCTTGTGGTTGAAAAATCAAGTCACAAATATCAACCACAACATGAACCTCCTTATGGTAGCTCTAGAAAATAAGCTTCGAATTGAAGAATATGGAGGTTCCCACATAGAGGTAAAATTACAGTGAAAATCAGGGGATCATGAAGACCCTAAAAAGGATGCAATGAAATAATCTCAAAAAGAGCATCCAATTTTGAGTGTCGTTACTCATTCACAGACCCTTTTCAAGAGGGAAGTGAAGGTTGACATAAAATCATATCAAGGTGAGATCAATGCTTTAAAATTAAATCATTGTTTGCAATAATTAGAAGTATATTTTAGCATTCACCACATATAATGAGGAGAAAAAAATAGAATTTGCTAGATTGAAGTTATAGGGACATGCCCTAACCTATTGGATAAAGGAATCCAATTGATGATCCTTTAATTTATGGGAATTAGCTTTAAATATGATGGGGGATTATAATATTCCATGTGCAAGACCCATGAAGCAAGCTTTACCCAATTAGCTTTCTATAGTTAGTTTGGAAGAGAAATGAGATGCGAGTAAAGAAAAAAAATATGAATATAAGTCAATGGGACAGTGAAGTTGTCAAAGAGTTTAACACTTTCCCAACGCAATGTACAAAATCCATCTCTTAGCAATGTTTCTTTTATTCTTTCATAATTTCATATGTAACTCATTGTCATAAATGATATTATGTTTCAACAATGTGATTGTTAGATAAAGGTAAATGATATAAGATTTTTCGAATAACTATTTATCTAAAAAATAATGATATGTTAATAAGCTTATTGAATTATTGAATATAAGAATTTCTTCTTTTATTTCCATAATCAATCTTTCATCTTGTATCTAATTTCAATTATATTTTCTCCCAATTAGGACAAGAAATTAGCTTTAGTATTAATTAATTAAATATATTAAATTATATCATAAATTATATTATTTTATTTATTTTATTGGATTGGATTTTAGTCGATTCAAAACCTCTTTGATGGAAATCAGGCCCACATACTAGTGGATATCACCACACCAAACAAGAGTCTGTCTAATTCGGACTTTCCATCAAGCGATCCCCCTTTGTAGTTGTTGGAAAAATTTCTCTAGTAATCAATAGATTTCTAGGTGGACTTTTATGGAGCATGTGACTGCTCTTCTCTTGTCCTAAGATTATTTGTTGGTGTACCATCTTGGTGTTTTGAAGTGTAGCAAGAAAAGCTCAATTTGACTTAGCCTTGGTTGAATTGAGAAAATTCGAAATTTCCACATCAGCAAACAACTTGGAGGCAGTTAACTGAGGTGACATGGCTCGTGTCACTCAGTTAGCTCAGTAAATTCGAGTTAGTGGGCTTGGAGTACAATTTGCATGTGTTGATTGCTAATTTATAGCAATCCAGTTCAATTATTTATAGTTGTACTTGGTTAAACTAGTTATAATAGTTAATAAAACTAGTTGGAGGTTAGTTGTGCAGTGGCACAACAGTCTAACTCACAGATCATCCAGTTAACTAATCAATCAACCAAAAATGTCTCATGCATGCAAGGAATTTGAATTTCTCAGTTGTGGTGGAGATTCTAATGCATTTTAACATCAATTGTAAGCTAGTGTTGAATGTACAGGTGTTGCATGCAATCAATGATAAGTCCTTGGGAATTGCGTAATCAATTTGGAGGAAATTCATAAAGAATAAGGGCTAATTTCCTTAGGATTTGTGAAAGGAAATAGGGGCCTTGGTGAGAAAATATTTGGCTAAGTGTTGGCCAGATATTATTCATTGAGCATGAGAACAATTATTCTTTTGTAGGTTGAGCTCAGAATTGGATCTAGCAATTGTAATAGTTTCTCAATTCGTTGATTAATGAAAACATGCTTAAGGGGTTTTTCTCACTTGGGTTCCCCTAGAAATCACTGAGTATTTATGGTTTTTCTTATTGCATGTCTATGCATGTTGTTCTAAATTGTGAATTTCATTTTTGAATGCATATTTCCATAGTTGTAATACATGATAAATAACAAGTTTCTAGAAAAAACTATGCTAACAAAGTTTTTTCTAGAAACTTGTTATTCATTGTGAATTTCATTCCACATATCAGTAGAGTAGAATTGTGTCTCTTAATTTTAGATTAAATCTCTTGAGCAGTTGCAATTCTATCAGATTTATACATGGTATAAGAGTAGGATTTACATTAGAACAATAATTTTGAAGTTGTTCCTGAGGAGGTTCGATTTTGCAGCTTCAGTGTAGCAATATTTCCTCGGATTTGGGAGAATTACCTTCAATGGAATGATATTATATTATGTCATGGAAGGAAACTTGAATTTCATTTCCTGGAAAGATCGCATGGAGGCAATGTTTGATGACAATGAATAGTTGGATTATGTAAAGACAAACATTCCAAAACCAGGATCAATTGGTGCCCAGAGCCTAGCCCAATGGAAGAAAGATGTAGCCAAGGTGAGAAGAATAATCCTGGGGGGAGTGAGAGACCACATTATCTCAAATCTCCATGGAAAAGAGACACCATTTGATATGTGGAAGGTAGTGACTGAGATATTCGGAAATAGTAGTAACCATAGAAAATTGGCTCGGAAAGACAAACTTTGAAACATTAATATGCAGAAGAATGATATTATTCCTTAGTATCTCTCCATATTTACACAAGTTTAGGATGAGATTAGAGGGGTTGGTGTGAATGTTGTAGAATATGACCCGACGATTCTAACTCTTCTAGGCCTTCCAAAATCTTGGCATAGCTATTAGGACTCGGTGAACGGGAGGGAGAAATAAACGAATTAGGAACACTTATGGTCTGTTTTAGTAAAAGAAGAAATCAGGCTAAATACTAGAGATGGAGTTTCATCCAAGGGAGAGGATGAAGAAAATTTGCATTGGATTGGAAGGGAAAGAAGGGAAAAGGAAATAAATCTCAAAAAAAACCAAATTCCATCCAAGGGGACAAGAAGAAAGACTTGCCCAAAATAAAATGCTTCAATTGTTATGAATTCAGGCATTATTCTACAAAGTTTCCACACAAAAAATATATCAATAAGAACTCCGAAGGAGCAGCAGGTGAAGAATTGGCTTCATAGTTCGAGTTAGACTTCACCTTGATCACATTCATGGCCAACACTGTGATGGGGAGTGTGTGGTACTTGGACTCAGGTGCCTCGTTCCACGCGACAAGGTGTAGAGAGTTTTTTAGTGACCTGGAGGAGAAATATCTCTAGATGCATATTGAATTTGGGGATGATGGAAGGTACAATTCTACCGAAATTGGTATAGTAACCTTTAAGAGGGAGTTGGGATCCCCTCTTCGCCTCAAAGATGTAATTTTTGTACTAGGCCTAAAGAAGAACCTCATCTCTGTAGCAGATTTGAAATACCGTGGTTATGATGAAATCTTCAGTAAAAGGAAATCCTTTCTAAGACACATAGCCACTAGGAAGGTGAATCATATTGATGTTTTTGTGAAGAACGTGTACAAACTTGATGTGGAATATTGTGTTGCATTAAGCAGTAAGGTAGAGAAAGTGCAGAGTCAAGATGTTGGTGAACTCTGGCACAAAAAACTTGTTCATTTTCACCATGGCACCCTTAAAATTATGCAGCAAATAACCACTTGCCTCCCTAAAGGATCACTTGAGCAGCAGGATGTATGCAACATTTTTACCTTGGGGAAGTATGTAAACTCTGTGAAAATTTCTGAATTTACTTAAACAGAAACCCTACTATTAAATTCTTGATTTACTTCTCCTACTTACATAAGTTATTAATCTGAAATATTTAGCATTAACATCGAAGTAAATACATAAACAGCCTACACATACAGATTTAAACTTAATAAAATGCACGATGACAAAGTGACACACGAGCATTTTTTGGACAACTGTCCCCAGAAAAACCTAATGCGGGAAAATCAGTATTCTGGCTACTAGAGGGTTTTATTATTAAGTAGAATCTAAGTACAAAAAATCTGGGCACCAACTGGTTAACCCGAAAGAGAAATAAAACTGCATCTATACCTTTGTTCTGAAGACAGAAAAATTGACTGACTCACACCCTCAAACGGTATTTATAGAACTCAACCCTTTTTAGTCTTCAGAAACCCCAGCGTTGCTCTGAATCCCTATGTGTTAGCTCGGCTAGCCTGCGTCAGCTCTGCTAGCATGTGTCAGCTTTGCTAGCCTGCGTCAGTCCCTGTGCTACTCAGGAAGGGTCTGTGTCACCCCGGACTGGGTTATGTTGCCCCTGCGCTGCCCTGGTTGGGCCTGCATTAGCCCTGCTAGCCTCTTGTTGCCCCTACGTGACCCTTTATGGGCCTGCATATCCCTTGAAGCCTCTGTGATGCCTCTACTAGGTTGTGGTTGCTCTATGTCGATGTTGCGTAGTTGTTGCTCCCTCTGTGATGCTCAGTATGTTGCTTCTTTGCCTCTTATTGCACTCTTGGCCTGGGATAAAACCATCCATTTTGTCAATACTACCCCTCGTTGTAGCTAAAAAACTTCTAAAATTCTTAGCAAACCACGCCCTAGAATTCCAGCTTAGCCTTAGTGTTCTGGCACTGTGTGTGTTCTCTAACTGACCCCAAGCCCTCTTCTTATAATTTTCTCGTTGAAACATCAACGGCCGTGATCTAATCTTGAATCGATGACTAAGATTAGAAGATGCTTGATCCATGTGAATGAAGTCATTTTCATCACATGTTTAATTTAATTAACCTTAATCTTTTATTTTTCCTACGTTATACTTAGGGTCCTTAATTACAAATATTAATTAATTAAATATCTCTTAAACAGGATGGAATTTCTTAAATCTCTTTCTGGGTCTTGGAGATCTCATGTACTCTAGTCCCTTCAAAAATTTTGGGAGCTAGAGCACATATGATGCTACGCCAACACCTCAAAATCTCAACACTCCCTCTTAGTGAGGAAAGTGCTCTAGCAACAATACTTCACCCCGAAGTTCTGCACTAATCTCTAGTGTGGGTCTCCGCGCTGATGCTTGGCCTGCTTCCCTTCATCACTATGTTGTTGCTGCTCTTTGGTGTTGCTTCCCATGACGTTTCCACTGCCACTGCTACATCTGTACTGCAGCTCCCTCTCAAGTTGTTGCATCATGCTTCCCATAGCACTGCCACTGCTAACTATTACATTGAAACTCAATTTATGAGAGTAAGAAACTGAAGTACTTGTTTTTCAGGTAAATCCCCTCTTTTGACAGAGGCGATCCCTCTAGCCCTAGGGTCGGTCTACCAACAAGGGAACATGTTTTACTTTCAGACTCCTAGCTTATAAATGAAGAATGAGTCGGGATAGATGACCTACCTTGGTCCAACGTTCTTTTCGTAGCTTGCAGCAACGATCCGTTGATCTTCATATTCTCATGTCACGATCCTTCAGTGATAAATTTGGTATACATGCACCAATATCAAGTGAAAAGTGATAGCATACGAAAACATACTTTCATTTATAGCTATTTGATTGGTCAAGGAGAATCAAACATTTTGCGTAAAATTAAACATATTAAACGCAAAATTGGAACCAAAACACTAGTCATGTATTAATAAGTAGAGAAAAGGAGTTTACAACCTTAATGCCTTGACATTGCAGCTTCCTTCGATGAGTCCATTTGGGCGTGTCTCAAGCATTCGTCGGGGATCGGACTTGGTGAGGCAACGGGCCTAAACTCTCTCTCGACAATGGATTCCTCTATGCCTTATTCATCACACCAACTATAGTAAGGACTGTTCAGCTAGCTGAAACCATGTGATAAGGAAGTATTTATAGCACAGGAGGAGGTGGTTTGGGATCTTTCATTAGGCGGAATAGAGGCCTTATCCCTTTGGGGAGTTGTAAAAATGTAGGAAAAAATAAGCCAAAGGGATGATTTTGATGTTATTCAGTCGAATAAACCATGATGACTCCGCTCAAAAATTAGTTAGGAATGGAAACTTCGCTTCTATTTTAAAAAACATTCCAAAAACAGCTCGACGCAGGTAAGACACTGAGACAAAGCGCCAATGGGCGCGGGGCCCATTGTTAATTTCTCTATGGGCGCGAGGCCATAACTGTCTACTAGTACCGACCCATAAACACATGTTTTTGAGAGTTTGATTGTGGAGTGATCAATAGAGGAAATGTTCTTGACATGCCAAGGGATGCAATGGCACTTATAGTAAGGTTTTAAAATACACAAAAGTTATTGAAATGGTCCTCTAATGTTTGGGATGGGGATTGCATGGACGGTCACAAAATACAGTGTAATAGATGCCCCCTAAAGCATGAGGTCCGAGAGAGAGGGAGGGGTGAAATGATTTATGATAACATGCCCAAACCAAACGCCGCCGTCAGAAGACCTACAAGAACAAGGACAACTGATATCTCTGATACACAAATATGTGTTATGGGCGCAACCATCCATAATAGAGTACATATAAAAATAATATCTGAGGTATGGACACAACCATCTAGTAAGAAGGATCATCAAATAGACAGGTATGGTCATAGCCATCCAATCAGAAGAGTCATGCATATAGTCATGATATACGAAATTGTCTCGCAACCTGGATTTCATCAGACAAAACCCAGGGTCTTGCGTTCCATCTCGACCCGAACAAGTACAAATTCAAGCACGTGAATAAGTGAGTTGAAGTCAAACATGCAAGAAAGTATCCTTATTACCAACCAATGATGAAAGTTGTTAACAGGCGCAAGAGAAACCACCAATAATGACAATGGATCTCAAGGTACAACTAGTACAATTTGCAAAATGTGAACAGTGACCTGGAGTCAAACATCCGCGAAATCACTCGATCGAAGGCCAATGATGAGGACCTGTCGTTGAATTCGAAGAACTTGCCATTGAGGCATGCAAGCTCCAAAGTAACGAAAGGGAATATCTAGATCAGCTTCCTGGATAATGAGTTGAAGTCGATAGGAAGTGATCTGGTCAAAGGAGGGCCGTAATTTTTCCCACATCATCGACACGAGACAGAGGAACAAGATAATAGTGAATCAAAACTAAATAGGGGATCACAGGTTGAAAACTGCAGAAGGAAACTCCTCTTGAACATATTTGGCGACACGACTCTGGAATTTGGTAGTATTTGACATCAAGGGATCTGAGGTCATGATGATGTGGCAAAGAGCAGATGAGAGGTCAGAACAAATAACCCAAACCCATGGAGGCAAAAATGACGAAGTGGGATGTCCCCAACCCGACACTAATTACAGAAAAGTGCCATGTTCAAGAGTGACATACTGCCGACACGACTGGGAACTGGTTCCATTTTCCCCCACCATTTCTTGCGACTACCCCAATTATTTTTAGAAACAAGCTTGAAGGGGATAGCATATGCTTGTCATATAAGTTTTTCCTTCGAAAAAATCCATCCTAGTACATTTTACGAGCCCTAAGGAGGAACTCGTTTAATTCATGGTGACGATTCCCGATATCATTTATATTTTAATGAGTCTGAAAAAGGAAGAAATCAACATCTTTTCATGTTTAGAGAGTCTGAAAAGAAGCAGAAAATAAAACTCCAGCAGGTTACTTTTCGTAGGTAGTCTCACAGATCCGAAAAGGTAGAAAACCATATCTGAGAGAAACTCTTAGTCACAATAGGCTAAGGTATTCCTTTTTCGTAAATAATCTATCCCAGCTCGAAAAAAGAGTAAACGTATACTGGGTAGATGACATTTCGCAGCCCTTATCGAGTTCAAAATGACAAGAGTCTCAGCAATCTTTTCAATTTTCGAGAGTCAGAAAAGAGCTGAAAGATGACTCCAGGGGGTGACTTTTTCGTGTTCTTACCGAGTCCAAAAATTAATAAAATATAACTTGTCACTTCATCCCCATCACGTTGAGGACCTGCTGTTGCACAAGAAACGCAGTTAAAACCCACTTTTTGAGATAAAATTTTTAAATAATCGAAAAATAAGCCCAAAAACCTAATTAGGGTTTTGAAAAGTCTATAAGATGACAGAAATAGTAAAAATAAATTACTTTTTACCTATTTTGAGCATTTTTACCCTTTTTCACTGTGATCTTGTGGAGCTGGCAGTGGACAATCCAGGAGACCAATTGCGAATCCATTTTCTTCAAGTGAGAGCTCGTATCCTTACCTACATTTTGAATTAATTTTCATTGCCTGCATTTCAATTTTTCACATTTATGGGGGAATTTTGTTGAAACTAGGGCGCAGCGGTCGGCGCGGGTTCCAGGCATAGACTTTCTCCAACCCTCCTTGAAATTCAATGGGAGCACGCCACTTGGCGTGGCTGTTTTTAAAATAGTCGCGCCAACCACGGCCACTAAATTTTCTTGAAAATGCTACTAAATGGCCCGTTTTAAACCATTCAAAATTGAATACTCTGACTAATGAAAGCCCCTGTGATGATTTTGCAGGTGTGTGAAAGAAAAAAATGGTGATTGAATGGAAGGAAAGAGAACACGAGGAGGAAGATGAGCTTTCCATGGGAAACATGAGATGCATGGATGCTCTACAAAATTGCGGGCTTCTAAAATTATTCATGGCGTCGTGTCTCTGAGCTCAACTGGAGTTATTACAATATTTGATCAATGTATGGGATACTGACTGGGAAAGATTCATGATCCACGATCAAGAGTTAGAGATTGAAGTATCTGACGTATACTTCATCACGAGATTATCAAGGAGGGGAGCAGCACCAATCTTGACAGGCACCCGGCTTACGATGGAAAAAATGGCCACGCTTATAGTCAGAGTATGCCTAGGGGCACGAAAAGGATCAAAGAGTGGGAAAGTGGATATCCAAACCTTTCCCGATTTGGCACTAAAGGTAGTGCTGCACACCATCACACAAGCTGCTGGATCTCAAGCGCCGCATGAAGCCACAAAAACACATTTCTTATTTTTTGTGTATTTCATGGCCACAACCAATTTTAACTGGCAGAGGCCATAACAATCAACTTGAAATGCCAACTGACAAAATGCAAGAACAGCATGCTGAAACAATTCAGCTATGGGTCTATTTTGGTACCGTTCATCTTGGAACAATTTCCAATATTCCAATGCCAGGAGGTGATAGTCCCAACACCACCGGCCCAAGAGCCACAGATCGTCCATTGGGCAGCGTTGATGCCTAGAGTGGGAGGTGGTCAACAGAAGTAGTGGAGACCAGAATTCTTTGACTGGCTCTGTCGACAACTCATTGTCGTGGAGGACTGGCCTTATACTGGCACTGACTTCATGGGTGATCCAAATCTTCCACTCCCGGAAGGAGAGGATTGGAATGAAGCATTGGGTAAGACTCATTTTCTTATTTTGATGAGTACTATGAATTTTTTTATTATATATGTTCTTATATTTATCCATGTATTCGCAGATGTCGGCCCGAAGAGACCTGCAGGAATTTCCCCTAAAGCACGGAGAGTTCTGCGTGACTTCCAGGCGGCCCCTCATGGTGAGGGAAGTGAGGAGGAGGACATAGTACACAACCTGGAGGGACTTACCAGCAGAATCCTAGATTACGTGAGATTTGACGATGTTCCTTGTGCATACCAGAGGAACACTGTGGGGGTGTCTACCTGTTTCCACCGCTTATTGAGGCAGCTTGTGCATGCAGTGACATGTTACCATAAGCATCATGTTGATTAGACGCCTAGGATTTTATTTCTGCATATTTTTTTAGAGACATGATGTCTCGAGATGTAAACCAAAACACACATATTTTTTGAACTTATGATGCATGTGGATGCAAACACTCGATATATATATATATATATATATATATATATATATATATATATATATATATATATATATATATATATATATATATATATATATATATATATATATATATATATATATATATATATATATATGTATGTATGTATGTATCTATATATATATATATATATATATATATCTTATTATGTGATAATGATGCTTTTATAAATTACGCAAATGTTTATCTAATACAATATTGGCTATTGCATCAGTTAACACGTTCATTCATCTAGGAATATGTTGATATGTGATGTAATCAAAATTCCTTTCTAATAAACGAACACACAAATAAAACCTTAATATTTGAGGATTTCTAACAGAATAATGCCCATTAAGCTAAAGAACAATAAGCTGAGAATCTAAGTTAACAATTAATGCACGAATGTCAAGAGCAATGGCCTCGGTTAAGAGTTCAATGACGGCATTATACTCAGTGACATTGTTCGTTGTCCATCCTAGACAAATACCTTGAAGGTCGATAAACTCACCATTAGGATTACAAATCACCCAAGCTGCAGAAGGCAAATTCTGGGTACTGCAGGAGGCACCATCCGCGAAACCAACATAAGAAGTGGCAGACATATGCACAGTAAGAAACAACACAATAATTAGGAAAAAATTCTGGCAAAGCACACCAAGCCAAAAATGTATAAAAATAAAAACACACCTATGTACAAAAGGACATGCATGAAAACTCATGCATATTATTTTTTCGATACAACCCATTTCTGGGTTGATTCAAAGGATAACCTTCATAATCAATTAGCTCATAATCCTCGTTCTACAAAATGCACTTAACGATATGGGACCCATGCCACATGGGTTCGAATTTTCCTGACCCAACTTATCATGAGCTTGGTCATACAAGTTCATCCTTCTACAAAGGTACGAGGGGAAACTGTCTAATCAAAATGATCTTTGACCCACTTTTTTTGTGCTTTTATGACAAGAGCATCAAAGCGGTGAGTTTTATCAAGCCCCTCTAAATATAGAAGACGCTCTTCTCTTGGTGAGGTGTTAGGCAGTAATTCAACAACTATCTTGAGAGAATGGATTTCGCATTCAATCGGAAGGGTATCTTCCAGACTGTAAACAAGCTGGAATGGAGTGAATACGGTCGCATCCTTTACCGAGGTTCGGTAAGCCCAAAGAGCTGAAAACAACATGATCCTGTTGGACTTGTGCATCCTAATCATACGTTGAAGCATAGTGATTAGAACCTTGTTCACGGCTTCAACTTGGCCATTGGCCTGAGGGTCGTACGGCATTGAGCTGTCGTGATGCATATCCAACTTAGAATTCAACTCAACCATCATGATGTGGTGAAAATGAGGACTATGATCGGTGATAATGGCTTGAGGGAAACCAAGCCTGGTAATGACATGATTGAACAAAAATTGTGCGGTTGTCTTACTGTCAGCTGTGAGTGTAGGCATTGCTTCAGCCCATTTAGTGAAGTAGACAACGGCTACGATAATATAAGCATGCCCCTCGGTCGAGTGAGGGTTACACATCACAAAATCAATGCCCCACTTCGCAAAGGGACCAACAGTAATGACACGATGGAGGTGAGCGGTTGGCGCGTGCATCTTATGCTGGTAAATATAGAAATCGTGACATTTGCAGACATAAACAATGCAGTCTTTAAAGATGGTAGGCCAGAAATATCCAGCACGAAGAATCTTTTATGCAGTAGCAGATCTAGACATGTGACCACCACAAGCGCCAGAGTGGCAATCATTGAGTACTTTTTCAGCTTCCTCGAGGGTTAAACACCGGCAGAGAACAAAATCAACTCTGATGCGGTAGAGAGTATCTTCGACTATGTGATAAGGTTGCGAATGATGGCGGATGCACCGATGAGCATCCTTTGTCAACTCGGATCGAAAGGTGGAAGTCTGGAGACAGACGATGATATCATCGTACCATGGATCGAGGGTGTTAATGAGAAAAAGAGTATCGTCAGGAATGCGTTCCTCAGAACCAAATGGGTCAGAATCAGAAGGGAGAGAGAAAATAAGAGCGGCAAAGACCAATGATTTCTTCAATTTTGTGGTAGTAAACTCCAAATCGAACTCTTGGAGGATAACAATCCACTTTGAGTATTTCCCCCCCAACAATTTTCGAGTCAATATATAGGTCATGGGGTTGCAATCATAAATCACGGTTACTATGCATAGTAAAATATAATGGCGAAAACGTTGGACGGATTGAACAGCAGCCAACGCCAATTTCTCGACATGTGTGTAACGTGTTTCAGTATCGAGAAGATTGCAGCTCAAATAATAAATGATATGCTCGTCACCATCATCGTCGTCTTACACCAGAACCATGGAAATAGTGCGAAATGCAGCAGCCAAATAGAGGGATTAGTCGCAATGATAATTGGGAGGATGCAACAGAGGAGCATTGATAAGCAACATCTTCAGTGCATCGAAGGATTTTTGGGTGCTCTCATCCCAGAGGAACGAGATTCCTTGTTTAAGTAATCATGTGAATCCTTTGGCTACTTCATCACAGTTCAATATAAAACGGCATAGGAAATTAGGTTTCCCTTGTTGACTCTTAAATTGATGTAAAGAGGAAGGGGGGGAGATTGACAATAGCTTCGACCTTGAGGGGATCGAGACGAATTCTGTCTTTAGAGACGATAAACCCCTGGAGTCTACCAAAATCAATGCAGAAGGCACATTTATGCTGATTGAGCCGAATAATATAGCATCTACAACTAAGAAATATTTGATGGAGATGATCTAGGTGGTCCTTATGCTTAGCAGAATGAGTTGGAAGGTCATCCAGGTAAGGTTGAATAATGCGCTTGATATCATGAAAAGCATATGACATTTCTCTTTGAAATGTGGCCTCAACATTCTTAAGGCCAAAAGGGAGCTTCTTGTAGGCGAAGGTACCCCAAGGACAGATAAAGGCAGTTTTTTGTTGATCATCCGGAAGAATATTCATCTGGTTGTACCCAGAAAACCCGTCTATAAGGGAAAAGATCTCACTCTCAGCACTTTCTTCAATGATCTGGTCAATAAAAGGAGTGGGATAGTTATCCTTAGGACAAGCGTAGTTGATATCATGGTAATCCACACAGACACGAATAGTACCCTGCTTTTTATCCATAGGAACAATATTAGAAACCCATTCTGTCATGGGAATCGAATAAATGAAGCCAACTTTAATAATTTTTTCAACTTCTCCCTTGATGGCGGCTGCCTTTCTAGGGTGCACGGGACGAAGACATTGGCAAACAGGCTTCACGCTAGGGTAAGTAGGGATTTCATGCACAACTATACTCGGATCAATGTCAGGCATTTCTTCGTAAGACCAAGTGAAAATGTCTCGAAACTCTCGGAAGAGACTAGTATAGACCTCGATCTCATCAGGAGAATAGGTCACCCCAATATGGATGTTCTCAATAACCCCTGGTTTAATGGAGATGTCGATAGGAATCATTTGCGTAAGTTCCCAGGTTACCTTCCGCAAAAAAATCATGTGTCAAGATGGGTGTTTGAATCAAATGGGAGGGAGCTTGGGAAGCGAACTTATCAAGACAAGTAGACATGGCCCCAAGGCTAGGCATAAAAGAGGAACAATGATGATTATCGTCCCAATGAGGATCCTCGAGAGACATGGTTTCCACGATGGCTTCATTGGTGGGAAATATCTCATTTAAGGTATCGGGCGAATCTGAAGCATCGAGCCAAGGGGATTGATAATATGTGTCGAGAGACATACTCAAAGGAGCATGATCAGAGGGAGGAGGAGTCGAAGCTGAAATAAGTTCACGATAATATATTTCTATTGAGCTTAATGGCATCAAGTCACCAAACAAATAAATTTTCTCGGGAGAAGGGATGATCTATGAATCGGAAGACCTGGAGATCATATTGTTCTGAGTAGTATTGGGTGGAGGAAGAGAAAAAAGACCCATGAGGGCAGGATCTTTGAAAAGACCCGGTCCTATGCTCATATAAGGTGTAGGAAGATGATTTGCATATGGAACGTTGATCTCAGAATACATGGAAGTGAAAAAGGACAACTTATTGACAGTGATGTTCTTTCCTTCATGCGGAAATCGAAGAACACGAAAGAGAGTGGACGGGACTCATAGCATGGCATGAGTCCAACTGCGATCGAGGATAATATTTTAATTGAGTTTTGCGTAAATGAATTCAACCTCAATGTTAACCGTTTTCCCTTCTAACGTAATAGGTAAATTAGCAAGATCACCAAGAGGGCGAGATTCCCTTCCGTCAAAAGCTTGTAAAGTGTTTGGAGATTGATTGAGGGTTGGAGAACCAAGGGCTTTCCAGCATGCAGAAAACATGATGCACGTAGATGCACCCTCATCTATGACTGCTCGATCGATATTATTTTGATTAATCCCAACTTGAATGATCAGTGCAAGCTGGTGAGGGAGACACTGGAAAAAAAATTTCCCAATCGAAAGTGATAAGGCTAGAATTGGCAGGGTCAATCCCTTCAATGGCAGATAACAAAGCCTTTTGTTAAGACAAACAACTCTGAAGTACTTCCAATGCAGACATGGTAGATGGCGCCTGAGCCAAATCCTCAACAATATTGCAATGTTGAGAAACACAAGCGTTTGGGTTGTAGGAAGACTTTCGAAGTACACCTTTAGAAGGTGGCCGCAAAACGGGCTCAGTAATGGGCCTTTCGATATGAAGAGGGAAAAAAGAAGGCAGGGGAGGAGGAACATTAGTGATTTCCTTCCCTGCTTCCTGATGGAGTTCGGTATAATCTTTCGATTGGGTAGCAATAGATATGGGTGCAGGACCGTTCATCATGAAAACCTGAGAGCCAAATGGGGCAGAGCATTGAGGTTTCTCCACCATCTACTTTTGTTGTGATGGGAATGGTTCTTTAAGAATAGCTGGAGTGCCTTGAGTGGCTTTGAGAAGTCGACTCACTTTGGCTTGTCGTGGATAGTCCTTGGTATAGTGTGCATCGTCACAAATCAGACAAAATTACTTCGGTTTTCGTTTTGAACCATCATCAGCATTAAGTTTCATATAATCTTGTTTTTGGGTATCGACTTTGGCTTTACCTTTACCCTTTTTCTTGCGCTTGGAATCTTTATCCGCCGGATTGGAGTGGATGGCATTCACTTCCGCTGTCTTTCTAGGATTCGGAGGTGGCTGAGAAGTAGTATCAGTGGAAGGAGAGATTTTTGCTTCGCAGGATTTGGAGAAGACTTTCGAGAAGTCTGGGACATAGAACCAATGATACAGTTGACAGATGGTGTCGTCGGTGGTGGAGCATCGGGCAATATTTCATACAATGTGCCAAACTAAGATTACATAAGATCGAGGTATTGGGCACTCGCAATGGCCTTTTCCTTGGTAACACATGCCCCCATAGCGATGTCCTTAGCAATTGGATCGATAAAAGAGGTAGTGAACCAATCAGTTAGAAGTTGATCAAGAATTGAAAACTTGATCAAACGATGACGCTGCCTCCATTCTTGAATATGATCGGAGATATGAGTAGCCTGATCTTGTTTCAAGGATGTGAGGAGGTGCGTCCCAGTCTCATACTGAACTGGTAATTTAAATTGGGTGAGAAATGCCATGGAAAGAGAGTTGAAATCTTGAAAGATGCCACGGGAGAGTTCAATGTACCACTTTGCAACGGCACCAGTGAGATTCCTTTGGAAAAGACGTAGCCGAATTGAATCGTCAACCTAGGAGTTAGAGGAGCACCAAAGATGGTAAGTCATAACATTCTCTTGGGGGTCTTCTCCAGACTTACCGTCAAATTTGGGACTATCGTCAGGGATTTTAGTTGAACTGGAGGCCAATATGGATTATGGAGGATAGGATCATTCGTCAACTTCGACACATCAAGCAATTCCAGCATAGCGAGAAAAGGCAATTGTGGATTGAAAGGCATTACAGGCCTTTGATAAAGACTAATATTGGGATTCCAACTAGGTTGGGAGAAATTATGCCCCCATATGTTCTGTCCCAGAGGATTTTGTCCATAGGGGTTATAAGCCTGATAATTCTACCCATACATCGGTTGAGGACTAGGATATTGATTATGAGCGAACCACTGAGGTCCTGTCTGAGCAACATATGGATTTTGTTGTGGAATGCAAGAAATGCCTTGAGGTGCATTATATACCACCTGAGATTGACCTTGAGGAATATAAGTAGTGCCTTGGGGCGCACTGTCACTACCTGAGATTGACCTTGAGGAATGTATCCAGTGCCCTGAGGCTGTGCGGGTTGCCCCTCAAGTGCAGGTTGACCCGGATGTTGTGGTTGAATAGGCTGCCCCTGCGGTGCAGGTTGGCCTGGTTGCTGGGGTTCGATAGGTATTCCCTGCAGTGCAGGTTGGCCTAGATGCTAAGAGCCATCGGGTTGACCCTAGGGTGCGAGTTGGCCTGATGGTTCGGATGAGCCTGTTTGCCCCTGAGGAACAGGTTGAACCGGTTGAGCAGTAGAGGATTGACCTTGTTGGACAAAAGTTGAACCTTACTAAATGTAAGGATGGTTCTGTTGCACGAAAGGTTGTCCTTGAGATGGATAGGTTTGCCCCGAGGGAACATAAGATGCTCCTTTTTTAACATAAGGTTAACCAGCAGGACCATAGGGTTGTCACTGTTGGACCGAAGGTTGTCCCTGAAAGGGTTGTCCTTGGGGACTGTAGGTTTGTCCTTGTTGGACCGAAGGTTTTCCCTGAAAGGGTTGTCCTTGTGGACCATAGGGTTGTCCCTGAAGGTATGTGAACTGGTCAGAGTTAATCTCAGGCAAATAGATAGGATATCCATACTCATCATAATGATGCGGAGGACGAATAGGAGCTTGTGGCTCCTTAAACCCTGAGGGGTTTAATTCTACTACTGAATGGCCAACATGTACTGATCGTACGTCAAACCTTCAGGAATTGGATTAGAAGAGACGGGTGCACTACCAGTAGGTTGGATTCCCTAAACATGAGGCTATGATCCACTCACGGCGGGCCCAACGGGTATCGTGGAAGCGATAGGAGTCATCCCAAGAACAACAAAAGATGGTGGAAATGATGGAATCACACCAATAGCCGGTGCAGATGAAGCCACACAAACAGTGGGTTGGGTTGGGACAAACGTGACGACCGTCAACATCATGGGAGTCGAGGGTGATGCCCCCGATACTGTTACAAATGACCCTTCCGAGGGAGTCGATGTACCTGCCCATATCGGGTTCTGATACAATGATGTAGCACCAGAAATACTCTGATTCGACGAACGATAATCGGGTGGGAGAGAGGAAGGTTTACCTTATACATAAGGAAAATTCTCTGGAGGGAACTGATATTCTCCTGTAGAAACATAAATCTCTTCAGTACTGATGGGATTTGAAGCATCCATGTCGGATGAAGCCATATTATCGGCGAAAAGGAAATGAGCAGTGGCAAGTAAAGCACAGGTTAATGGCGATTCGAGTGGTTCCGAGGCAAGCGGTCCTGAGGTAAGAGGAGGTTTCCAATTGATATCAAATGATTCCTCAAGAGGAAATCGAGTAGCAAGGGGTGAGATGCTCGGAGGAATAGAATGTCAGTAACCGATAGGCCTAGCAGACTGAGGTGCCCCCGAAGAAACTTCAGGAGAAGGATCTCCACTACGAGGTAATGAAGGGGATGATGAAACTGGTGGTTCCGCCACCATGATTTTGTCTCGAAAGCAAGAGAGAAAATAGATAGACGATTCGAGGCTTCAAGACCAAAAACCAAGGACTTACTTAAGAACAAGCCAAGAAAATATCTTTAATGGGCGTGTGATCATAGGTTGAAACAAAACTTCGCCTTTTCGTATTTTAAGAGTCAAGAAAAGGGAAAAAGGTGACTATAGTCACTTTCAGGTTGAACGAGCGCGAAAGGAAAAGTGCTTAATGATCTTTTCAATTTTAGAGAGTCATGAAAATACCAAAATAACTACTCAATAAATCTAAGCAAGAGGGTGTACCAAGCTTCCGTGAACTACAATATACACCTTGGTAATCAAATGAAAGAGAAATGACCAAGGACTTAACGTACATGCAGGCAATCTCCCCGAATGTTGTGTTTGGTGTATCACAATTACAAGGCAGCAGAATCGGCTTCCTATGGATAAAAGTGTGCAACCTATGAGGGTCTCCCTTTATATATGTGACGGTACGGGGAGCACAATTCCGTGCTACCGCTGTCTACTGCCAGATAGTGAACCATAGCTACTAGGTTTAATGATGTCGGAACACGTCACTAGCCTAGACCTCTAAATGTGAGCGTTAGGTTTCAATGCTTCCTTAGGTTGATTGAGTTCATTTTAAAGTTGACCTTGAATTAATGTTGCAGTTTCAAGGCCTTGCAGAATGTAATCTCGAATCCTTAATGCACAACTATATGTGAAATAAAATCATTCCAATTCGATGAAAATCTAGCTAAGAGAGGGATAGTCGTTCATAATGAAGCAGCAATCAATCGAATACAAGAAGAATTTTTTCTAATGCATCTATGACAACCAAATCAGAAAACGAAAAGATCTTCCCTTGTTCACCAAAAGCTACTAATGCAAAAGAATATTTTCATTTCCAAACTAAGAGAAATAATGCAAATTTCATCCTTTTAGATGAATGAGAAGCAACAAGAGCTATTACACTAAAAGACAAAATAGATACTAGTTTTGAGAAATCCAAATGAAATTATCTAAAACAAAGAGATCAATGCAACATGAACATCAAACACACTCAAAACAGAGACGCATTTCTTCAAGCAAAAAAAGGGCTTTCAAACCGATTCAGTGAGAAATGTAATCTATACTTAGAGTGACATATCGAGAGCGAAACGAACACCAAGATGATCATTCAACGACCCAACAACATGTAGAACCGACAAAAAAACTAAGACAATCAGTGGACAAGATGAAAATATAAAGACCAGATTGACTCAAACTCAACTCAGAAGGTTCAGTGAGGAGGTATCCAAACAAGCTACGGAAGACACCTAGAAACCCTAGGGTGATAAAATTCACTGATCATATGAGGGGCAAACAACTGAGAAGAATGAGACAAGAGAGTCAAATCAATTCTAGTGGACTAATTGAAAGAGGAAAAACCAACCCAGAGGCAAGACACACTGAAAAAAATCAGGGAAAAGGCCAAAATCCTAACCTACAGGATTGACGCATCTGTCAAGCTGTAATCTGCACTAAATAGAGGATGGCGCGCCTGTGATAAAAATGCAACAAGCACCAATCGGCGCGACTGTTCAAGAAATAGCAGTGCCAAGCCAAAAACCTATGGAAAAGATTAAAAAAACTATTGAGAAAAGATCAGACTTGACACTTTGAGATTGAGTATGATGGTTGGAAACATTCAGACTAGCAGAACAAACCAGAAAATAGGTAATATGCCTCAAGTTGTATGCTTCCATGATTACCAGGATTCTGGCCTTCCATATTGCAAATTTGGATAGGCCTTCCAACCTATCCTAATCACATATTCCATGAGGTTCCATCTGCTCAGAAAATGTGTTAGAAAAAATCCACCTCTTTATGTTAGAGACTCGGATCTAGGGTCCTTTGAAAAATAGGAACCCTCTTCTCCCTCTGAAAACTTCTCCCTCTCTTGGAAGTCTACTAAACAAAACGAATTAGCTCTCTTCAATCCTCTAATCGATCTTTAGATTTCTTTGGCAGGAAATCTTCTGAGAATATTTTCTCCTCCCGCTCTTCGTCAACTTAGCTTAGGCTAAATTCGGCACCGACGAAATTTTAACCCCACCAGCAACTGTTGAAGGTCTGCAACTCAGCTTTCGGCATTATGAACAGCAATCAACTTCAGGACTGCATCACCTTGGTTGGCCTCTGCCTGAGCATACAGTCTCAGCGCAACTTCTGTGCTACCTCTGCGCAATAAGTGTGTGGGCCTGCATGGAGACTGCATCACCCTGGCCTCTGCTTAGATCTACTTCCTTCTATTGTTGCACTGCCTTCTCTGGTCTAATTTTCTATTTCTTCTACTACTCTCTTTGTTTCTTTCTGTAGCATAGATTCTTCAGTCTTCATGCTGGAGATCCAGGCTAGATCTGCAATCCCTATGATACCATGTGAAAATTTATGAATTTACTTAAACAGAAACCTTATTGTTAAATACTTGATTTACTTCTCCTACTTACATAAGTTGTTAATATGAAATATTCAGCATGAACATCTAAGTAAATACATCAACATCCTACACATACAAATCTAAACTGAATAACATGCACAATGACAAAGTGAGACACGAGGATTTTCTGGACAACTATCCCTGGAAAAACTGGTCTTCTGGATGCTGGAGGGTTCTATTAATTAAGTAGAATCTAAGTACAACAAATATGGGCACCAACTGGTTAACTCGACAGAGAAATAAAATGGCAACTATACCTTCTGGAGACAGAAAAACTAACTGATTCACACCCTAAAATTAGATTTACAAAACTCAACCCTTTTTAGTCTTCAGAAACCCTAGTGCTGCTCTAAAGCCCTCTGCGTCAGCTCCTGTGCTGCTGAGGAAGGGCCTGCATCACCCTATACTAGGTTATGTTTCCCCTACGCTGCCCTCGTTGGGCCCACATCAGCCCTGTTGGCCTCTTGCTGCCCCTGTGCTACCCTTTCTAGGCCTGCATCATCCCTGCATAGCCCCTGAAGGCTTTGCGCTACCTCTGTTAGGTTGTGGTTGCTCTGCGTAGCTACTACTCCATCTACGCTACTCAGTCTGCTGCTTCTCCGCCTCTTGTTGCACTCTTGGCCTAGGATCAAACCATCCCTTTCGCCAATCTACCCCTCGTTGTAGCTAAAACACTTATGAAACTCTTATCAAACCATGCCCTAGAATTCCAACTTAGTCTCAGTGCTTTGCCACTATGTGTGTTCTCCAACTGACCCCAAGCTCTCTTCTTATGCTTTTCTCGTTGAAACATCAACGACCATGATCTAATCTTGAATCGACAGCTAAGATTAGAATATGCTTGATCTCTGTGACTTAAGTCATTTTCATGACATGTTTAATTTAATTAACTTTAATATTTTAATTTTCCTAAGTTATACTTAGGGTCCTTAATTAAAAATGTTAATTAATTAAATATGTCTTAAACGAGATGGAATTTCTTAAATCTCTTTCTGGGTCTTGGAGATCTCATGTACTCTAGTCCGTCCACAAAGTTTGGGAGCTAGAGCACATCAGATGCTACCCCAACACCTCAAAATCTCAACAAAATCCACATTGAATGATCGAGAGAAAAAAGAAAATGCAACCTTGGAGAGAGTCCACTTTGATGTTTGTGGACCCATCTCAAAATCCTCCACTACCAAACATAAATACTATGTTATTTTCATTGATGATTTCTCAAGAAATTATTGGATCTTCTTCATGTGGAAGAAGGATGAGACATTTTCAAAATTTGTAGAATTCAAGGCACTAGTTGAGAAAGAGACCTACAATAAGGTGAAGGCTCTAAGGAGTGACAATGGAGGTGAGTATGTTTCAAATGACTTCAAGGAATTTTGTGCCAAAGAAGGAAATATCAAGAGAACCGATAGCTCCCCGCAACCCACGACAGAATTGGGAAGCTGAGAGAAAGAACCAAAGCATTGTGGGAAGTGCGAGAGCTATGCTACATGACCAAGGTCTGCCACTACATTTGTGGGCAGAGGCATGTAATACAATAGTCTACTTGAAAAACCAGAGTCGTCATCAGATTCTTAGTATTATTACACCGAAGGATGCCTTCTCGAGGAGAAAGTCGGATGTGTCCCAGTTCAGAATTTTTGGAGCCTCTGTTTCCTGCCATGGATTCGAGGAAGAAAATTGAGCCGACAACAGAGTTGGGATTTTTTGTGGTTTACACCAAAAGTCTATACAATTACCGGGTTTACTTACCTTCCCTCGGGTTGAATTTTATGTGAAGGGATATAAGGTTTGATGAGGAGAAAGAAATGAGATGCTCTCTTGAGAGGGAGCTTCAAATCCCACCAAAAGAGGAGCTTTTAGCTCCAAAGGATTAGCCCTGGGAAGTTGTGGAGTAGCCACAAATGGAGGAGCAGAGAGGAGGTAGAGTGGAGACATCCACTCAAGCAGAACCATCTAGAGAAGGTAGAAAAACAACTAAGGAAGTTTAAATATTAGTGTAGGAGGTGAGGGAGAATGTTGGAGTGTTGAATTTCCATGATCTTGGGTCTAGGTTAGAATCTTAGAATCAGAGATGCTACCAAAACAAGAATCTAAACAAGAACTACTTTGCACAACGGAAAATTTAAAGTATTAAATCACACATGCACAAGTGTAGACAATATTTTAACAAATATTTTACAATAATGTACAACCCAATCTTCATTAAATTAAACCAATCTGAATAATACAATAGTCTATGGAATACAAGATACAATCACAATCTTCGTTGCAGCTTCTATGTTGTATCTCGTCCTGTCGGTACTTCGCTTCTGTATTGCTCTCTAATCGCCCCCTAGTCCTTCAAAGGACAACACATAGAGACTCCAAGAGGGCTACCACCTAACATTGTTGCATGTGCATGGGTTGATCCAATCTACTCTCTAGGTTGGTCAATACCTGAGCTCCAATTTTCCTTCTAGTAGCCCCTGTCGTCCATCAAAGAGCTACTCATAAGGCTCAAAACTTCACCCAACCTTAAAACCCTCTTCGTCACTTCAAGATAGCTTTTCTAGGGCTAATTTGGGTAGCCAAAACACTATCATCCACCATATCAATGGCACCCAATTCTTCCACTGTAATATATGCTCCTATGAAGACTTTCGATCACCAAATCAAGTCTCCAAATTGGCTCCCACGGGATGCATGTAAAACTAATACTTCTAGCAACAATCTCAACATCAAATTATCCTCACACCTATACTTGATGGTTGGTGCATTATTATATTCCCGCAACTCTGGTTATGGCATCAACATGTACCCTAACATCCACCTCTAGACACTACAACAGTCCTTAATAAGAGTGTGGCTCCCCTCCCTTGTAATGTTGTTGTCCTACGCTGCCTGTACCATAGATCTATTATAGGAGTATGGCCTTAAGACCGTCCAGAACTAACCAAAACAGCCTTGTATGCAAATTTAATTTCCATAGGGATTTGTGGCCTACAAGATCATGAAGTAGTCCACCCTAATCTGCACCAAAACATCCCAAACTTAACGTTGATCTTTGGCCTTGTTACCTGCTCAAATTCAGACCCAAAATAGTGAAGAATAACACCTTAAATCATGCCCATAATTTCCTTTAGGCCTGTGGCCTACCTCGTGTAACAGCTCGCCCTGATTACATATGTATTCTTGCCCAAACAATCCCTTAACTCCTTCATCCTCCTTATCTTGAGCTCGACCAAATTTTAGAGAGAGATCTATGAGATGTTGCACACTTGGATAATTAAATGACTCTCACGCGCCTCTTATTTATACACATAAGAGGGCTCCACGAATTTGTTGAAGAGACATGAATTTTGGACCAAGCCGACATGACTTCTCTATCCAAAAATTAATTGTCAACTTCAAAAATTCATAACTCAAGTTCTACAACTTCGATTTGAGTGATCTTTGAAGAGTTGGAATTGCCACGCAAAGCTCTATCACCTCAAATTTTTTCATGCTTAAATTATTCATGGTTTTGGCCCAAATATTTATGGGTGAAAAACCCCATGCTTGGGTTCCATGCCCATAAGTGACTCTTGTGGCGCTTTGTCCTCCAATCCTCGAACCCTAGGGCTTGGAGTACCTCCCAAGATACTAAAAAATTAACACTCCCTCTTAGCGATGGAGGTACTTCCAAGAATAGGAAGTAACTCATCATCATCATCACTACTTTCAACACTCGCCCAACTCTTGGTGCTCACCACTACTGTAATCCCTAAAGCATGAAATACACCTCTTTGGGAAGTGTCGTTATCACTGGAAGAATTTTGCTTCTTCTTTTTCTCCTGTATCATTTTCCAATATCTCCATGGTTCCTTCTTGGAAGTTGTAGGAGCACCCTTGCTTCCCACTGACCACACACTCTTCTTGGGCTAAAAATTCACCCTCTAAACTTGCAAGCTCCCGCTAGAACTTGACTCCCTTTGAGCCTCTAGAATCTGGACCTTTTTTGCTAGAACTTGTAGCTTCCCCTTTGAAGCCTGCACCTGAACCTGCTCCGCTTGCTTCTTCTTCTTTCCATGATCCTCAGGCTTACTTGACAACCTGTATTGACCATACTCTCTAATTCCAAGTAAAATCTCATCTGAGCTAGAGCATCTAAGTGTGAGTCTTGCCTTCCCATCCTGGAACAAGACCTCAAACCCCTTATTCTTGATCATCAAGACAGAAATCAAACTATATTTGAGTCCTGGTACAAATAGTACATCCTGGACCCGCATCACTTGTCATATCTCCATCTTCAATGGCACAACACTAGATCCTCGGATCTCCAACAGGCTCTTGTCGCCCAACACTATGTGCAACTTCAAGTCCCATTCAGCTAGATTCTCAAAAAACTCCTATGACCTTTTCATATGTTTTGTTGCACCATTTTCCACATACCATTCATCCTCATAATTGACAGTACCCTGCAAGAAATGAGAGATCATAGAAAATTCATCCTCCTCCAATCTCCTAGTCAAATCATCTATCTCAGCTGAAGTGGCAACACCAGTGACTTGCTTCCCTTTTCTCTTCTCATCATCTCCCTTCTTCTTCATCAAACATATCGATGAAAAATGACCCATCTCACCACAGTTGAAACATTTGACTTTACTCAAGTCCTTCTTCTTCTTACCCTTCATTCGTGTTGCAAGTGCCACGTCCTCATCTACCATCTTCGTTGGATGAAGATCTTCATCTCGCAACTCTTCCTGAATGAATTCATCCCACAACCTATTCGAGTCTTGCGATTTCTCTCTAGCAACAATCCCTTTGATGAATGGCTTCCATTCCTCACTGAACCCTTTCAAGGCAATCCTCACCACATCACTCTCTGAAATAGTCACATTGATGGGAGCAAGCTCATATCTAACCTGAGAAAATCTCATCAAATACGAAGTCACTCCTTCACCCTTTACCATCTTGGTGGACTTCAACTTATCCTCCAATACCAATACCAGGTTCTTGTTCTTATTCTGAAACAAATTCTGAAGATTCGTCCACATCTCATGTGCAGTGTTCCTCTTGGACAAATTAGGTATTATGGGATCCTTCACACTGTCTAAGATGATCAATCTCGCCCTTGTATCCAAATCCTCATACACTTCCAACTGCTTTGGGTATTTTTCTTCTTAATGGCTTTCTCGGCGAACTCCCAAATCATGTTAACATGCAAGACCAACTTGATCCTTTCCTTCCATGGAATATAGTTGGACAAGCCCTCCAACCTATCCTCATACTAGAGACCTACCTGCAACTTCAACATTTTCACCTACAATGTGACCAACTCCCTCTTAAGTTGTACTTCGTTGTGCACAACTCTGATTCACTATCTTCCAATGTAGCTTATACACACTCTGATACTATGTTGAATTTGCACGATCTTGGGTCTAGGTTAGAATATTAGAATCATTGACACTACCAAACCAATAATCTCAAATAGAACTACTTTGCACAACGGAAAATATAAAGCAGTAAATCACACATGCACAAGTGTAGACAATTTTTTAACAAATATTGTATAATAATGTATAACGCAATCTTCATTATGTTAAACCAATCTGAATAATACAATAGTCTATCGAATACAAGATATAATGACAATCTTCACTGCAGCTTCTATGTTGTATCTCATCCTGTCGGTCCTTCGCTTCAATACTTCTCTCTAATCGCCCCTTAGTCCTTCAAAGTACAACACATAGAGACTCCGGGAGGACTTCCACCTAACACTGTTGCATGTCACTTCTGTTGAAAGTACATGGTCTGATCAATTTTTCTCTCTAGATAGGCCAATACCTGAGCTCCAATATACCTTCTAGTAGCCTCTTTATTCTATCAAAGAGCTACTCATAAGGCTCCAAACTTCACCCAACCTTCAGCTCCTCTTCGTCACTTCAAGATAGCTTGTCTAGGGCTACTTTAGGTAGCCAACACACTTCCCTCCACCAGATAAATAGCACCCAATTCTTCCATTGCAAGATATGCTTCTACGAAGACTTTCGATCACCAAATCAAGTATCCAAATTGGCTCCCATGGGATGCATGGAAAATTGATCCTTATAGCAACAATATTAACATCAAATTATCCTCATACCTATACTTGAGTGTTGGTGGACTGTTGCAATCCTGCAAATTTGGTTAGGGCATCAATATGTACCCTAACAACCACCTCTAAGTGTTGTAATAGTCCTCAATAAGAATGTGACTTCCATCCCTTGTAATGTTGTTGCTGCCTGTACCATAGATCTATTGTAGGAGTATGGCCTTGCGACCCTCCACAACTAACCCAAATAGCCCTACGGACTACTGTAATTACCACAAGGATTTGCAACCTACAATATCATGAATTATTCCACCCTAATTTGCACCAAAACATCCCAAACTTAACGTTGATGTTTAGCCTTGTTACCTTCTCAAATTCAGACCCAAAATAGTGAATAATAACACTTGAAATCGTGCCCAATTTTGCCTTTAGACCTATGGCCTACCTCCTGTAGTAGCTCGGCCTTATCACAAATGTGTTCTTGACCAAACAATCCCTTAACTCCTTTGTCCTCCTTCTCTTGAGCTCAACCAAATTTCAGAGAGATATCTATGAGATGTTGCACACTTGGATGCTAAAAATGACTCTCACACACCTCTTATTTATATACATAAGAGGGATCCATGAATTTGTTGAAGAGACATGACTTTTGGACCAAGCTGGCATGACTTGTCTATCCAAAAATTTATTTTGAACTTCAAAAATTCATAAATCAAGTTTTAGAGCTCTGATTTGAGTGATCTTTGAAGCGTTGGAATCACCACGCCAAGATCTATCACCTCAAAGTTTTTCAAGCTCAAATTCTTCATGGTTTTGGCCCAAATCACAATGGGTGAAAAAACCCATGCTTGGTTTCCAAGCCCACAAGTGACTCTTGTGGCTCTTTTTCCTCCAATCTATGAAACCTAGCGCTTGGAGTACCTCCCAAGCTACTCAAAAATCAACATGGAGCTCCTTCAAATTTGCGCAGGAAAAGGAGGTCACCTGAGAGGTACACCGGCTGCATGGCTCTAATGATTGAGCTTGTAGAGACTGAGCCATCCTCTTTTGAGGAAGTATTTGAGCAACTAGTTTGGGTTGATGCAATAGTGGAAGAATACAAATCCATCATAAAGAAAAATATTTGGCAAGTGGCCCTAATACTGACAAAAAAATCAGTTGTGGGTTTGAAATGGACCTTCAAAGTTAAGCATGCAGCAGATGAAAACATAGAGAAGTATAAGGCCAGATTTGTGACCAAAGGATTCTCTTGAGACTAGGTAATTGAATATGAAGAAACCTTTGCTCTTGTAGCAAGGTATTCATCCATTAGATCAATTCTTGCACTAGGTACACAGATGGGTTGGAAGTTCCATCAGATGGATGTAAAAATAACATTTCTCAATGTTGTTATTGAGGAGTAAGTGTACATAGAGCAACCAAAAGGTTTTGATAAATTTGATCAGGAGTATCATATGTGCAGACTCAAGCGGGCATTGTACGGTCTCAAACAAGAAACCTAAGCTTGGTACACTCAAATCGATAGTTATCTCACTGGATTTTGCTTCACCAAAAGTGAAGCAGATGCAAACCTCTATCATATTTTGGTAGAAGGTAAATTTATTATCATTGTTTTATATGGTGATTATTTAATATTGATAGGTGATGAGTAGTTGATCAACTCTTGCAAGGAGGACCTTGCAAGGGAATTTGAGATGAAAGACATGGGTATCATGCATTACTTCCTTGGGCTAGAAGTATGGTAAGGTGATGGGGAATTGTGTGTGTCTCAGGGAAATCATGCCACCAGATACTGCAAATATTTTGCATGGAGATTGTAAGCCCATGGAGACACCTCTAGCGACCAACTAGAGGAAGGATTCAGATGAAGAGGCTGATGTTACCATTTACCAACAGTTAGTGGGTTCATTGATGTATCTTGTGAACACACAGCCAGATATGTGCTATGCAGTAAACCAGTTGAGCCAAGCTATGGTTAGGTTGACCAAATTGTACTAGAAGGCAACAAAGCATGTTTTACGGTACCTCATAGGCACTACCCAATATCGATTATGGTGTATATGGACAAAGGGAGTGAATATGCATGCTTCATAGATGTAGATTGGGTAGGGAGTCCATTCGACCGAAAGAGTACATCAAGTGAAATTTTCATTGTTGGGTCTGCAACAATTTCCTGGTACAACCGGAAGTAGAGGTCTGTTGCACTCATCTCAGAAGAAGTTGAATACATGGCTACAAGTCAAGTGGCATGTGAACGAATCTGGATGAGAAATATACTTATGGGATTGTTTGGTTAGAAGATGGATCCAACTGTGATCTATTGTGATAACTAGAGTTGCATTAAGCTTTCTGAGAATCTCATATTTCACGATCAATCCAAGCATATAGATATCTAGTATCATCATTTACGAGATTATGTGCAGAGGAGGATAATGTTGCTACAATACATTCTGACATAGGAACAAGATCTTGACATATTGCCAAAGGCTTTGCCAAGAGGGAAGTTAGAATTCCACAGGTGTAGGATAGGAGTGGTTGATAATCCCTTTCTTGCTAAGAGGGAGTTTTGAGAAGTGTAGCAAGTAAGGCTCAATTTGACTCAGCCTTGGTCAAATTGAGAAAATTCAAAATTTCAACATCAACAGACAACTTGGAGGAAATTAATTGAGGTGACATGGCTCTTGTCACTTAGTTAGCTCAGTAAATTCAAGTTATTGGGATTGGAGTTCAGTTCGCATGTGTTTATTGCTAATTTATAGCAATCTAATTCAGCTATTTCTCGTTGTACTCGGTTAAACTAGTTCTAACAGTTAATAGAACTAGTTGGAGCTCAGTTGTGTAGTGGGACAATAGTATAACTCAGAGATCATCCAATCAACTAATCAATCAACCAAAAATAGCTCATGGATGTAAGGAATTTGAATTGCTTAGTTGTGGTGGAGATTCCAAGGCAGTGTAACATCAATTGTAAACTAGTGTTGAGTGTACAAGTGCTGCATGCAATCAATGATTAATCCTTGGGAATTGTGAAATTAATTTAGAGGAAATTCCTAAAGAATAGGGGCTAATTTTCTTAACATTTGCACAAGGAAATAGGGGCCTTGGTGAGTAAATATTTTTCTGTGTGTTGGCCAGATCTTATTCATTGAGCAGGAGAACAATTATTCTTTTGCAGGTTGAGCTCATAGCTAGAGCTAGCAATTGTAATAGTTTCTCAATTCATTGATTAGCGCAAACAGGCTTGAGGGTTTTTTCCCAGTTGGGTTCCCCTAGAAATCACTGTGTATTTGTGGTTTTTCTTATTGCATGTCTATGCATGTTGTTCTAAATTTTGAATTTCATTCCGCCTATCAATAGAGTAGAATTGTGTCTCTTGATTTTAGATTAAATTTCTTGAGTAGTTGCAACTCTATGAAATTTCTACACTTGGTGTCAACCTTTCCTTTATCAGTGACATGGGTGACATCGAATTAATTAAGCATTAATTTCAATTTTCTCTATTGTGCAACTAATTTCTCAACTTTATCAATGGAAATAGTCTCACTAAGAATAATACTTTGTATTATTTTATGGATTGCTCAATTTCAAAATTTATCTTCTTTTTGTGTAATGCTTGCTCATAAATTAAACTCTTATTTTCTATTCCTCTAAGAATTTCTCATAGGAATAAGTGATCTATATTGGATCACTATATTATTTTCCATCTATATCAATGCTTTCAAAGTGGAAAAATTGGAGGGATCAACTTGCAAGAGAAATTGTATTGGAAAGACCTCTTTTGGAGAATTAGGGTCTAAAACCTTCTAGAGCCATTTCTAGGCCTTAAATGACATTTTTTGGGGGGTAAATATTTCTTAATTTTTTTTAAATCCCGAGAATTTGTTATACACTTGGGGACCTTTCCAACAATACAATAATCACATCACTCAAAGTTATATGCAAAAGTTGTGCATCCCACAAGTTGACCTTACCATGTTTGAGAATTATGGTATGAATGGATGCCATGTGAGTCTCCATCATTCATGTATACGGGCCAGATCATGTGGGACTATGAAGAATAATCTAGAAGGGTTAAATTTTTCACACTAATTGAGAGTTAAAGGAGTCAAATTGGACCCCTCATTGGCTATCAGGCCACGTTATAATCAGGGCACTAGGAGGAAAAGATGTTCAACTATATTTTGATTAGATCTATTTCCATAAGGGAGTAGAGTAACACAAAATGAGAGTTGGAGCACATAACAGAGGATTTTACTGTCCTATAGTAACATAAAAGGCCATTGGTCTCAGGAAACTCAACAAAAAAACCCTTCTACTTAGTACTTGCATTATTTCCATTCCAAAAAAAGAGAGTAGAGGAGCATCACCTCCCAGTTTGATTTTCTCCCCTAAGGGTTTCATAGATAAAATCCTTGTGTTCGTTTTTGGTGTGTGATTGTATTTTATATTCTCTATTTTCTACATCTTATCTATTACATGCATAACCAATAAATCCATAATTAACAAATAAGGAATATAAAATTCATAATATATATTTCACTTTATTTTATTAGATTTAATGTGATGAAATATGAGTAGAACATCCATAGTAGTTTGAAAATCATGTTGGTATTAGAGAAAGTTTCTCTGTGGAATCTCGTGGGAAGTTTAAGGAGATCCAAGAAATAGTTTAAACAAAAAATTGTAGAATCCTAGCCATGAGTAGCGAATATATTCACAATAACCCTGACCAAACAAAAGAGAGACTCTTGAGGCTGGAAGCACAAGTCACAAATATCAACGACAACATGAACCTCCTTATGGTAGCTCTAGAAAATAAGCTTGGAATCGAAGAAGATGGAGGTTCCAATTCAGAGGTAAAATTGTAGTGAAAATTAGGGGATCATAAAGACCGAAAAAAGGAGTAAAGGAAAGAACCTTATAAAGTGCAGCCAAGTTTGAGTGTCATTACTCATTCACAGTCCTTGTTCAAGAGGGAAGGGAAGGTCGACATAAAACCATACCAAGGTGAGATCAATGTGTTATGAAACTAGCTCAAAAAATAGAAGAAAAGAAAGATCAACGACTTATAAATCAGCCTCTTTGAGGGGGAAACCTCCTTTACATTACATAAATGTACAATTCTTGGATGATACAAATGAAAAAACCTCCTTTCTATATATATGAGTCCAAGGGGTCACAATATAATCCTAGACAACATAACAATAATAATGTAAGGGCACAACAATAACAATAGTGGGCTTCTATGGGGCACAATAATAACAATATGGGGAATACATGGGCACAACACCAAGAATAAGGGGGCTACACTAATAATAAAAATAAGTGGATAGACTAGTATTATAGGGACCTAGAATTCCCCTCTCCTTCAAAGAAGTGTTGTCCTTAACGCTTGAGTAGTTCTATACGCTTCTGTATAAAATTATCATCCTCCCATGTCTAATCTTCAACGGGTAAGTTCTTGTTTCCGTGACTACTTCAGGTTCCAATATGATTTTTCCTTCTTCATCAAGTTCTAGCAAAATTGTTTGAATTGGGAGCTTGTCACCTATGACCTTCTTTAAGCATGAAACATGGAAAACTGGGTGCACTCGAGAAGATGCAAGAAGCTCCAATTTGTATGCCATAGTACCAATCTTTTGCAACACTTTGTAAGGACATAATACTATGGTGATAATTTATTATCCTTCTTAGCTTACTTGAGGGACATTTGTTTGTATGGTTGTAGCCATAAAAATACCCAATCACCTACATCAAAACTTATTTATCTGCAATGTTGATTTTCCCGTTGTTTCATTCAATTTTGCGCCAAGGTGAGGTTATCCTTTAAGAGTTGGAGAACTTGTTTTTGATGCTCGATGTGATCCTCCACTGCTTGAACCTTTGAATTTTATCTTAAAGATGATGTGATGGAGGGTGGATGATATCCATAAAGTGTCATAAATGGGGTTATTTTTATTGCAATATGGAAGGAAGTGTTATACCACCATTCAGTCGGAGGTAACCACTTAACCCATTGTATCTTTTTATCATATACAAAGCAACGAAGATATCCTTCCAAACATTTTTTCACTATCTCAATTTTCCCATCAGATTGAGGATGATATGATGAGCTATGAGCTAATTGAGTACCCAAACAAGAAAATAATTCATCCAAATTTTTTATCTAAAAATGGTATCTCTGTCGCTTATAATAATCTTTGGGTTTCCATAAATGTGGTAACAACTGTACTGGCTTTCAATGGATGAGATAATGCACAAAAGTTTGCATAATTGGTAAGTTTGTCAACTACCACCATGATGACATTATTTCCTTCGAATTTGGGTAAACCTGTGATAAAATCCGTTGAAGCCTCCTCCCAACATTGACTTGGAATGTATAAATTTTGTAACAAGCCTGGGGTATTAATTGTCTCAACTTTATTTTGTTGCCAAGCCAAACATTCTACCATAAACTTTTGAATATCAGATCTAAGGCCATCCCAAAAAATTTCCTTCTTGGCCCTGTGGTAAGTTTTTAAAAATTCTGAGTTCCCTAGGCTAAGGGAGAGGTGTGCAATTCCAAAAGAATATTTTGTTTGAGTTGGGAATTCTTACAAAGATATAAGCAATCTTTGTACCATAATGAATCATTTTTTCAGTTAAATGTTTCAAATGTACTGGGATCTTCCTGCAACTTTTGAATGAGTGCCCATACCTCTTCATCATTCTTCCATTCATCCCTTTCTTTGGTTATCCACTCGGGTTGGATAATAGAAATGACACAAAGCAATTCTTCCACATCCTTATCCTTTCTTGAGAGTGCATCTGCAACAATATTTTTCTTCCCTTTTTTTGTAGATGATTTCAAAGTCATAACCCAACATATTTGTGACCCATTTTTGCTGCTCTTCTGAAGATAATATTTGTTCCAAAAGTATTGAAGACTATCATGATCTGTTTCTACCTTGAAGTGTCTCCCCATTAGGTAAGGTCGCCATTGCTTTAGTGCATGTAGTATTGCCAATATTTGCTTCTCATAAACAGGTTTCAGTAAATATTTTCCTTTGATTGGACGACTTTCAAAAGCAATGGGTCTTCCTTATTACATTAAAACCACACCAATTCCATTTCCCGAGGCATCACATTCCACAATAAAGGTTTTTGTGAAGTCTGGTGTAGCTAAGACCGACGATTGGCACATTGCCTCTTTAAGATGTTCAAAGGCCTTAGTTGCTTATGGAGTCCAAGAAAATTCACATTTATTTAGTAATGATGTTAAAGGTTTCTATATCTCCCATAATTCTTAACAAATTTGCGACAATACCCTGTTAACCTCAAAAATCCTCGGATATGCTTTATGGTTGTAGGGATTTTACATTCCTTAATGGATTTAATTTTGTTAGGGTCTACCTTAACACCCTCATGAAATACAATATGACCCAAATATTCCACCTCTAGTACTCCAAATAAACATTTGCAGTTTTTTGCATATAATTGTTTCTCCTCCAATAGTTTGAGCACCATGTCAACATGTTGAACATGATCCTTCCAATACTTGTTGTAGATTAGTATATCATCAAAAAATACTAACACAAATTTTCTAAGGAAGGGTTTGAAAATGGAATTCATCAACCTTGAAATGTGGGAGGTGCATTAGTAAGGCCAAAAGGCATGACCAGAAATTCATAATGACCCTCGTGAGTTATGAATGTTGTTTTCAGAAAATCTTCACTCTTCATTCTAATTTTATGATATCCAGAACGAAGATCCAACTTGGTGAAGTAAATTTCTCCATGTAATTCATGAATGATGGGGATGGGAAATTTATCTTTAATAGTGAGCTTGTTGAGCTCCCTATAATCCATACACATACGCCATGATCCATCCTTCTTGTGCACTAATACTACTGGAGCAGAGAAATAACTTTGACTAGGTTGAATTATACCAGCCTCTAGCATTTCTGCAACCATACGTTCAATCTCACTCTTTCTAGCATAAAGATATCTATAAGGCCTGGAGTTTGGAGGAATACTTCCTAGAATCAAATGAATAGCATGATCATGATCACAAATAGGTGGGAGTCCTTTGGGAGTCTCAAATACCTTGGAATGATTGTCCAGGAATTTTTGGAGATTTGGAGAAATAGATGATTTTGATTTTTGAACCTATAGTGAGCATAATTGTGAAATTACGCCTCATTTTTATTTCTTCAGAATATTTTTCATGACATTAGAGTTGATTATCTTTCCTGGCTTCCCTATGACACACCATAATTCAACTTCCTTTCCTTTATTGGCAATATAATTCTTATGTCTTAATATGTTGTCCTTGATGGCAACACTCTGGAAAATAATGGAGTATATGTCTTCTGGAGAAACTCAATAGTTTGTAGAAGGTCTATCAGAAGAAATGTGTCAAGTCCAGCAAAATTTGGTTAATATTCATATTGAAGGTTCTATACGCGGGTTAGTACAGGCCAAGTCGCGTATACATGCAAATAATAACGAACCAAGTTGCGGATGCCTTTTGCGCTCTAAATATATGATACCAGGGGGCTATACCATGGTATTAGCCCACAGTATTGAGCGTTGTGTCGTCTATTTGATTCCGTCCAAGAATACCATCGGTAGTTGTGTGGTTTTGGCTCATGGTATTGGTAAAGGCTAAATCTATATAAGGAGAAAAAGATCATAGTACAAGGGTGTGCATGTTTAAGGGCTATTACTGAATACTTCTTTCTGAAGTATATCTGAATGTGATGAACTCTATTTTATTGGTAGATCTGAATCTATGATGCACCCTTGGATACAATGATGGATCAAGATCTCTTGACCTAAAATGACTATGTACTTGATCTATTGAAGAGATGATTAGATTTGTGACCTGGCGCATGTTTGTTAAAATGAAGTGAATAAATCTGGGTAAGCTCTATAGATCTAGAACATTCTGCAAAATTAATATTTACAGATCTATACGCTAGTTCGTCTCAGTAAAAGCGCGTATACACGCGGCTTTGTCTTAGAAAAAGCACGTATGGAAGTCAGGGTTTTCTGAAGCTTATTGCAGAGGTTATCTATTTATTATTGTTGTATTATTGTTATATGTCAATGAAATCTTCATGTAGATCTAGGTTGCTTGAATACTGTATATGTTGCTAAGTTGAATATGTACAAATCTAGTCAATGAGTGAGTAAATATTTTAATGATGACTGAATAATTAAGGGTTCTACAGCACTGAAAATATATTTGACGGAAAGCCTCAGATCTGGTTCTGAGACTGACCATATTCTAGAAGATCAACATTCACAGATCTATACACAGGTTGGTGTGAAGGAAAGCGTGTATACACGCGGGTTTAGTAAAGCAAAGTAGTGTATGCATTTTAAGATAATGAATGATCAGGGTTGAGATTTTTTCTACATGTTAATTATGAAATCTGGGTTTATTACTGTGTTCTGGTTACAGTAATATCACTGTTTTGATTGAAGTTTGGGTTAAATATATTATTGATGATCTTTATGATGAGTTGTGTTGAAGCTGTGGGATCTAGTGTGAAAATTGATGAAACGTGGTCTATAGTGGTTCTTAATGTGGAAGTAGAAGCTTCCTTCCAGTAGAAGTTGGTGTTTTGATCAGGGGGTTGAAGCTCCCTTCCATTAGTGTCTGGTAAACAAGATTAGGGGGTTGTAACTCCCTTCCAGTAGCAGCTGGAGAACGAGAGAAGGTTGCAGCCTTCTGCAGGTAAATTTCTGTGTACTAATATTAGTTTTCATCAGTACAATACCGTAAGCATTTTTCCATATAATAAATATTGAAGATAAAGATGACAGCAACAGTGGTTTTCTCCCGAATTGGGTTTCCACCTTAAATCTCGATGTTCATGTGTGATTCTCTTGTATGATGATTTATTCTGCTATTACTGCACATATTTACTGCTTAACTATCTGATGCATAATTGATCAACTAAGTTAAAGATTGTTTCTAAAACTTTATTTAACAATAAAGTTATCTCATATTACGCAAGTTTATGTTGATATATCCACGTATATACGCGAGTTGGGTTCATTAAAGTCGCATATAGAATTCAGTAAAAAAAAAAAAAGGTTTTTAGTGAGCTATAAATATCGATTCACCCCCCCCCCCCCCATTATTTTTCCCAACAATTGGTATCAGAGCAGGTCCTTCTAAAGAAGCTTAATCGCTAAAAGGAAGATCAGCTAAGATGAGCAATAAAGATGGGACAACATCTATCAGGCCTCCTCTCTTCAATGGAAACAATTTAATCTTCTGGAAGGCAAGGACAAGATCCTATCTTCAGTCTCTTGGAGTAGATGTATGGGCTATAGTTGAAGGAGGTTATCAATATCCAGTGTCAGTTCAACAAGATCCAGCTGCAAGAAAGAAATATGAAACCAATGCAAAGGCGGTCAATGCATTATTGGGAAGTTTCACTGAATCAGAATTTCTCAAATTCATGCAGTTGAATACAACAAAGGAGATATGGGACAAAATAATTTTGAGATATGAAGGTGATGCCAAGGTAAAAAGTGCTAAACTCCAAACTCTCAGAATTCAACATGAAAAACTCAGAATGCATAATGAGGAAAGAATTGCTAGTTTCTTTTTACGTCTAGATGATATTGTAAATCGTATGAGAAATCTGGGTGAAACCATAACTCACAATACTCTAGTAGAAAAGGTTTTAAGATCTCTAACTCCCAAATGCGAGTCAAAAGTGTCTGCTATTGAAGAGAAGCAGGATATACAAACTCTTATTGTTGTTAAACTTCATGGGATTCTGACTGCATGTGAAATGAGGAAAGGAGGTCCATCTGCAGTCAAAGAAGTTATTTTTAGAGCTGCTGCAAAAGGAAAGGAAGTAGAAGAATAAGAAGGATCAGGGTATGTTTCAGAAGAAGATGAGATAAATTTTGTAAAGAAGCTATAACTTGGCACTGGAAGGTTCAGATGTAAGATTCCTTTTAAATGTTTTTCTTGTGGAAGAGTTGGTCATTATGCTGCTAAATGTCCCCATAAAGATAATTATGAAAAGGGAAAGGAAGTTGCAGAAGGAAATAAGAAACGGTTTATCAATAGAAAAAGTTATTATACTCATGAAGGTAGTGATGGTCTATCAAATAGTGAAGAAGGAGAATCTAATCAAGATATTAGACTACTCATAACTTTTGAAACAAACTCTAGTGAGACTAAAGATACTTTTATGGATGCATTAGAAGAAAATGATTTTCTTAAAGAAATAAATCATCTCAAAATATGTTTGGAAGAAAACAAAATTGCCATAGATACTCTAAAGAATCATCTTATAGAAAAGGAGAAGCACAATGAGAAATTAGAATGTGAAATAGTAAGTCTAAGAAAGGAAATTGAGAAAGTGAAAACTTTAAATATTAGATTTGCTAAAGGATCTGAAACCTTAGATGAAATTATGAAGGTACAACGCTCTCCTCTTATAAATACAGGTCTTGGATATATCGGAGAATCCTCTCAGTCTTCAGCACCAAGCTATCTAAATGCAGCTAAAGCCAACCCGCAACATTTTGTCACTCAGAAAAAGAACAAAGAGACTACATAGGTAAAGCATGACCACTTCAATACAAGGAATAACAATAATAGAAATATCAATCAACAGGTAAACATAAATAGAAGGATTCATGATCGCAGAAAATTATTCTTTAATGGACAATGTTTCTCATGTCATAATTTTGGTCATAAAGTTGCTCAATGTGTTGCATATAAAACCATCATGACCAGAGAAGCAAGAAAGTAAAGAAATGAGATTGGAATAAAGAAGAATACTTATAACAACTTCTCTCCTCTTCAAAATGAAATTAAATGTTCTTATTGCAATAAATTTGGACATGAAGAATCTGAATGCAAGAGCAAAATTCAGCCAAAAGAGCATATACCTTCAAATTCCAAGGTATGGAGAAAGAATGACTTATAGGTTGAAAGCTGTGTAGCTTTATTTGCAGAAGGGGAAGAAAATCAATGGTACATTGATAGCGGATGCTAAAAACACATGACAGGTGATAAAAATAAATTCCTTTCATACAATGCTCTAGAGAAGGAAAATAATGTTACCTTTGGAAATGACTCTGCTGTTGTCATTAAAGGAAAAAGTTCTATTTTTCTAAAAGAAAAGGTGAAAGCTAACAATGTTATGTATGTGGATGCATTAAAGCATAACCTGTTGAGTGTAATTCAAATGTGTGATCAAGGAAATGAAGTTGTCTTTAGTTCAAAATAATGTGTAGTACGTGAACTTGACACAGGAAAAACGGTAATAAAAGGAACTAGAACACCAAGCAATATGTATTTATTGAAAGGTGGCCAAGAGCAATGCGGTAAATCTTTAGAAATTTGGTTATGGCACAGAAGATTGGGACATTTGAGCTTCTCCTAAATAAGCAAATCTAGCAGACTCAAAGTTGTTTATGATCTTCCCAGCATCATTCTACCTAAAAGTACCATATGAAAATCATGCCAATTTGGTAAGAAAACCAGGGTGCAATTCAATGCCAAAGAAGGATCAGCAAGTAAGCCTCTTAAACTTATACATACTGATCTATGTGGTCCTGTAAGAAAAAAATCACCTCGTGGAGAGCAATACTTTATTTTATTTATTGATGACTTCTCTAGAATGTGTTGGATCAACTTACTAAAACATAAAGATGAAGCATTTGAAAATTTTAAGACCTTCAAAGCTTTGGCTGAAAATGAATTAGATCTAAAAATCAAATGTATTAGATCTGACCGAGGAGGAGAATATATATCAGATGAATTCTTTGATTTCTGTGAACATCATGGCATACAAAGACAGTTTTCTATAGCTGGAACCCCACAACAAAATGGCGTGGCAAAAAGGATGAATAGAACAGTGCAACAGATGGCTTGGGCTATGCTTGATGAATTTGGAACTCTCGATACCTTTTGGGGAGAAGCAACAGTAAATATTCTTAACAAGGCTCATGTTCATGTGAATAGTGATAAAATTCCTTATAAAATCTGGTATGACAATCTTCCCACTGTAAATCATTTTAGAGTTTTCGGAAGAAATTTTTTATCAAGAACAATGATGAAAAACTTGGTAAGTTTGAACCTAGAGCAGATGAAGGAATATTTATTGGTTACTCTTCTAGAAGTAAAGCATATAAATGTTACAATAAAAGACTTCAAAATATTGTTGAATGTATTGATTTTGTAATTGATGAGTCTCTCATAGCTCCTAAAAGGGAAATAACAACAACAAATGAAGAAGATGATGATGTATACTTTCCCTCATCAAATAGAGACAATATAGAAGGTGAACCCAATGAAGCACCAGAACAAGGTCCATCTGAAAAGGCTCCATCCAAGTATGTTCAAAAGAATAATCTATAATCCCAAATTCTGGAGAAAAGGGATCAGTTGTCCAAACAAGAATAACTCTTGTAGGATCCCCTAGCTATCTGGCATTCTTATCCACTATTGAACCACATAATGTAAATCAATCTAGTAAAGATGAATCTTGGATTCAAGCCATGAATGAAGAACTTGATCAGATTGAAAAGAATCATACTTGGGAATTGGTTCCAAGACCTCATGATAAAAATGTTATTAGAACAACATGGATATTCAAAAACAAGTTAAATGAAAATGGAGATGTTATTAGGAACAAAGCTAGACTTGTTTGTAAACAGTATGCTCAACAAGAAGGTATATACTTTGAAGAAACATTTTCTCCTATAGCCAGACTTGAAGACATAAGAATGTTTCTTGCTTTTTCAAGTTTTCCACAATTCAAAGTTTATCAAATAGATGTTAAATCTGCTTTCCTCAATGGTGATCTAGAAGAAGAAGTTTATATAGAACAACCAGAAGGATTCATTCTGGGAAATGATGAAAAACTTGTTTGAAAACTTAAAAAGGCTTTATATGGTCTCAAACAAGCTCCTCGGGCATGGTACTATTGTCTTGACAAATATCTTCAACAACAAGGTTTTACAAAAGGATCTGTTGACAATAACTTATCACAAAATTTGAGAATGATAAACTATTGATTATAGTTGTGTATGTTGATGACATCATATTTGGAAGTAATGAAGAGTCCATGAGTCATAAATTTGCCTCTGTTATGTAGAAATAATTTGAAATGTCTTTACTTGGGGAACTAACATATTTTCTTGGCTTACAAGTGCAACAAGCAACATATGGCATATTTCTATCACAAGCAAAATATCTCAAGCAAATTCTGAAGAAGTATGGGATGGAAAATTGCAAATCTGTGAGTACTCCAATGATAACTAGATGTAACATTAGTTCTCATGATGATTCTCCCATGGTGAATCAACCAGAGTATAGATCCATGATTGGAAGTCTACTTTATCTAACCGGGACAAGACCAGACATTATGCATGCAGTTGGGATTGTTGGACGATTCCAAGCTAATCCAAAAGAGTCTCACATTCAGGCTGTAAAAAGAATATTAAAATATCTACAAGGGACTCAAGACTTTGGTCTATGTTATCTAAAGAATTTTGATCTCACTCTGCATGCTTACACAGATGCAGATTGGGCTGGAAATGTTGATGATAGAAAAAGCACTAGTGGTGGTGCATTCTATATGGGGCCCCGATTAGTCTCTTGGTTCAGCAAGAAACAAAGTTCTATTGCCTTATCTACAATAGAAGCAGAATATGTGGCTGTTGCATCATGTTGCACACAACTTCTTTGGATGATGCAGACATTACAAGATATTCAAATAAAATGTTCACCTCCAATCTCCATTATATGTGATAATACAAGTGCCATTAGTATCTCGAAGAATCCTGTTATGCATTCCAAGACCAAGCACATTCCTATCTAGTATCACTTCTTACGTGAACAAGTGCTTGAACAAAAAGTTAAATTGGAGTATGTTCCCTCCAAAGAATAAGTTGCAGATATATTTACTAAACCTCTTCCCAGGGAAGCATTTGAATATCTCAGACAGAAGTTGGGAGTTGTCTCTGCCTCTCTTATCAAATATGCTTAATTTCAGAAGATTAAATTCGGTATGCTGGTTTCATAAAGGAGAATCACGTATATATGCAAGTTTCTGTGCATAAAAACGCGTATGGTTTTTGCTGACAGAAATTATGTGGGTCAGCTTTCAGAACAATCTGTGGTGTTGTTAGGTAATCTTTATTATTGTTCCAGTATTCATCTTACTGTACCTTTCTTTGATATTTATCTCCTTGATGAAGATGCTTTGATGAATTGGTTGTTGAAGGTGTTCAGGATGCACAGGCTTAGGGGGAGCACCTGCCTTGTTGAAAAGGATGCATTGTTGGTTTCTGATTTATGATCTCTCTCTTGAGATCTTTTGGTCCGGGTTATAAAAATTCATATCTGTAATTTGTTGAAAAAATTATGTTGAGACCTATGATGTAAAATTATTATATTTAGTCATGTAAGGACTTGTTCAATTTTGTAAACCCACTTGGTTGGGTAGTTGAGTCAAATATGTAATTCCACTTGGTTGGATCATTGATGTAAGTATGAGTCCTTGGTGATAGGAAAGGTCATACTCGGTTGAGTTATAGAGTCATGTACTTCATTGAAAAATCTGTCTAAATATCCAACATGAACTTAGGGGGAGCATGGTAACTTCAGTGCACATCAAATTTGCAAAGATCTTCTTTCTACAAGAGAAACCTTGTTTCGGTATTGATCCACCCTTTGCCCTTGATGTCAAAAGGGGAGAGTATTCAGATGTGGTGATAAAACTTCGTCATGGTTGCCATCAAGTCCAAAGGGGGAGATTGTTGGCAATATGATTCTTATGTCTTCATATGTTGTCCTTGATGGCAACTCTCTGGAAAATAATGGAGTTTATGTCTTCTAGAGAAGCTCAGTAGTTTGCAGAAGGTCTATCAGAAGAAATGTGTAAAGTCCAACAAAAGTTGGTTAATATTCATATTGAAGGTTCTATATGCGGGTTAGTACAGGCCAAGTCGCGTATATACACTGATAAGAATGATCCAAGTCGCGGATTCCTTTTGTGCTCTAAAAATATGATACGAGGGGGCATTACCATGGTATTAGCCCACAGTATTGAGCGTTGTGTTGTCTATTTGATTCCGTCCAAGAATACCATTGGAAGTTGTGTGGTTTTGGCTCATGGTATTGGTAAAGGCTAAATCTATATAAGGAGAAGAAGATCATAGTGCAAGGGTGTGCATGCGTAAGGGTTGTTACTGAATACTTCTCTCTGAAGTATATCTGAATGTGATGAACTCTGTTGTATTGGCATATCTGAATCGATGATGCACCCTTGGATATAGTGATGGATCAAGATCTCTTGACCTGAAATGACTATGTACTTGATCTATTGAAGAGATGATTTGATCTATGACCTGGCGCATGTTTGTTGAAGTGAAGTGAAGAAATATGGGTAAGTTCTATAGATCTGAAACATTCTGCAAAATTAATATTTACAGATCTATACACTAGTTCGTCTCGGTAAAAGCGCGTATATAAGTTGTTTTGTCTTAGAAAAAAGCGTGTATGGAAGTCAAGGTTTTCTGAAGCTTATTGCAGAGGTTATCTATTTATTGTTGTTGTATTTCTATTGTCTATCAATGAAGTCTTCATGTAGATCTGGATTGCTTGAATATTGTATATGATGCTAAGTTGAATATGTACAAATATGATCAGTCAGTGAGTAAATATGTTTAATGATGACTGACTGATTAAGGGTTCTACAATACTGAAAATATATCTGACTCAAAGCCTCAGATCTTGTTCTGAGACTGACCATATTCTGGAAGATCAGTATTCACAGATCTATACACAGGTTGGTGTGAAGGAAAGCGCGTATACACGCGGGTTCAGTAAAGCAAAGTAGCATATGCATTTTAAGATAATGAATGATCAAGGTTGAGATTGTTTCTACATGCTAATTTTGAAATTTGGGTTTATTACTATGTTCTGGTTACAGTAATCTCACTGTTCTGATTGAAAATTGGGTTAAGTATATTATTGATGATCTTTATGATGAGTTGTGTTGAAGCTGTGGGATCCTGTGTGAAAATTGATGAAACGTGATCTGCAGTGGTTCTGAGGGTTGAAGCCTTCAGTGTGGAAGTAGAAGCTTCTTGCCAATAGAAGCTGGTGTTCTGATCAGGGGGTTGAAATTTCCTTCCAGTAGCGGCTGGTAAACAAGATTAGGGGGTTGTAGCTCCCTTCCAGTAGCAGCTGGAGAACGAGAGAAGGTTGTAGCCTTCTATAGGTAAATGCCTGCGTACTGATATGAGTCTGCATCAGTACAATATTGTAAGCAATTTTCCATATAATAAATATTGAAGACAGAGACGACAACAACAATGGTTTTCTCCCGAATTGGGTTTCCACCTTAAATCTTGGTGTTCATGTGTGATGCTCTTGTGTAATGATTTATTCTGCTATTACTGCACATATTTATTGCTTAAATATCTGATTCATAACTGATAAGCTGAGTTAAATATTGTTTCTGAAAGTTTATCTAACAATAAAGTTATGTCAGTATACACAAGTTTCTGTTGATATATCTGTGTGTATACGCGAGTTGGGTTCATTAAAGTTGTGTATAGAATTCATTAAAGAAAAATTAAAAGTTTTCAGTGAGCTATAAATACTAATTCACACCCCCCCCCTCCCCCCGCCGCCCCCCTCTCAATATTTTTCCCAACATCCTTCTGAAAAAAATAAATAAATAAATAAATAAAACAAAAATAATAAATAAATAAATAAAAATAAAAATAAATAAATAAATAAAATAATTTTAAATTAATTAATTAATTAATTAATATATATATATATATCAAGAAAATTTCTTGAAAATTAAAAGCTACTGTCCCCAAATATTGTAACCATTGTACTCTTAGTACAACATCAGCACCACTCATTGGGATGGAGAGCATTGGAATATTTAATACATATTCCCCCATGGTTAGTTTTATATGATGGCACTTTCCAGAGTAATTTATAGTTCCTCCATTTGCAACCATCACTTGACACTCTGGTGTTGGGTATAGGAAGCAATTCAATTCCTTGGCTACCTTACAATGAATAAAATTATGGGTATTACCCGAATCAATCAGAAATATTACATTTTTCTTCTTGATATGTACTTCTATCTTGAGAATTTAAGGAGTGGTAATTCCTGCCAATGCATTACAGGATATGGTCGGATTCATTTCTTCTTCCTTTAGGGTTGGTTCCTGGTGTTTTGAAGTTTCTTGTTCCCTTTCTTCCTCCTCTTCATAATCTATGTACAATAATTTATTCTTAGCACACTTATGACCTTTAGTGTATTTGATATCGCAACTATAGAAAAACCATTTTACTCTTTTTTCTTCATTAATGTGCACACACACAATTCCAATATTTCATCAAGTGCCAACCAAGCCAAGAAATTGCACAATTCTAACAAGAAATATGTTTTACTATTTTTAAGAGAAAAATAGTTTAGTGATAAGTTAATAAGAGAAAAGGCATCCTTGGAGAGGTGTACTAAATAATAAAACAACAAATGGAAGGTTTTTTACAAACATACATGGGAGTGTTCTAGGAGCCTAAAGGGCTACAACCTAAGAGGGATGTGGAGAACAATTTAATTGTTTTCAAAATCGCCATTACTAAATATTGGGTTGTATAGATAGTTCATTCTTGAAACAAGCAATGTCAAAAATCAACTATTATAGCATGGTGTGATTTGACCAGGTACATCACCTTATGGGTTACCCATCATAGTTTTGCTAAAGAAGGATGGAAATTGACGAATGTGCATCATTTACATAGCGCCAAAAAGGATTATTTTCAAGAATAGGCACCCCCTACCTATGATTGATGATCTATTAGGTTGGTTGCAACAGGAAAAATATTTCACCAAGGTAGATTTAAAATCAATGTATCACCAGGTCCGAGTCCAAAAAGAAGACACTTGGAAGATCACCTTCAAAAGAAAACAAGGTTTGTATGAGTTGTTAGTCATGCCATTTCATTTATGCAATGCACTACGTATGTTCATGAGACTAATGAGTGATGTATTGCACCCTTATTTAGATTCAATTGTTATTGTTTATTTGGATGATATACTAGTTTACAATGTTGCTTGAGAGGAGCACATCTCACATTTGATGCAGGTGATGGAGTCCTTGAAGAAGGGCCAACTAGTGGAAAATCTCAAGAAATGTGAGCTTGCACAACAATCATTAGTGTATTTAGGCTATGTGATTGGTGGAGGGGAGCTTAGGATTTTACAAATACGGAGGCCCTCGCAAAGTGGCGAGTGCCTACAAATATCTTTGAATTTAGGAGTTTTGTTGGAGAAACACAGTACCTAAGGAAATTCATAGCTTTATTTTTGGTATTAGTTGTGCCACTTCACACTATAATAGTGAGTGACAAGATCTTCCGATGGGGGAAGTGTTATTAGAATGCCTTTGAAGAGTTCAAAATAAAATTAATTAAACACCAATGCTCATGTTACCAAAATTGCAACAACCCTTTGAAGTGTAGACAAATGAGAGTGGGTATCTCATGGGAGTTGTCTTGATGTAGGGGGGAAGTATTTCATAGGGTAGTTAGTAAATACCCTTCATATGGCAAGGATCTCCATGCCTTAGTACAAGTTGTCAAAATGTGGAAACACTATATTACGAGGAAAGGAAACCATCATCCAAACAATTCACCAGTTGTTACAATACCTACAAGCCTAAAGTAAGTTACATCATACTAAGCACTACAAGTGGATGGGGTTCTTACAATAGTTTCATTTAGTCATAAATATGAAAATGGAAACACAAACAAGTTGGATAATATGATTTCAAGGCCACCCACATAAATAATTACAGCTTCGGGAACTTTGATGCACATGGAACCTTTCACCTATGATGCATATATATGAGGACTTCAAGGATGTGCTTTAGTAGTTGTAAAGCTAGATTCATGCAAGTGATGGTGACATCACAAATGACTATCATCTTTATGATGGGTTACTCTATAGGTTGGAAAAGCTTTGTGTTCCTAAAGATGGGCAATTTCAACTAATTAGAGAGGCTCACACCTCCAACCTTGTAGGGAATTTTAGTGTAGGGAAGATAATGGCCAACTTATAGAGGTATGTGTACTGGCCTATGTAGGTAGATGTTGGTAGGTTCATTAGGGGATGTATTTTTTGTTGTAACAACAAACCTAGTAATAGGAAATAGGATATATACCATCCCTTAATTGTACCCACTCATCCTCGAGAAGAAATTTCCATGGATGTTGTGGGAGGTTTAGCAACAATTATGAAGGGACATGACTGTATGTTCATGATGATTGAAAGGTTCAGCAATATGTGCATTCTCGTGCCTTGTAAAAATATCATCAAAGGGAAAGAAGCAACAAACTTGTTCTTTGAATAGGTTTGGGTGCACATTGGGATAATGAGGAGCATAATTTTATATAGGGACACTAGATTTCTTAGTGCATTTTGGGCTACATTGTAGGAGAATATGGAGACGAAGCTGAAGAGGTTAACAACATTCCATCGACATATAGATGGAAAACATAAGTAGTCAACATAACTTTGTGCAAATTTCAGAGGGTTACAATGAAAAGCATAAGAAGGCTTAGAAAGAAAATATGATCTATATACAACACTCTTATAATAGAGCAATCCATATTTCTATTGGTAAATCCCCATTTCAAACTTGTTTTGGATACTTTACACCATCAACTTTGGATGTATGGCCAACATGTATGAGTGAGAAAGAATCTCATAGGGGATGCTTTAAGAGCACACAATTTTGTTAAGAACATTGGGTAGATCTATTTTCAAGTACAAGAGACATTGAAGAAGTTATAGGAATAATACAAGGCTAAGCATGATCAACATAGGATAAAGAATTCATTCAAACTAGGAGATAAAGTTTGGTTACAATTGAATAAGGAGAGGCTACAGGGTCTTGGTAAGAAAATCAAGGCCTTGCAATATGAACCTTTCAAGATATTGGAAGAGGTGGGAGTTAATGCCTATAGACTTAGTATACCCCCATACATGAGCATTTATTAAATGTTGAATGTGGAAAATCTCAAAATCTATGAGCCTTTCATGTTGGATCAAGAAGAGGAGAAGATACTACCTTCCATAGAGGACTTAGGTCCATATGAACATGCAAAGTTGACAAAGGGTATACTTTTTTAGAAAAGGTATAGAACCAAAAGATAGGGGTAGCATGACCTTGGGTAGACTGGGTAGAGGGGACAAGTTCTATTTTGGTTAAGTTTATTTAAGGAATCTAGTTTCAATAATATGGTATTTAAGGATTTTGAATAGCAAACACACATTAGAGCTTTATGCTCAATTCATATCATTAACTAGAATAGATTCATCGAGATAATGCTATCACAAAGTCAACATGATTATCAAATATGGGAACCTTGAATTAGTCCCAAATACTTTGAAGAAGGAAATATGAGGCTTCAATTAAGAACATATGAAACAATGATTAAGATTTGAATACCCTTAAGGTAACATCAATTTAAGCTACATAATAGTTTGACCTAGGATAACTTTTGAAAAACCAAGAGCTAAAGTAACATGGTGGATAATAAGTGGATATCAAGCACATAGGGAGTAAATAACAACCAATTTGAATGACTAAGAACTAGTTAATGTTAAATTACTTGGATCCACAAGATGGTGTTGTGTAACCAGCTCCAAAAATAGAATAAAAGAGATATCAACGCCTTAGAAATAAGCCACTTCGAGGGGGCAACCTCCAATACATTACATAAATGAACAATTCTTGGATGATACAATTTACAAAACCTCCTTTCTATATATAGGAGTCCATGGGGCCATAATGTAATCCTAGTGGGCCACAATGTAATCCTAGCCGACCTAACAATAATAATTTAAGGGCACAATAATAATAAAATGGGGGTTACAAGGGTACAATAATAACAATAAGGGGTTACACTAACAACAATAAGGGACTATACTAGTAATATAGGGACCTAACATGCCCCTCTCCTTCAAAAAAGTGTTGTCCTCAACGCTTGAATAGCTCCGGGTGCTTCTGTATAAAATTCTCATCCTCCCATGTAGAATCTTCAGTGGGTAAGTTCTTCCACTTGATGAGATACTCTGAAATTGATCGATTCCGTAGTTGTCGAGTTCTTGTTTCCATGACCGCTTCAGGTTCCAATATGATTTTTCCTTCCTCATCAAGTTCTAGTAATATTGTTTGAACTGGAAGATTTTCACCGATAACCTTCTTTAAGCATGAAACATGGAAAATTGGATGTACTCGCGAAGAAGCAGGAAGCTCCAATTTGTATGCCATAGTACCAATCTTTTGCAACACCTTGTAAGGACCATAGTACTTTGGCGATAATTGATTATCCTTCTTAGCTTGCTTGAGGGACATTTGTTTGTATGGTTGTAGCCGTAAAAATACCCAATCTCCTACATCAAAACTTCTCTCGCTGTGATGTTGATCTGCCTGTTGTTTCATTCGATTTTGTGCCAAATTCAGGTTATCCCTTAAGAGTTGGAGAACTTCTTGCTGATGCTCGATGTGATCTTCCACTGCTTGAACCTTCGAATTTTCCCTTAAAGATGATGTGATGGATGGTGGATGATATCCACAAAGTGCCATAAATGGGGTCATTTTTGCTGCAGTATGGAAGGAAGTGTTATACCACCATTCAGCAAGAGGTAACCACTTGACCCATTGTGTTTGTTTATCAGATACAAAATAACGAAGATATCCTTCCAAACATTTATTTACTATCTCAGTTTGACCATCAGATTGAGGATGATAAGATGAGCTATGAGCTAATTGAGTAGCCAAACAAGAAAATAACTCCGTCCAAAAATTTCCAGTAAAAATGGGATCTCTGTCGCTCACAATAACCCTTGGGCTTCCATGTAGCTTTTGAATTCTGTCCATAAATGCAGTAGCAACTGTACTTGCTTTAAATGGATGAGATAATGCACAAAGTGTGCATACTTGGTAAGTCTATCAACTACCACCATGATGACATTCTTTCCTTCGGACTTAGGTAAACCTGTGATAAAATCCATTGAAATCTCCTCCCAACGTTGACTTGGAATGGATAAAGGTTGTAGAAGTCCCGTGGTCTTAATTGTCTCCACTTTATTCTGCTGGCAAACCAAACATTCCGCCACAAACTTTTGAATATCAGATTTAAGGCCATCCCAAAAAAAATCTTTCTTCACCCTGTGGTAAGTTTTTAAAATTCCTGAGTGTCCTCCTAAAGGAGAAGTGTGCAATTCCAGAAGAATCTTTTGTTTTAGTTGGGAATTCTTACAAAGATATAAGCGATCTTTGTACCATAAGGAATCATTTTTCCAACTAAATGTATCAGATGTACTAGGATCTTGCCGCAACTTTTGAATGAGTATCCATACATCTTTGTCCTTCTTCCATTCATCTCTTGCTTCAGTTATCCAATCTGGTTGGATAATAGAAATGGCACAAAGCAATGCTTCCACCTCTTCATTCTTTCTTGAGAGTGCATCTGCAACAATATTAAGCTTTCCTTTTTTGTAGATTATTTCAAAGTCATAACCCAACATCTTTGTGACCCATTTTTGCTGCTCTTCTGAAGATAGTCTTTGTTCTAAAAAGTGTTTAAGACTATCATGATCAGTTTTTACCTTGAAGTGTCTTCCCATTAGGTAAGTTCACCATTTCTTTAGTGCATGCAGTATTGCTAACATTTTCTTCTCATAAATAGGTTTCTGTAAATACTTTCCTTTGATTGGACGACTTTCAAAAGCAATGGGTCTTCCTTCCTGCATTAAAACTGCACCAATTCCATTTCCTGAGGCATCACATTCCACAATAAAGGTGTTTGTGAAGTCTGGCGTAGCTAAGACCGGTGCTAGGCACATTGCCTCTTTAAGATGTTCAAAGGCCTTAGTTGCTTCAGGAGTCCATGAAAATGCATCTATCTTCAATAATGTTGTTAGAGGTGCTGCTATTCTCCCATAATTCTTAACAAACTTGCGATAATACCCTGTTAACCCGAGAAATCCTCGCAAATTCTTTATGGTCGTGGGGACTTTCCATTCCTTAATGGCTTTAATTTTGTTAGGGTCTACTTTAACACCCTCGTGAGATATAATATGACCCAGATATTCCACCTCTTGTACTCCAAAGAAACATTTGGATGTTTTTGCATATAATTGTTTCTCCTGCAATAGTTTGAGCACCCTGTCAACATGTTCAACATGATCCTCCCAAGACCTGCTGTAGATTAGTATATCATCAAAAAATACTAGCACAAATTTTCTAAGGAAGGGTTTGAAAATGGAATTCATCAACCCTTGAAATGTAGAAGGTGCATCGGTAAGGCCAAAAGGCATGACCAAAAATTCATAATGACCCTCATGAGTTCGAAATGTTGTTTTTGGAATATCTTCAGTCTTCATTCTAATTTGATGATATCCCGAACGAAGATCCAACTTGGTAAAATAAATTGCTCCATGTAATTCATCCAATAATTCATCAATCACAGGAATGGGAAATTTATCTTTAATGGTGAGCTTATTGAGCTCCCTATAATCCGGACACATTCGCCATGATCCATCCTTCTTGTGTACCAATATTACAGGAGCAGAGAAAGAACTTTGACTAGGTTGAATTATACCCGCCTCTAACATTTCTGCAATCATACGTTCAATTTCGCTCTTTTGGAAGTAAGGATATCTATAAGGCCTGATGTTTGGAGGAACACTTCCTGAATCAAATGAATAGCATGATCATGATCACGAATAGGTGGGAGTCCTTTGGGAGTTTCAAACACCTTGGAATGATTGTCCAAGACTTGTTGGAGATCTGCAGAAATAGATGATTTTGATGTTGGAACTTCTAGTGAGCATAACTGTGCAATTACGCCTCGTTGTTCTTTCTTTAGAAGCTTTGTCATGACATTAGAGCTTATTATCCTTCCTGGCTTCCCCACAATACCCCGTAATTCGACTTCCTTTCCTTCTGAAAAAAATTTCAAGAAAAGTTCTTGAAAATTAAAAGCTACCGTCCCCAAAGATTGTGACCATTGTACTCCTAGTACAACATCAGCACCTCCCATAGGAATGGAAAGCATTGGACTAGTCAATACATATTCCCCCATGGTTAGCTTGATATTATGGCATTTTCCAGAGCAATTTATAGTCCCTCCATTTGCAACCATCACTTGACATTCTGGTGTTGGGTATAGGGAACATTTTAATTCCTTGGCTACTTTACAATGAATAAAATTATGGGTGCTACCTGAATCAATCAACACTATTACCTTTTTCTTCTTGATATGTCCTTCTATCTTGAGAGTTTGAGGAGTGGTAATACCTTCCAGCGCATTACACGATATGGTCGGATTCATTTCTTCCTCTTCTAGGGATGGCTCCTGGTGTTTATCCTCTTCTTGTTCATTTTCTTCTTCCTCTTCAAAATCTATGTAAAATAATTTATTCTCAGCACACTTATGACCTTTAGTGTATTTGCTATCACAACTGTAGCAAAGCCCTTTTACTCTTTTTTCTTCCAATTGTTATGGTGTCAACCTTGTAGGTTGTGGAAATCTAAGCGTAGCAACACTTTTTTCTTTATAGAAGTGAGTGGTAGGCTTCCTTGTCGCCATAATTTTACATTCAATTTTTCTTGCCAACCTGAATGCCTTCTCCAATGAATCAGGTTCCAAAACGCGAACTTCATGTTGGATGTTATCCTTTAAAGTGCCTATGAAGAGATCAATCCTGTGTTCCTCTGGAATATCAGTTACCCTTATATTCAATTTTTTGGAAGTCCTCAATGTGCTGCCCCACTAAACCCTTTTGTTTGAGATTTATCAATTGGCTAAAGAAGGTGTTGCTCTTTGTATCCTCATAATGTGCTATCATTTCCTCCGTAAAAATTGACCAAGTGACAATTTTTTTACGGGAGCAAAGCCATCGATACCATACAAATGTATTTGTTCTAAATGTAAAGTTGCAATGCGTACCTTTTGTGTGTTTTGCACGTTATGGAGATCAAAATATTGCTCCATCTGTAGTATCCATGTTACAAGATCCTTTCCATCAAACTTCCTCATATCCATTTTTGGAGTATGGTGGTTCTTCCAACCAACATTAGAGTTTATGAAATCACGATTAACATTTATTTTGTTCTCATCATGAGTTTCTTCTACTATCTTTTCGCCATTAGGAAACATTTATTGTATCAACTTTGTCAAACCTTCCATGTCTGCTTTTAGATCATTCTTCATGTTTTCCATGTTGTATTTCATGTCATCCATCTTAGCTTCCATGCCAGCTTCCATGCCATCCATCTTAGCTTCCACGCCTTTCTTCATAAAACTTCCATTTCATTTTTGTTGCTCTTTGCGAGAGCGAAATTTGGTGCACTTGCTCTTCTAATTTTGATAGATCATGTTGCAATTCTTCATCTTCATGAGTCATAATAGAGCCTTCTGAAGGCTTAATGGGTGTTGAATTATTTTTACGGGGCATCTTTTAGAACCCCATATTGATATCTATTCTACAATATGCCCTTGGAATCAATTCAAATTGATTCTTCAAACAAGACTTATGCAATTCGGAAAAAAAATACACACCTTTTTCTTGCTTTTAAGGAGCTTGATATTGAAATTGGATTATCTCTGTGACTGCAACTCTTCAATATTTGAAATTTGGCACCAACGTAGCCCTCTTAATTCTCTTTCTAATGCCATAGGTCTAACCCGATTTGGATTCTCCAAGACAAAGTTGTGTCCAATCTCCCACAATGACCTAATTATGGACTAGTTTAGTAGAGCGAACTTGTACGACTTGCCACGTGTCACTGTTTCGTCCTTCGGCTCTGAAATTGATAGCCAAGAAACTACATTCCGTTTTTTTGCAACCAATTTTTACAGCACTCCAATCCGATGCTCAGAGAGAGAGTTATGAATATTTTCCCACGATCACCTCTTTGAGATGAAATTCAGGAGCCTGAAAAATCACCACCTTCCACAGATCATATCTCCAAAAATATTGCGAACCAAGGTCTGAAATTTTTTGATAAGTTTCCTCAGGATTTCGGCTTCGCACCCTAAAAATTTCAGATTCTGAACCTTTGTAGAAAAAAAGTTATAGCGCAAATTCCACTATGACCTGTTTAGAGCAGTGAAACCCTAGAATCCAAAGCTCTGATACCAAATGTTGTGTAACCAGCTCCAAAAATAGAATAAAGGAGATATCAACGCCTTAGAAATAAGCCACTTCGAGGGGGAAACCTCCAATACATTACATAAATGAACAATTCTTGGATGATACAATTTACAAAACCTCCTTTCTATATATAGGAGTCCATGGGACCATAATGTAATCCTAGTGGGGCCACAATGTAATCCTAGCCGACCTAACAATAATAATTTAAGGGCACAATAATAACAATATGGGGGTTACAAGGGTACAATAATAACAATAAGGGGGTTACACTAACAACAATAAGGGACTATACTAGTAATATAGGGACCTAACAGATGGTCTGCAAACATGCACAAGGACATAAATGCTCCTACTATGGTGCACAAATACACACAAATACATCAAAATACATGAAATATTACACAAATTAAGGCATTAAAGGCTTTCAACCCACACACATATCATGGATAAAAGACAAAAAAGATGAAGAGCCTTAAGTCTTACATAATTAGGATTTGAGTAACAACCACAATTGCTTGATCAAGGATCTAAACCTGTTTGTATAACAGACAACACTACAACATGGATCACCTCTATCCAATATCAAAGAAAATGTAAATGAATGACTAATTTAATTACACCAACATTGTACAATTAATACAACAATGGTGCATGTCAATGCCATCAAAGCTATTTCAAATGGAAAACCACAATAAAAAACCTCAACCTTATAAAATTACAATGTTTATTATAAAAAGGAGTAGAAATAGTGTATTTTACAAAATATCTTAGAGTAGTGATGCATTATGTGATTGTAGATATTATTAATTCCTAGTAGTTTTGTCCTCTCAAGTTTGTAGATGCACCCATAAAAGAGTGTTAATAAAATTTTGAAAAAAACAATTTTGATAAAAGTTCATGAATCTCATCAAATCTAATTTAGTGGAAGCTTTGAGGGTTAGATCAAGAAATAGTGTGCCAGATGTGAGATATCTCACCAAACATTTGGGAGATCACATGTTCAAATTTCTTGATTCCCTCGGGGTTAGGCTCTATAATCAGGGCCAAAGGTTTACCCCATCTACCATCCATGGATCATGGGGAAGTACTTGGAGCATTTTCCATAAGATGTTTTCTTTGGAAAAAAAAGTATAATTTAGTAGCCTAATGAGATGGCCAAATAGAAATTAACCAAACATGTTTATTATCAAATGTATGTTAGCTAAAGAAAAAATATGACTAAATAAGCTCATGTTCACATGAAGGTATATATCAAGGATGATATTTTAGTTTGTAATATACATTAAGGTAGTTACTAGGGCATTTGAAGGTTTGGATTCAATTTATAACACCAAGAAATTATTCACTATGTAACCTTGAGCTCATCCCATGTTCCCCTTAATACATGCTAGAATTTCAAAGTCTAGTGGTAAGCATAGTCCTTATCACGACGAACACTAAGGTTGAAAGTTTGTGGGGCATTGCTTCCTCATGTTAACGTGGGCCTATGGTGATGCAAGGTCAACAAATAAGATTAAATGTTAGTCACATGTGACTTTTGATTTTCGATGACATAAAAGCCTCTTGTATACAATATCTAAGTCGAAATGTACCTCAAGTGTAATACTACAGTTTGTCAAGAATGTTGGCCTTTCTTGAGCATATTTAAAAAATCAATAAATATATTGTTTCTTTAAAATAAGTATATGCAAGTTGATAGCTACATGTGGCTCTTTATATATTAGATTGAATAAAGTACATATTGTGCATATATGAGTAATCGTGGACATGTTCTCAAAGAGTAAAGTTGCATTTCGTATTAGCATTCAATGTACAAGAAAACCATGGACCAATATCATCTCACCGTTGATGACACATGGGCTTAGTTTTAGGAGGTAGAGAGTTAAGCACATACTTTTATGGGTAGAAACCACCACTATTAAACATGAAAAATGATCAAGTGATGAAATATACATGATTTTTGGTTCAAAATATATTAATCAAGGCTAAATATGTTATTATCAATTTTTATTGTGAAAATGTAAAACATGAAATTTGCTCCAAAATGATCCAAATGGTTAGTTAGACTACTCTTACTTGTACCCATTCACAAAAGTTTACCCGATAAGGGGATATGCTCCCTTTGTATGTTTAATTTCATACATCATGATAATTTTTTAAATGAAATGTTATTACCATATGGATCCGTGTTTATGTAGGTGAATATATATAATATTTTTCATGGGTTGATTGTTTAGTGTTTTGCGTTAATATTTATATGTTGATCAATGTACATACCCAAAAAATAATGTTGGATGTGGTACATGTGTGCCAATCATTGGAGAATAGGGGCTAACACCCTATACCATGAGCACAAAGCTTTATTTTAACTCTCTTGCAACTTCCTTTTGCTCATATCCTTTTGCTCTAGGTAGTAATGCATTTTGAAGAGAGGTCAAGATCACACAAAGTTGGCCTCATTATGCATGAAAGATGTGAGAGATGTTGTAACTAGCTTCATAATTCCCCTCCATAACCTTTTGATGACAAGTCCCTAAATTTTGACCTAATTATCACATAAATTGAGAGACTGGTCAAGAATAATGGACGAGGACCACTATATTAGATGTTAAGCTAATTAACAGTTGCTGAAGACCCACCTAAAATGAAAATGACAATATTCCTCCAAGTACAAGTCTTATTAATTTATACTTTGAGTAAAGTATCCACCACTTATTAAGATGTGGAACGCCATGTCACAAATATTGATATATGACCTTTGATCTTAGTTACCAACTGTAATGGCTTTTGCTAATGAATGATATCCTTAGACAATACATTAACAAAAAAAGTAAGAATTTGAACTTTAATGAAAACAACAATAAAGTAATCTAATCTCATAGCAAAGAGATACTATTTTTGATGTTAAACTTGATAATATTTCAACATAAATTTTACATATAACTATAATTCCATCGTGATCCAAATTATACATCTAAAAACTAATACCCCTTACAATTTTGTCCTGAGAATAAACCACTGTAGATGATTTGAAACGTAAACCAAATCTTAATGATATAATTAATCAGAAAAACATTTATAATAAAACTAAATCATAAATTCCCTTACAAAATATATATTTTATATCATAAAAATAAATAACTATACTAATAATAACACCCACCATGCGTTTGGATTAACTCCTTTAACAATTATTCATGTACAGATAATAATTTGAGCTTTTAACACAATTATTTTAGTGTTAAATGCTTAAACAGCAAGTTTTAGAAATATGTTTTGATTGCGTACACGCACAAGTTTATTAACTTGTGGCAGTTGCCAACGTGGTTTAGTTTAGTTTAATTTTATTTTATTTTTCCATTTAAAAGTTCAATATACGACCATCATCCATGAGTTCGATTCCCAGAAAAAGGTTGGTGGTATAAAGTAGTTATTCGCCCGTATTCACATTCACAGTAGGCCAAATTGCTGAACTGTCCCAGAGCTGCGAGGAGGATTTAATGGATGGGATGAAGGCAGGGGAAGCAAGGGGACGAGACTAGATAAAACGTGGAATTGCAGAGGCATAATTCAAATCTTCTGGTAGTGATTCTACTTCTTCCAACCCCAAAACAAAGACGATGGGGAACAAAATTGCTCGCACAACACAGGTATCGGCCTCTGAGTATTATCTGCAGGACCTGCCTTCCACATACAATTTGGTTCTCAAGGAGGTTCTTGGAAGGGGAAGGTTCCTTAAATCCGTTCAGTGCAAACACGATGAAGGCCAAGTCTTCGTCAAAGTCTATTTCAAGCGTGGCGACCCCCTCGATCTCAAGGTAACCTAACTTAACCTAACCTAATATGCCCTTCATTCCCCTTTTCCATTTGTTTTCTTGTAACGTTTTTAAATTGCTCAACTAAATTCAGCATCGAAATCATAAAGAGTCCAACTTCATTCTGCAATTTGCAATGCCAGGCCACTTGGTCCCCACTATCCAATTCTACTTCAAGCACTCATTGTTTTTTCTTAAACAGTGGAATATTAAAACCACACAATTCCCATATATTCAGATATTAACAGTTGGAATTTTTTTGAGGATCTTTACTTTTAATGGTTTAAACCTTATTAATTTCTTAAAATACCGGAAATCTTCAGATTTCTCGAAATTTCTAATCGTTTTCATATAATATAATTTGACTGCTTCAAATTGGTATTTTTGAAAAAAATTAGCCAAATGGTGAAATTTAAGAAGACACAGATACGTGCAGACATAAATACTTAGCTTTAGCTTATGAGTACAAGTAATAATAACGATGAATCCTCATTCTGGGACACACACAGTTGGTACTTATGGACAGTTCATCCAACCACCAATACTCACTCTACGATCTGATCTTTCCAGCCCCAAGTCAAAGATACATGCAGACATAAATACTTAGCTTTAGCTTAAGAGTACAAGTAATAGTAACAATGAATGCTCATTCTGGGACACACACAGTTGGTACTTATGGACACTTCACCCAACCACCAATTCTCATTCGACGATCTGATCTTTCCAGCCCCCCCTGATCCGGACAGTAAGTGATTACTGTTACCTGAATATTCTTTTATTTTTTTCAGAGAAACTGGGAAACTTATATTTGTATAAATGAGAGGATGAAGCACACCAACAGCCAGGTACAAAAATTATCCAAAGCCTTGAAGGCTGAATACAACATACATTGGTTTCTTTCCGATATCCATTGCTTCCCAGGTGCCCAATTTCCCAAGAACTAAAACTAATTGCTTTAAAAACTTTGCCTGAAACTAAAATTGTTCTGAACAGCATAGCAGAAGAGTTGCAATCATATTCAGCAAAAGCTCCATCTGTTGCTTTAAATAGCCCCTTAAGTATTGCTTCTTCTTTTGCATCAGACTTGTTTTGAAGGTTACCTGCATATACCTCTGGAAGAGTGTCAAACAATGGGGAGAGGCTCTTTAGCTTATTCTTAATGCTCCTACTATTTGCACTATTGCTCTGTTAGGTAAAAAGTTGGCCTTTTTATTAAATGATCTTAGAACTTGAAAGAACTCGATGGAGGAGATGACTGATAATTCATGCTTAATTCTACACAGAATTGACTGGAGTCGAAGATGTGAGGAGGTTTTTCTCTTTGGATTTGATGAGCTTTGGCTTTAAGTGTCCATGGCAACCACCAGGCACTGCCACCATGAATGGTTCTGAGATAAAGATAGGGCCCGTGAATTGCCTGCTATAAAACCACGAGAAGCCATTTCACACAGTCTCATCCTCCCTCTCACTCAAATACCATATTCCATAATAATTACCAAATACGGAACACTTAAATTTGCCCATCACATCTACTTGTGTAGCTGTAATGGTAGGGAGGAGCCCTCATTTATCATTCATTCTTCCTGCTCATTTGTATGAATTGATAGAAAATTAGACTGATCATTTATTCTTACTGCTCCCACTATTTGCACTATTTTTCTGTTAGGTAAAGCGTTGGCCTTTTTATTAAATGATCTTAGAACCTGAAAGAACTTGGTGTAGGAGATGACTGATATTTCATGCTTAATTGTACGCAGAATTGATTGGAGTTGAAGATGTGAGGAAGTTTTGCTCTTTGTCATAGCAGTGTTAATGACTGTAGAACCCCTGATTACTATAAGCTTTTGCATTTGATGAGCTTTGGCTCTAAGTGTCCATAGAAAAGAGGCATTGCCACCATGAGTGGTTCTGAGATAAAGATAGGGCCCGTAAATTGCCTGCTATAAAACCATGAGAAGCCATTTCACACAGTCTCATCCCCCCTCACTCAAATACCATATTCCTTAATAATTACCCCTCACTCAAATACCATATTCCATAATAATTACGAGATACTGAAGACTTAAATTTGCCCATCACATCTACTTGTGTAGCAGTAATGGTAGGGAGGAGCCCTCATTTATCATTTAATCTTCCTGCTCATTTGCATGGATGGACAGAAAATTAGACTGATCATTTATTCTTACTGCCCTCACTATTTGCACTATTACTCCGTTAGGTAAAGAGTTGGCCTTTCTATTAAATGATTGTAGAACTTTAAAGAACTTGATGGAGGAGATGACTGATATTTCATGCTTAATTCTACACAGAATTGACTGGAGTTGAAGATGCGAGGAAGTTTTGCTCTTTGTCATAGCAGCATTAATGACTGTAGAACCCCTGATTACTATAAGCTTTTGGATTTGATGAGCTTTGGCTAGTCTTTGCCCCCGGAATAAGGAGTGCATTTCAGCTTTGTTGTTGTTGCTCTTGCCCAAAGACCAAGAATATCATTACGCTTGATTTCCCTCAGGATTAAAGATAACATCCTGCCCCGATGCCTGCCTCCCCTGGGTTACCTTTAAATGTGCCATCAAAGAATAGAATATGAGATCATTGCTGTGACCTCCAAGGGATGAAGTCTTCCTTTGATAATCGAGATTCGAAGCTACTGGCATGATCTCATACGAACTTTGAGGTGGAGAAACTACAGAATATTGGTCGGAAATTGGAATGTCTAATTGACCGAACCAAGATTGCTCATCCACTTCAAGGATTTCCTTGTTTCAATGGTTCCCACCGCTAGTTGTTAAGTTCTGAGAAAGCAACAATTTTGCGTTGACTGCCACTTGCCTCAGATGGGTTTTCTTGTCCTTAAAAATGCATTTGTTCTTGGCTCACTAGAGCCTTAAGAACTCTCTCCCACTTAGATTTTGCCTGTATCGTTTAACCCAAAACGCGAACAGTTCATCCCAAGACTATGGGAATGAGAGATGACGCTAGATTAAAGATAAGGTGTGATCTCAAACTTGCTTGGTAAATGAACATTCAAAAAACAAATGGGATATATTTTCAGAGGCAGATTGGCACAAAACACACCTTGAAGGTCCAGTTATTCCTCTTTTCAAAAGGTTTTCTGCTGATAAAATTTTACCATGCAGTAATGGCTAGCAAAAGAAATTAATTTTGGGAAGTCCATCTGGGTTTCAGATGAGTTTACAGAGAGGGGATTTCTTGTTTTGAAAGTCCTGAATCAAGGAGTCATGGTACCCATTTTTAATGTTGAAATGGTTGTTTCCCCAACTACGTTGATAATGAGAGATTTGGTCTTGAGGAGCACAACCTTGAAGATGATGCAGAAGTGAATGGATCAAGGATTGCAGATGATGAGGTTGAGATTTAAAGCCCCAACTAGACCAAGAACCTGAACCTATAGACCAAATGGAGATGCCACAAAGAGAGTTTAACTGGTTTCATAGCATTCAATCTTGCAGAGGTTGAAGATTGTTCCTTTGGCTCAACGGAGGTTTCCCCATTATGCTGTCTTTCCAAATTGAGATGTTTCTTCCATTGCCAAAAATCCAAGTAAGCTTGTCTTGATTGGAGCAGCTGCCTTTAGCAATTTTCATATCGGTGACCCTTTTCTTGCCTTGGGAGTTTCAGTCTCAAATATTTTCCACATTATTTTCCACCATTTGTCTTCTCTTGTGACCAGCCTCTAGAGAATTTTCATTCCTAAGTCCAAATTTGTTAATGCTGGTTCCTTTATAACCAATTTATTTGTGCTTGACTTTCCTCCCTGCCAGAGAAATATCCGTAGAAATTGGGCAATTTGAAGAGAGGTTCTAGCTGGGGCCAAAAGAATTTAACATTGAAAAATATAAGGAGCTGAGAGAACCCAATTGATTAGAACAACTCTACCTGTTGGATTGAGCCATTGAGAACCCCATTGAATTTGGAATTGATTTTACCTAGGATGCTCTGCCAAGGCTAGGAGGTTGGATTTGAGAGGTTTATGGGAACTCCCAAATAGGTGAATTAGGACCAATTTTCTTTGAATAAGAATTGTAGAATCTGGGAAATGGCTCACATTTGGGGCTTAGAGTCATTCCATTTGTAAATCAAATTTTTCAAGGCATCAATTTTTCCCGTAGAAGCACTAATGAACAGGTTTAGATTCCTCTAAAGACGGCAACAATAATAGAAGAGGCCCCTGCAATAAGGAGAATATCATCTGCAAATTGTGAATGATTTATGCTTTTAATTTGTTGGACCACTATTATTCTTGGTAAATTCCCCAGTCTTTTTTCATATAATTTCTTGTTGAGAGACTTTGATATTATTATGTATAGAAGAGGTGGTAGCAAATAACCTTGTTGTATCCCTCTATTTCCCTTGAAAAGCCTTGTTTGTTTATTGTTGACTAATGGGGCTATCTAGTGATGACATGCAAATTGAAATCCAATGAATGAAATCCTCACATAATCCAAATTTATACATGAAATCAACTAGAAAGAAATGGTGAATCCTATCAAAAGCATTTGCCATGATCATACTTCTCTCCTTGCTTGTCCAACTTGAGTGTATGGCTTCTTGGTTAAGAATGACATTGTCCACTGTGTGCTTATTCTACACAAAACCACTTTGTTTCTCTGAGATTATTCTTGAGCTTGTTGGTTAGAATTTTTGTGAAGACTTTGTAAAAGGAGTTGCAAAGAGAAATTGAGTGAAAATGGGAGAGCGAAGATGGATTTACAGCACATTCTTGAGCTTGTTGGTTAGAATTTTTGTAAAGACTTTGTAAAAGGAGTTGCAAAGAGAAATTGAGTGAAGATGGGAGAACAAAGATGGATTTACTTCCTGATTGTAATGTGAATTCTATCAAAAGCATTTGCCATGTCCAATTCAATGATCATACCTCTCTCCTTGTTCGATATGAGTGTATGGATTCTTGGTTAAGAATGATGTTGTCCACTATGTGCTTATTCTACACAAAAACACTTTGATTCTTGGAGATGATTTCTTTAGCACATTCTTGAGCTTGTTGGATATAATTGTTGTAAAGACTTTGTAAAAGGAGTTGCAAAGAGAAATTGGGTGAGAATGGGAGAAGGAAGATGGATTTACTTCCTTGAGGATTGTTGTCGCAAGATCTAGTAGGCCCAGTGCAAAGCCTCACTGGGGAGGGCTAGATCCTATGGCAACAAGTGAAAGGGTTGCCACTATCACCTCAACAACCTTTCTCTTGCTCTTTAGTGGTATTCAACCACCATGGATTGTTCCCTAAATCACCTAAAGAATACTTTAATGCTATGGCTCATGGTGGTGAATAAGAGGTCTTTAATATTGTGCAGAGTACTGTCAAAGCCTACCAAGGTTCAAATAATCAATGCCTAGACCAAAGATAAGGCTTCTATAAGAGTTTGATTGGTATGCAATAATAGGTTTGTATAATGTCATATAGCAGCCATAGAAAAGGCCTTCTAAGGATAATCAACAACAAAGGGGACAAAGGCCTTCTGGGCTAGATCCTATGGCAACAAGTGAAAGGGTTGCCACTATCACCTCAACAACCTTTCTCTTGCTCTTTAGTGGTATTCAACCACCATGGATTGTTCCCTAAATCACCTAAAGAATACTTTAATGCTATGGCTCATGGTGGTGAATAAGTGGTCTTTAATATTGTGCAGAGTACTGTCAAAGCCTACCAAGGTTCAAATAATCAATGCCTAGACCAAAGATAAGGCTTCTATAAGAGTTTAATTGTTATGCAATAATAGGGTTGTATAATGTCATATAGCAGCCATAGAAAATGCCTTCTAAGGATAATCAACAACAAAGGGGACAAAGGCCTTCTAGTAGACACCAGAGTTAGGATAGGAAATTGATTTTCATGGCTGAAAAATATGCATGAACAACAAATGAGGGATGATGTTAGTCTTGAATAAGAAAGTTTGACCATGCACTATGCTAGATTTTGCCTTTATATTATTTATAGATGCAACTCTTACATCATACGCCACAAATGTCTAACAAAATTCACTTTTATGCAAAAAATTGCCTAATAACCCTGAGCGGCTAACCCTAGATGTGTAAAAATGGGAAAGAGAAAAAAATTTAAAGGTTTATAGATGATCAACACAACGGAGATTAGTGCTTTCTCCTACAAGGGTTTAATGAAGTCTTCTAGGGATGAATCGCATGGAAAAGACTTTGATGGAGTAAGGGGGGGTGGCTAGGGCATCCACTTTTTAAACTCTAACTATTTTTTTCTGAGGGGATAAATTAAATATATTGAATGCATAATTAGGGTTTCTTGTAGATTTTACAGAGAAAACGCCTCCTCCACTATGACATCATAATCCTCCAAATGAGTGCTAGATGGCTCAAGTGTCAAATGGGTCAATGAGTTCTCCATATTCTAAAGAGTAGTTCCATGTCCATGGGAATGCCTTCAAATCTAAATGCCATCACCATGGTGCCCAATGTCATCCTCTAAAGGGTGAGAGGGGTGATGTGGCACTCTTTTACTCAAGCATTGGGGCCAAATAGTGATGTATAAGTTCTCCCATCTGAAGGATAATTGTCATCATTCGGGCTTCAGAACAAGTAACACCAATTAAATAACGCCCATTATATCATTGGGCACATGATATAAATCCAACACTGAGCTTGATAGGCTCAACATTTCAACATTTGGAGGGTACTTTAGAGTGTCAAGTACCACGTGGAGTCATCAAGTATCCCAACCCTTTGCTTTGAGTAGTCTATGCTGCATCAACAAGGTCATATTTTCTCTTTGGTATGAGTAAATTGATCCCTAATATGCTGTTGGATGGAGTGATAATCATGTCTTCAAAGGCCTTTGCTGTTATGACAATACCACTCGACAAAATCATCTCAAGAACAAGTGAAATCATCAATCATTAAGGACAATAACCATAAATGCATCATTGTGGATGATACTTAATGTTGGGGGCACAATAATACTTTACACAAAGCTCATCTTCAAATGTCTAACTAGATAAGTCCCCTAAACAAGTCACCTCCCTATGTTAGGGATGGTTAAATGAATAATCCTATTAGGTTTTTGTAGCCTGCAAGGAGAAGTGACATCTCCCAAGTTAGCTCATCAATCCATAGGTGTGTGAAAATGGTGGCTGCGGAATGGGAAAGACTTTAGGGCAAGGTGCCATAGCCATGAGACTAGCTAGTGGAGGTCCAACATCCTAAGTGTATAGATGCAAGGAGGGAGCAATTGTGGAGGCATGAGTTACCCTTTTCCTCGACTTGCTTTTTCCACCCTGCTAGTGCACCTTTTACTTTTTTATGATTTGCTTCGATTTGGGTGCATAACTTGGGAGCCCAAGCTTGCTTTTGAGATTTTAAATTGTTATCCCTTAAGGATGAGTTAGTTTATCACTCATCAGGGTCGCGATAAGAATTCCTTTTATGGATGAAGCATAACGTGCTTGAGGAACTGGGTGAAGGGTAATGAGGCTAGTAGAGCTCATGCTAGGTTTTTTCCCACATGTTAATTAATTGTCTCAACCATCTTTTGCATTTTATCTTTTTCTTTTTGTGTAGCTTTCAAATTCGTTGCACATGTGAAGGAAAGTGAGAAAAAATTGAAGTTTTCTTCGCTAGAGTTTCTCCTTTCTTCGCTAGGGTTTCCCTCTCCTTTTCAATCCTTTGACACCCTTCCTTCTTGCCTTTGCTTCTCGTTATGATTGCAGATTGAACTTCTTGGATTGGACACTCAAATAGGTCGAGTAGTACTTCAATTTATAGTGGTTGTAGCTCCCATAATCAGGCAGACTTGATGTACTTGAGGTAGACTTGATGGAGGAGGCCTAGATGACTCACTTTACATCAAAATAATTTTCTTTCTTGATAGATAGAGCCTAAGAAGGGTCTTTTACACGATCATATGGACAAGGATACTTGACATAAACCCTAGAAGCCTACAATGGAGGCTTTGACCTATTAATCATTGAACCAAGCATCAAACCCATGCTTTAATAAGTCATTTCTTTTTAATGAATGCTTATTTTCTTTCTTTTGACCAATACAATTATGAAGACTGACACTAGTTACGTTCTTCAACATAGTTATTCCTTCCTATTTTTTGAGAGCTTGTTGATAATTTTGATAATTTCTGCCTTGTCTCAACATTTCTTGGTTGTGAGTTTTTGATTCCAAATTTTCACTTATTTTCATCGGTTGTTCTTTTAATGTAGCCTTTTTTTGTTCTTGGAGGAAGGTTGTATTTGGCCTATTCTTTGAGTGGATATTTAACTAATTTTAGTTTTTGCTCCCAAATGTAGACAAAAGAGACATTTATCCGTGTGCACCATGTGTCCTTAATAATTTTTTGATGCTTTTGGATCTTGCAACCAATAAGGATTAAAATGGAAAGGGATTGGTCTAATATTTGGAGAATTTGCAAAAGGGAGCATAATGGGCTTGTGATTTGAAGTAACCTAGAGAAGAATTTTGGAAGATATTACAAAATGTTTGAGAACGTAGTTATTGCACACTAGAAATTTGTTGAGCCTTGCAACAATGTACCTAAACCTCGATTGCTTGTTTTATTAAGTCCCTTTATTTGCTAAGGGTTTGATATCTACTAAGTTCCACTCTGAGACAAAGTCTTCCAAATATTCTTTGAAAGGGTCCCACTCGAAACTTCTCCTTTTATTTTCTTTTTGAGATATCATAGTGTTGAAGTCTCCTACCACTATACTTAGTCATCTATCCCAATGTTGTTTAGAGTGAGGTGAGAATCCCAACATTCCATGTTTTTCTTTATTCCATATTCCATCTTTGGCTTGCCTATTTGTGAACTTGTAATATCCCCAAAGGGAAATAACCAGTAATACACAGAAATATGCCAGACAGATATACATAAAACAAATGCTGGAACCAGATAATAGATCAAGTACACATAGAATGCCAGAATACTAAGCCATTTTATTAATCTCAGAACACATAGATAGGAGTACAAGATAATCAGAATGAGTGCACCTATCCTTGCCCTAGGGAAGTGGAGACCCTCTCAGACAAACAATGGCTGCAAATAAGGACAGCGTCCTCGCTGGCTGAAGAGCTGCTATGAAGAACTGCTGCTGGAATGCAATGGAACTATGAACTGAAGACTAGAAGATGGCTGATCTCAATCCTCCAAACCCTCACCAATGAAAACGCTGTCTCTGCTAGTGACAGTGCAGAAGACAGATGAAATGCTAGCCACAAAACTTCCAGATGAAATGATCAGCTCCTCAAGGCTGGAAACACTGAAAAACGCTGACAAGCCCCACTCACATGACCCTGCTCCTCAGATCAGCGTCCTCCCTGACTGAATCTGCGTCCCCTATGCTCAGATCTGCTGGATCTGAAGCCTCCCTATCCAGATCTGCGTCCTATCACTCCAGATCTGCGTCCTCCAAGGCCAGATCTGCTGCTATCTCTTCAGATCTAGGCTGGATCTGCCAATATCTCCTCAGATCTGCATCCTCCAAGGCTAGATCTGATGCTCTCTCCAGATCTGCACCTTCCAAGGCTAGATCTGCCAATATCTCCTCAGATCTGCAACCCCTAAGGCTGGATCTGCTGCTAGTTCTCCAGATCTGCGTCCTCCAAGACTGGATCTGCCAATACCTCTTCAGATCTGCGTCCTCTCTGCCTTGGACAGCTGGATCAGCGTCCTCACTATTCAGATCTGCGTCCTCCTCCTGCTTGATCTGTGTCCTTCCCTCTCTGGATCAGCGTCCTACCTCCTGGATCTGCGCAGTCACAAGTAGGGGCTTCCTTCTCTCCAATTCTCCACCAGGAACTGCTGCTAATTCCACTGAAACTGAAGGATGTTACTCAGAAAATAACCTTACTAGGGCAGGCACTCGAAGTCCCCCGAAGCTAAGGGTGATACCAGAAAATAACCTTACCAGGGCAGGCACTCGAAGTCCCCCGAGGCTAAGGGTGAGATCCCCGAACGGAGACACTCGGTTGCACTAAACAGTGCTGCAGACCGACTAAACAACCGGCGTGCTGAAGCAGACAGAAGTCTAGCTCTCAATATCAATATCAAATCATGCATGCCAAATGAGGTGAGAACCCCACCTTTTATAGTGCTAAACTCCCTCCAAAACCTTGACTGCGTCCTTCACTCTCCTTAGCCTGCGCAGTTAACCTTGGGTCAGCGTGAGGCCTCCCCTCATACACATGTGGACCCCCAAGGCCTCCTTCCTAAGTTATAACGTCAATCAACTAGGAAAAACACTTTACTTTATAAAGTGAGGTGGCTAAAGTGAGGTGACCCCTCTTATTTCTCACTTTATTTATTATTTCTAGCTAAAGCGGCAAAATTAAACAAAAATGAAATATTCCAATTAGCAAAGCTAATTGGGAATATTACAGAACTAAACTTGTAAGCAACAAATGTTGGGATTTGAGGGAAATGTCTAGCTCGAGATGATGGTTCTTCTGTATTGTGCATATTTCTCCAGAAGTATGTTGGGAGTTGGTTGCCTGTACTTTTTTTTTAGCTTATTTGTGCTTTGCAAACCTCCAAAATAGCATGTTCTTCCAATTTAGTTTTTGAAGGAGAACAATTATTGAGCTCTCTTGTCTTCTTAAACTTAAAACTACTATTTTGGGAGGGCCTCCTGATCCCCTACAATTGCATGAGATGACAATCATTGTGTGAAGGAAGGTTTTGGATCCCCCTTCATTTGTTGGACCACCTAACTCACATTTCTCCCGAATATTCCAAGCACAATTGTGTCTAGAGTTGTTTGTCTGTCAAGCTTTTTTTTTTCTTTTTTTGCCATTTCCTCTCTTACATCCTTACCATGTTTCCTTGTTATTTCATTGTGTTGTTTGGTGTCTTTTCCTTCATCCCTTTCTTTGTCTTCCCTTTGTTGTTTTGCTTTTTTCCTTGTTATCACTACTAGAGGTGCTTGGGGTTGATTGGGGTTGTTTCAAATTCTTGATAACTTCTTCTTCTTGGTGGTTTGACCCTTCATCCTCTTCCTTATTGTTAAGGTCTTGCCTTATTTCTTGAAGTATTGGGTCTGGAATAGATTACTTGGTTGGAAAAGAGGCAATCCGAATGACTACCCCTACATAATATGGGGATTCAACTTGTGCTAGAACTTCAAATTGATTAGTTGTCTTACATTGAGTACCTCCTTGATTTTGCTTGTGAAATTTGTTGGTGCTTTCGCCTTTATCGGACCTGATGTTGCTTGCATAATTTGCAACGAATTCATGTTGGGCGAATGTCTCTTGTATAGAAGAAGTTGAGTTTGAGGGTTTGTCTTGGGATTCCTTCCCTTGAGAGATTGCTTGAGCTTTGGAGGCCCCACCAATTCAGAGGAGATTTTGATCCTTGCTAATTTGAACCATTTTATTGATTGGTTTTCTTCCTTTTAATTGTTTGCCATTTCTTATTTTTTTCCTAGTTTACATTGTTTGTACATCATTCTTGCATTTCTTGGCAAGGTGCCGATATTCGTGACACTTTTCATTTGAATGAGAATTGTGTGTAGTCCATTGAATGAATATGGGACTAGTTATTTAATGTTAGGTGCTTTGCTTTCGACAAATCTTTCTCCAGATTTAGGCACAAGAGAACATTTGATCTTTAGTTTTAGATTTGTGAATATACTTGCCTATGGAGTCTTCGATATGCTACATTGAGTCATCTCCCCAATGATGAAGAGGCAGATGAGGGGGGTTGACCCAGACTGTGGTAGCAAAGGGAATGTCTAGATTAGGGTTGAAGTGGGGTGTCCCTATTTAGGTACATTCCTCTTGAACCATTAAAATATGGGCCACTCTCGCTGATCATTAGATAGATCTTTATGATCTAGATCGTAAGTATAAAATAGGTTATGAGATCTATTATGCTACAACAATACAAGGTAGGGTGGGATCTGTTGTATTACAATCTGTGTTCTAGGGGACGCATCCCCCAATTAGGAAACACATCCTCACACTTCCTTGCCCTCCGGGGATGTGTGGATGTTTCTCCACGTCTCCAAAAATGGAAACATGAGGAAACTCAAAGGGGGGATGATTCCTCCCAAAAGAGGAAATGTTTCCTCTGTTTCCAAAAAAATTTGAAGTCAAATTCAGGTTCACATGCTATTTAATTGCCAAGGAATTTAATGCGCATGTAAGAGTAAGGTATAATACGGTCTAGAGTGTACGAAATATGAATTTCTACCGTGTCAAGAAAATGATGAGGTCCACTTGCAGAGGTGTGTTGAGCTATTGATTGAAACATATTTGTTCATTCATTGAATATTATCGTCAATAATGTAGGTTGGTCTGGTATGGATTAACCCTTTGCATGCTCTGAGAATTAGACCAACTAATGGTGTAAATGATGCCAACTTCATAATTTAAATAATATGACTCGTGTTTTGTTTTTGTTCACGACTTCTTGATAAATATATACAATCAGATAGATCCATGGCTGTTGATAGCAAATTGTGAGATCAAAATAATATTAAAATAATTGTTTGGTAGCATGAAAAATAATTTTCATTGTTCTACTTGCTCTTCTTTCTTTGTTGGAGATATTGTTTGGATATTTATTTGTAAAAAAAAATTAAGATATATAGGTTATGATGTTTTAAATTTGTTTCAGTTATATGATTCATTGATTTATCATCCTTCATGATGTAAGCGTTATATAATGATAAAGACAATTACATTATAAAATTTCAATGATATATTTATAATTTTTTAGTATTTTACTATTTTTTTCAGGGTCCCTACACGTTTCCTAAAAATTTGTGGGGAGATATTGCATAGGTCGCTCTCGCGTTTCCCCGCTCCCTCGTCCCCACGTCTCAGGAACTTGGTGGAACTATGATTACAACAATACAGGGTAGGGATTGCTTTTGAATTTCTTTTGAAAAGAAAAAAAGTAGTACGAAGGAAAATAATATCTAAAGACCAAATTCTTGTCCTTCTTGAGCTCAATTAGGATGGCAAAAACCCCTTGCCATAGAATAGATGGTTAATGTTTCTTGTAGTCAAGGGTATCCTACTCCTGAATAAATTGCGTCTTGGCTTGTGGTGAAGGCCATAGACTTTGGAATTGACTAACCAACTTATGATTAGCAAGAGCTATAGCCATCTACGTCAAGTTTGTCACTGGGTGAGGCACATTCATGAAAAAATCTTATTTCTTGACAAATTGCAAAGGTTGCAACATGGAGGATTTGGGTAATGCATCAATCAAAATTTGGAGGGTGATGAGGGGGGTGAGACCCCTCGGGTGCATTTGCTATGAGCGAACTGACAAAAACTTGAAAACCCTAATGCATACAGGGGAGCTCCACCTAGGTATAACCATTGAAAGATTTAATAAATTTGTTACTTGGGTATTCTTACTATTATTGTTGACATTGTTTTCATAGCAACACCTTTGGCTACTGTTGCGCTCCTCAGTTAAAGAACAATTGTATCCACTAGGTGATGAACATCATATTAAATCAAGTTTTCTTTTGTCCCAACAATTGGACAAAGGGTTAAAGATATATTGAATTTGTTGAGATTACAAACCAGATTTCTTAACATTGAGCCTTGACTTCTAGAACCTTGAGTCATCTCTTTGTTGTGTAAGGGTGTCCATGACTAGTGCATTTTGGGATATGAATCAATGTTTGTTCTCATGGACCTTAGTTGTCATCTAGAGTACAATTGTCCTATTACTATTGATAAAATCCTCATGCCTATGCAATACTCTTTTCATTTCTTGAATTTCTTTGTAATCCATGTCCCAATATTCCACAGATACCTAAATTAAGAGTAAATAATAAACTCCTAAAGGACCATTTCCAATAGGTGTTGAATTTTCATGATCTTCTAGACTGATAATTCCTTCCAATGATATATTAATCAATTCTTATTATATCATATTCATTATTAAGCAATTATACATAGAAAATCTCAATATAAATGCAATAATGACAATAGAATCACAAAGAGACAACCAAGGACAAGAGACACATAATTTTTCCTTGGTAAAACCCTAACTAGGAAAAAACCCAACAATCTTTTCTTAGGAGAAATTGATCAATTCTACAAAAGTACAATTTTAGTTTTATAAGACAACTTGGGAACTCTTAAGGCTTGACCAACCCTTTTCCCATGTACAAACTTCTTAAATTATCTTCTTGAAGTCTATTTTCTAAATCGCTGGCCTATCGATAGGCCTGATGTAGCTCGGTCTCCCTTTGTCAATGTCTGAAGCTACTTGGCCCTATCAATATTTGACGCCTAGCCTTAGAATAGGCTGCGGCCTACCTAGGTACCTTTTGCTCTTGGAATTTGAGGCTCTCAGCCTCTTAAAGGGCTTCTGCGTTCCATAATTACAAGAATGTGTAGACACAAGAATCTCGACCTTCTAACTAAACTCAATAGACTTCCTTTTCGCATGAGTGAATAGAGATAATTGTAGATGATGATCCTCCTTCATCGGATGTATAAATAAGCCCATAAATCCTTCTTTGCATGAGTGGGGCTTAAATCATTCTTCTTTGCACGAGTGAACAAAGCAATATGTGATCCAAATTGTTCATCTAATGAGGGAGGCTAAGGTGTATTTATAGTAGACTTTTGGAGGCCTATAATGGGATTGACCTAACCTCTTGAAGAGTGTAATATCTCGAATGGAAATAAACAACAATATAAAGCACATAAACAAAGACATACAACAACTAGAGAGAGATCATAAGAAAAACAAACAATATGGAGAACGCTGAGCCATTTTATTAACACTGAAAGATGAAACGAGTACAAAGGTGATCAAAATGATGGCACCTTGGCTTGCACTAGGCAAGCGTAGAAATACTCTCAGAAGATAACCCGGAATGGTTGCTCCCTCAAAGACTGTGTAATCTCCAGTGCTGTTGGTACTGCTATTGTGCTGCTGGTACTATTGGAATGAACTGACAAATTGGGGCTGCTCCCCACCTCTGAAAATTGTGAAACATTGGGAATGGCCTCTCCACCTAATACCTAGAAAAGTCTAGAAAGCTTTTCGGAAATCGCTGACCTCCGAAAATGACTCCCTTGAGGCACTATGCTATTCCCCAATGAAAAATGCTGCCCTGAATGATCTGCTGCAAATAATGGCCTCCGACTCTACCAAAATGATGGAATAGGGAAGGGATGACCCCTTTCCAACTCTCTCGGGCTAAATCCCCCGATAAACCTTCAATCCGGAATCACCTCCTCCCAAGACTGTGTCCTCCTTCTCACTGACTGCGCTGTCTCTTGAGTAGCTGCTCCATAGCTGCCTCTCCCCAGTGTCAATAATGGCCTCCGGCTATAGCACCAGATGCCCCTCATCATCGGTGGGCAGAAGCTCCTCGGTTGCAATCACCTGCAGTCCCAGTGCATTCTTCAGGCATGACACATGAAAAATGTTATGAATCCTGCTAACCGTGGGCAGCTTCAACTCATATGCGACCTGCCCAATCTTGCGTGTCACCCTGTATGGTCCATAAAAGCAGGGCATGAGCTTTTCAGCCCCCTTCTGCTTCAGCGTGGATTGTCAATATGGCTGCAATCGTAGGTAGACCAAGTCCCCTACCTCAAACTGTCTCTCAACACTTCCCCTATCGACATACAACTTCTATTGATTCTGTGCTGTAGCTATGTTATCCTTAAGATCTCGGAGTATATCCTGACTCTCTTGGATCCAATCCTTGGCCCTAGGGGCCTTGCTAACATCAAACATCACGTCAACAAAAGATAAAGCATGATAACCATAAAAAGCATAAAATGGAGACATACCGATAGACATATGATGGGTGGTGTTGTAACAGTACTCTCCCAAGTGCAACCATCGTAACCATGCCTTCTGCTGCCCGCTGACATAGTTACGCAAGTAGTCCTCCAGCCACTTGTTCACTATCTTCGTCTGTCCATTCGCCTGTGGGTGGTAACTAGTACTCGGGGTCAACTCATTACCCACCAAACGGAAAAGCTCCTGCCAAAACCCGCCCATGAATCGACTATCCCTGTCACTGACAATGGTCTTTGGGAGACCATGCAATCTGAAAACATCCCTGAAAAATAACTCCGCCACCTGTGTTGCAGTGTAACGTGCTGATATGGCGAAGAAATGTGCATACTTTGTCAGCCAATCAACGACTACAAATATGCATTTCTTGCCTTGTACATTGGGCAACCCTGTGATGAAATCCATTGAAATACTCTCCCATTTCCCCTTAGGTATGGGAAGAGGCTGCAGTAACCTCGCCGGATGGTTCATCTCCACCTTGTTGCGCTGGCAAACTGCGCACTCCCTGACATGTCAGAGTACATCCTCCTTGAGGCCCTTCCACGAGTATAGGTCTTGGTGAACCCCTGGTGGCATGATAATGGCGAGTCATGTGAGGCGTGCAATATCTTCTCCTTGAGCTTGGAGCTCTCGGTCAAGAAGATCTTGTCCCTGAAGTGGATCGCCTCATCCATTACCTTGTACCTGTCATCTGTAACCTGTCTGTCCAACACCTCACAGGCAAAACGGTCCTTAGAGTACTCTACCAAAAGTTGAGCCCTCCAGTCCGTATCCAAACTCATCAAGGACAACGCTGCTAGGCTTCGTGAAAGTGTATTGGCCACCACGTTGTTCTTCCCCTTGACATACTCGATGTCAAAATCATATCCCTGGATCTTGTTGACCCACTTCTGCTGCTTCTCCTGCAACTGCTTCTGCTCTAGAAAGAATTGAAGGTTGTTGTGGTCTGTTCTCACTTTGAACTTGTTCCCTACTAGGTACTGTCAAAACTTGGCCAATGCATGCATGATGGCCAACATCTCCTTGTCATATATAGCATACAACCTCTCATGTGGCAACAACTTCCGACTCTCGAAAGCTATGGGGTGGCCTCCCTGCATCAAAACTGTGCCTATCCCCTCCCCTGATGCATCACACTCTAGGACAAAGGGCTGCGTAAAATCTGGCAATGCCAAACTGGACAGCTGCTCATCACCTCCTTGAGTCTGTCGAAGGCCCTCTGCGCTGTATCCGTCCAACTGAATGCCCCCTTTTTGGTAAGGTCTGTAAGGGGTGCAGCAAGTTGGGAAAATCCTTGACGAACTTTCGGTAGTAGGTACAGATACCCACAAACCCTCGAAGCTCCGTCACATTCTTCGGCTCTGGCCAATCCCTGATGGCCTTGATCTTCTCCTCGTGGACCCTCACTCCGTCCACCCCAATAATGTGCCCCAAGTAGAGCATCTCTGTCAGCCCAATCTCGCACTTGGAGAGCTTAGCATAGAATTGCTGCTCTTCCAATATGCGCAATACAACCTTAATATGTTGTAGGTGCTCCTCCCATGTCCTGCTGTAAATCAAGATGTCATCGAAAAACACTAACACAAACTTCCTCAAGTGACTGTGGAAGATGTGATTCATGCATGATTGAAATGTGGCCGGAGCATTGGTCAGCCCAAAAGGCATCACCAAAAACTCAAAGTGGTCGTAATGACATCTGAAAGCGGTCTTGGGAATATCTTGCTCCCTCACGCAAATCTGATGATACCCGGATCTCAAATCAATCTTCGAGAAGAACTTCGATCCCCTCAGCTCATCCATCAACTCATCTATCCGTGGGATGGGGTACCTGTTCTTCATGGTCTTCTTGTTTAGGGCCCTGTAGTCAATGCATATCCTCAGTGTGTCACCCTTCTTCTTCACCAACACCACTACAGAAGCAAAGGGGCTAGTGCTAGGACAGATGTGCCCAAGAGCTAAGAGCTCATGGATGGCCGTCTCAATCTCATCCCGGTAGGCCTTAGGATGCCTATAAGGTGTAGTGATGACAGCCTGGATACCTTGCTCCAACTCAATCGTGTGCTTAAACACTGATCTGGCAGCTGCCCTGGTGGTATCTCTTCGAAAACTGTGGCATATTTGTCTAAAATGGACTGTACATCTGCGTGTACGGCCTGCCCTGTAGATCCTGCCTCTGAAACACGCAGCTCCACTGCCCACTCCATGTCTCCCTTCTGGAAATCTGCCTCCATTTGGTGTGCTGAAACTGTCTGTGGTGGGTAGGTGTGCATACCCTGAATCTTCTCGTGCCTCCCAGTCTTCTTATCCGCCACTCCATCTCCAAGGTCTCACAATCAGTGGTGACCTTCCCCAGCGTGATCAACCACTGCACCCCCAGTATCACGTCGGTGTCTGGAATGTCCACCACGAAGAAGTGATCTGTCAAGGTGTAAGTCCCCATAGTCACTGCCAAGGGTGGCACATACCTGGCACATTGCATGGTCTTGTCATCTGGGACCAATACCGAAAATCCATCAAAGCTCTCTGTCGGTATGCCCCTTCGCTCTACCAACTGGGCATCAATAAAATTGTGGGTGGCCCCACTGCCCACTAATACTGAAACACGTTGTCCCTGCACTGTGCCTCGGACACGCAGTGTCAAGTATTTGGGAACTCCCCGCAAAGATGCAAGGGCTCCCCCGGTAGGTGCAAATTTTGCACCTCCCACTCTTGGTGGTGGAGGTGGCAGGTGATCCCCTCTCTGCGCTGCACTGCTGCCTCTTGCCTCTATCTCCTCATACTCCTCCTCTTCCCCGCTAGTGTCGGAGAAGACCTCAATGTAATGTGCCTTCCCTGCGGCACAACAGTGTTCGAGTGCCCATGGCTCCTGGCATGTGAAACATAGCGTCTTCCGCCTCAGATCTCTCCTGGTCTCATCATCCACTGGCCCTTTGCCCTGGTTCCCCTTTGGAGGCAGAACCCTCACGTCCTTCCCCTTCGGTTGGAATGTCGGTCTCTGGGGAAAAGGAGCTCTAGTCCGAGGTAGTGCATCCTGCAAATCTCGAGTCCTCCCATCTGCATCATGGAGTGTAGCTGGTCTTGTCGATCTGACTAATCCCCGTAGAGGCTCTGCCAATCCGTTTATGAACATATAGATCATTCGGGCTACAGATAAATCAGACACCATCACGGAAAGTCTCAAGAATTCTAAAATGTATGTGTTCGGACTTCCGGTCTGCTTGAGCTTAGTCAGCTCAACAAAGTGTTCCTTTGGATCCCTCCGATCAAAGCGCTCAATCAACCTACATGTGAACTTGGCATATGCTGTCACTCCTGAGTGTCCCAGCGTAGCCATCCCGTGAAACTACCAGTCATGGGTCTTGCCCTCCAGGTGCAGCACTGCCACCTTGATGGCCTCTGGCTCTACCATTTGGTTAAGCTAGAAATATATATCCAACTTCTCCACCCAAGCCTTTTTCGAACACTTGGATGATCCGTCAAATGTCGGTAGATAGAATCTGCCTACAGTGCGCTGTACATCCCCGTCATGTGAGTGTCTGTTCCCCCTGTGATGGTTGCGGGGTCTGCTGTTCCGCTTGAGCTAAATGAAGTCATGGAATTTGAGGGCATCCCTGAACTCCTGACCGTAGGACTGATACTCAACAAAGTAATCTCCCATGTGTGTCGATTCTTGCTCCTGCCCCAGTGTCTGCGACAAGAAACGTAGGCATCGTGGAACGGGGAGGTGTGTGTGATACCATCTGCTGCGTTGTGATGTGCTCCTGCAAATGATGGGATGTGCCCGAGCCCTCTCCGATATGGAAACCCCTTGGGGTCTCACGCTGTCTAGACTCTGTCGTGAACCTTTGCCCCATCTCTTCTATTCATCTCGACAAATCCTGCACTGATTTGAGGAGAAGTTCCCCAAAGTTCTTCCCGGCATCTCTTTCCTCCGCCATTGGTTCCTTCTCTTCTGCGCCTACTACTAGAATGCCGTCACCTTCCCCGAAGGTGATCTCTAACCTCCGATCCTTGTCTTTGTACTTCCTCCCTCGGTAACAGATGTATGGTTTACCTGTTGGTGTCATAGACAATCTGCTCCACAAGCTGAGCCAAGTCTATGAGCTCTGATACCACTGTAATATCTCAAATGGAAATAAACAGCAATATAAAGCACATAAACAAAGACATACAACAACTAGAGAGAGATCATAAGAAAAATAGACAATATGGAGAACGCTGAGCCATTTTATTAATACTGAAAGATGAAATGAGTACAAAGGTGATCAGAATGATGGCACCTTTGCTTGCACTAGGCAAGCGTAGAAATACTCTCAGAAGATAACCCAGAATGGCTGCTCCCTCAAAGACTGCATAATCTCCAGTGTTGCTGATACTGCTACTGTGCTGCTACTACTGCTGGAATGAACTGACAAATTGGGGTTGCTCCCCACCTCGGAAAATTGTGAAACTTTGGAAATGGCCTCTCCACCCAATACCCAAAAAAGCCCAGAAAGCTTTCCGGAAATGGTTGACCTCCGAAAATGACTCCCTTGAGGCATTACGCTATTCCCTAATAGAAACGCTGGCCCTGAATGATCTGCTGCAAATAATGGCCTCTGACTCTACCAAAATGATGGAATAGGGAAGGGCTGACCCCTTTCCAACTCTCCCGGGCTGAATCCCCTGATAAACCCTCAATTCGGAATCACCTCCTCCCAAGACTGCGTCCTCCCTCTCACTGATTGTGCTGTCTCTTGAGTGAAAGCTCCCGACTGTGGTTGCTGCAACTCTCTCAGGCAAAACAAAGATGGAACTCCTGACTCGAGTAGGCACTCGAAGTCCCTCGGGGTTGAGGTTCGGATCTCTGCACGGAGACACTCGGTGTACTGAACAGTACGTGCAGACTTTGCTCAACAGCAAGCGTGCTTAATGTCAAAAGACAAATAACAAAGATGCATAATCAAAATGAATGAAATGAGGAGACCCTCTCCCTTTTTATGCTTGGAGAGCCTTGCTCTCACCTAGGCCCCACCATCAACTGCACTGTCTCCTTGAGTCACGTTGTCCCTCTCTTTGCGTTGGCTTGGGCCCACATTGCCTACGCTATCGTTTTCCCTGCGCTGCCACTTCGACCTCTAGGCCCCATGCTGCCAATAATTCATGTTTCTCAAGTGACTTTAGGAAATGCTTTTATCCTAAGTGTGAGTTTAGTGTCCCTTTTCAGCCACTTTATTTCTATCTTAACTTTATTAAAGTAAAGTAATAAAAAATTAATATTTCCAATTAGCTATTGCTAATTGGGAATATTACAAAGAGACACATCCTTATTTTAAATTCAAATTTGATTTCCCTCCTCTTAGGTTGACTTTAATACTGATTGAAGCTACAATAAAATCAATGTTAATTTTAGATAACAATGGTATATTCTATGCTTGACACAATTTACGTCAATGTTCCTTTAGCAACCCAATAACAATTTCCAATTATTTCCAGTAGCAATCACATTAATCATTAATCACATTAACAGTAAATGTAGATAGAACATAAAACAAAATGCAGAAGAAAAGCCAAGACAAGAGAACACCAGATTTGGTGAATGTTAGGGAAAAACCCCAATGTGGGTAAAACACTTTGATCAAACCTTCTTATTATTATTATTCAATAGTTCAACAGAGTGAGAGAGTACAAAAGTCAAATAGATTAGCCCAATACAAAGTCAAATGAACCTTGTCAAATTTTGCAGTCAACTGTAGTCAAACTTCCCCTAACTAGAAAGTCAACTTGAGTCAAAACAACAGTAAAACACCTCCTTTGAAGCTTGGTCAAAGGCATTCAAATTAAGTCTCTAGTGGTTAAAGTCAACACAAAATAGTCACAAAAATTTTGGTCAAACTCAGTCAACCTGCGGTCAGCTCTACGATCAAACAGGTTGAAATTCTGTAATTTCGGTTCTGTGATTTAGCCCAAAAATTGTCCTCCTAGCCACGTGTGAGAGAGAGAGAAGCTGCCCAAGTTGTACGAACCAATTTGATGAAGAGAGAGAGAGAAGTTGCCCAAGCTGTACGAACCAATCTGATGAAGAGAGAGAAGAATGTGTGAGTGATGGATGCCAAATGAGGAGTGAGGTCACTTGTATTTATAAAATTTGTTGTGGGTGAAGAGACACATCCATTGGGCTTCATGAGCCTACATTTAGTTGAGGTCGACCTGAATAATTTGCAAATGTGTGGGCATAATTCAATATCACACTTTGCTCGAATGAGATGATCTTTAGATCAATTTTGGTCCTCTTGAAAAGAGGAATTTAATGCAATCATCATCTCCATAAAATGAGTTGTCCCAAGGTGGAATCTGGTCCTAGTTTCCAATTTTAACACTCCCTCTCAACTAGGGAGATTTCTACCTACCAAACCAACTATTGTCACTGATCATCATGCCATCATGTCGTCATGTACCATCTCTGTCATCTCTGCTCTGCTCTGCTGAACCATGAAGTAATAATGAAGAAGAATTGATTGAGAGTGAGTCACAAGACCTTGTCACTCTCCATTGACAAAAGTCAATCCAGAGGTTGAATCTTAGTTGATCCTAGATCAATTTGTTGAATACCATGCTTCCTAGACATAGGGAGTATGACAGTACACGATGCATCCATTGGTAGTGTTATGGTTCCTATCCACGTTTCCAACTCATTGGTCAGATGAGAGGTACTTCCCATGAGTCCTGGACTACATGGGTAGGATGTATGCTGGGGCATCAGTAGGAGAAGGTGAACCACTCATCCTACTCATATGGCATAGGAGAAAGTGAACCATTCATCCTATGCATATGTCAATCGTAGGGGAAGGTGAACCACTAACCCTACATACATGTGTCCACAATCGTAGGGGAAGGTGAACCACTCATCCTACACACATGTCAACCATCATGAGGTATCCCAGGGGAAGGTGAACCACTCACCCTGTACATAGCGCACCATTAGGGGGAGGTGAACCACTCACCCTATGGTCGCTCATAGCTCCAAGAAATACCCAAGCCTCCAAGAGCTCCTAGAGCTCAGTGTCCTACTCATGCAAGACCCTCATAGGAGGGTTTTTCCATGACTCTAAGTCTCTCACAGAAGGCTAAGAATTTGACATTCCCTAAGGGCTTCATGAGAATGTATGCAGTGCTCATCAGTCTTGATGTGTTGGAGCCTTATTGCTCCTCGCTGTACCATATCCCAGATAAAGTTGTACCTGATATCAATATGCTTGGAGTGGTCGTGGAACACGGGATTCTCTGAAAGGCGAATCCCACTTTGGTTGTCACAGTAGATTGTGGTGGTATCCAACACGTGCTCATAGCTCACTAAAGAGCTTCCTCAACCAAACAACTTCACAACAGGCCATAGTAGCAGTAGTGTATTCGACCTCAGCGATGCTTAAAGTAACCGATTTCTGCTTCCTGCTCATCCAAGATATTGAAGCAGACCCCAATGAGAAGCAACATCCATATGTGCTCTTACAATCTACCATACTGCCAACCCAGTTAGCATCAGTATATCCTTGTAGCCTTAAATTCCTGGCAGTGAATCTCAAACCATAGTTGATTGTGCAATGAAGCATATGTTTAGAAGAGAGTTTACCAAGAACATCAAGGCTCCCACAAGTTGTCGATACTCAGAAGGATTTGCCAAATTGGGCCCAACAACACTTCCACATAACTTCTTGAAGTTGAGTCCCATCGGAGTAGACACATGCTTGCATTCCACCATCCCACATCTCTTGAGCAACTTCACAATATATTTTCCTTGAGAAAGGAAAATCTCACTTGGGTTTTGCCAGACCTCCAAGCCTAGGAAGTAGTGCATCATCCCTAGGTCCTTCATCTCAAATTTGGAAGGCAACTCCCTCTTGTATTGATAAATGAGAGGGTCTTCACCTGTCAAAAAAAGATCACCCACATAAAGTACCAGAATGAGAGGCATGTCTTTTTCAACCTTGAAGTATAGGTTCGGGTTAGCTTTGTTCCTTGTAAATCCCAGCTTCATAAGATAGCTATCAATCCTCTCATACCAAGCCCTAGGGGCTTGCTTCAACCCATAGAGGGCTTGCTTCAACCCATAGAGGGCTTTCTTCAACCTGCATACATGTGTCTTTCGATCTTGAACTTCGAAACCCACAGGTTGTTCTATATAGACTTCCTCCTTAAGCCAGCCATGCAAGAAAGCAGTTTTGATGTCCCTTTGGTCTAAGCTCCATCTTTGAGAGGCAACGAGAGCAATGATAGATCGGATAGTGGTGTATTGGGCAATTGGTGCAAATATCTCATCACATTCCACTCCTTCCTTTTGAGAGAAGCCTCGAGCAACGAACTTGGCTTTGAACTTTTCAACACTCCCATTTGTGAAAATTCCTATATCTGACAATATAAGGAATCCTACTGCAACTATTTGAGTTACTTCTCCTATTATGTAAATTGCATATACAAAATTAATTCAGATTTGAATTATTGAAGTAACTACTGAAGAAACCTACACTTAATTTCGATTCTGGTATCTTGCAAGAAATCAATCACACATAGGACCCTTTATTTTGGACTAAGTCCCTGGAAAAACCCAATGTTGGAAAACTGATGCAACAGATCTGAGGGTTTGTATTATTAAGCAGTAGCAATTTCTGAATACATCTCTGAATACCTCAAGGGTTGTTTAGTTATAGAGAGAAATACTGGCAGAAAGAAATTGTGAGAATACCTCACTCAATCACTGTAAAATCCGGCTGTTCCAGTCACTGGAAAAGCTGCCCCTGGAGGTCTCTGCGAAACCTTCGTGTAGTGGTTGCGTAGGCATTATGTCACCTTCTCTTGGCACTGCGTCACCCCAACTGTGGATTGATCTAACTCCTGGAATCACAGATCTCAGCCTCTCGGTCTCACACCTTGGCTTTCGGCTTCTAGATCAGTTTCGATAGTGAAATCTCGGAAACTCTCTGAGCTACTGAGCATCCTTTCGTAGACCTGCGTGGCTCTGCGTCAACCTGACTGGCTTTGTGCTAGCTCTGCTGGACATCTCTCTGCCTCTCTCTGCTGATGATTCTTCGGCTGAGAAATCTCTCTCTCCGGATGCTATCTCTGCCCCTCACTGCACTGAATCACTTAGATCTGATCTTCATCTGAGCACTGCTCCATTAGAAGAATTCGATCTCAAGATTCAGTCTGTGTGTGTCTTTCCAAATGACCCTCAAGCCTTCCTTTATAGTCTTCTCATTGAGAAATCAACGACTGAGATTAGATCTCTAATCAACGACTACAATTATAACATGACTTGATCTTTGTTTTCTAGATCATTTTCACTCTGTTTTATTAATGCCCTTTAATTATTTAATTTCCCCAAGTTAGACTTTTAGGGTCTCCATTAAAATAATTAATTATTTTAATAAAATATGATCTGAGTGGAATTTTCACAAACAGTTTCTAGGTTCTTTGGAATACCTGTGTCTAAGCCTCTCCATCAAATTTGGGGCTTAGAGCACTTTCGATGCTACCAAAAATCAACACCATCCACTCCATGTTTGATTTTGTAAAGTCATTTTGAAGTGACCACTGACTTGTCCTTGGGTCTAGGAATCACATCCCAGACATCAGACATCATTCTTCATGATTGATTCATATTCTTCAATCATCGCATCCTTCTATACTTGGTGCTTCACTTCTTCTTCGAATGTACATGGCTCAGATAGAACAATGGTACTCATAGCAGCTAATGACCCTTGGTACTTGTTTGGCTTCTTACTTTCACGAAAAGTCCCCTTTGGTGCAACATGTCTTTCAGCATCTTCGAGAGTGTCTTTGAGCCACAAAGGCCTTTTCCTTGAGGTAGAGGGTTCACCAGGAGGTGGATCAATGGGATCCATTGACCCTTCAACATCAGGCATTGGTTCATCAGTCAGAGATTCATCCCGCTTTCCAACATCATCATCATTGTCCTTCCTTGGGATAGGAAGATCTCTGACTTTCCCAAGGGAAAAATCTTCATCAAAGGTGACATCATTACTTATTTCAACTTCTCTTTGACTAGGCACATAGATTCTATATGTCTTTGAAGTTTCACTGTAGCCTGCAAATGTTCCTTTCTTCCTAGATGCATCTAGCTTGTTTCTTTTCTCTTTTGTCACATGAAAATACACGAGACAACCAAATATTCTAAAATGAGAAACATCAGGTTTCTTACCAGTGAAAACTTCTTCGGGTGTCTTGAAGTCCAATGCTTGATGCGGGCACCTATTTTAAACATATATGGCAGTGTTGGCAGCTTCTCCCCATAAGAACTTCGGTAGACCTTGGTCATGAAGCATGGCACGAGTAGCTTCTATGATTGTTCGATTCTTCCTTTCGACAACTCCATTTTGCTCAGGAGTATATGCAATAGTGGTCTCCCTCCTAATGCCAACCTCTCTAAAATAGTCATTGTATTCATTTGATTCATATTTGGTTCCATTATCGGTTCTCAATCTTTTGATCTTGTTCCCTGTTTGATATTCAACCAAGGCTTGGAAAGAGCGGAACCATTTAAACACTTCATCCTTCTTCTTCAAGAAATAGATCCATGTTTTGTGAGAGAAGTCATCCACAAAAATTGCATAGTATAAGTATCCTCCCAATGATGTTATAGACAACATACTAGATAGATCAAAATGGACCAATTGAAGAATGTCGGTAGTTTGACTTTCACTTGAAGGGAATGGAACCCTTGTATGTTTTCCAGCTGCACAACCTTGACAAACTCCTTCATGATCTATGTTGAATTCGTGCGTATCTGTGACCATCTTCTTTACATCAGGTAAGGCTTTGTAATGAAGGTGAGCAAATCTTCGGTGCCATAATTCAAATTGAAGAGAAGTATCGCTAATCATAGCTCCCAAAGGACTTCCTCCAACCTGATAGAGACCTTCAACCCTAAATCCAAGTGTAAATGCATCTTTCAGGATCCTTTGCCAAATACATACCTTCCCATCAACGAATGCTACCAGGTTATTTTTCAAATCAGGTACATACAATACATCTTGTAGATAAAGGATTTGACCTTGATTCAAGTGAAGAGTGACAGTCCCTATTCCTTTCATGGGGTAGGTGGCATTGTCTCCAAGTATGATTTCCAAATTAGTCTTCTTTTCAATCAAATTAGAGAGGGCCTCCTTGTACCCAGTGAAGTGCCTTGAGGCACCACTATCAATCAACCAATTATCCAAAGTGTCTTGGAGGAGAGGCAGTAGTGAGGGTAGAAATAAGATAAAATTCTTTTTGTTTTTCTTCAACATTAGTTTTCTCATACATGGAGTTTCTCGACCTTTTGGTAGGTCGACCATTTCCATATCGAGCAAAGGGAGCATTCCTCTTTCTTTTGTTGTTGAACTTGTTATTCCTTTGATTGCCATTGCCTTTGAAATTGTTACGATTGTTGTTGTTGTCATTATCCCGTGGTGTATCCTTTTTATGAGGACATTCTCTAGCATAGTGGCCAAACCTATTACAATTGAAGCATCTTCCCTTTCTTCCTTCTTTGAATCCTTGACCTTGACTCTTTGGACCAACAATGTTCTTCCTCTTAGCATGAGCGGAGAATGCAATGGGCTCATTTCCTTTTGAAAGATTGTCTCTCTCCATCATCCTCGTCTCTTCTTGAGTCCATCTAGTCAATAATTCATCGAAACTAGGAATCATGTCATTGTTAAGAATAGTGGTGTTGAACACATCCCATGCTCGTGGGAGACTTCCAAGGGCAATAAGAGTGAGCTCCCTGTCAGAAACAACTTCTCCAATACATAGAAGATCATTCTTGATTTCGGTAATCCTCATGAAGTAGGATTGGATAAACTCCTCTCTATCCATCTTGATGTCCTTCAACGTGTTCTTAAGAAAGAGGATTTGATTTGCATTGTTTGCTTTGAACATCCCAACCAACTTGTCATACATCTCCTTAGATGTGCCTAAATTAGAAATGTAAACAACCAAATGTTTTTGAATGGAGTCTCTAATGATCTTCTTAACTTTGACCTCACCTTTATTATACTTTGTCTTAGTAGCATTCGGTGCATTTGAAGAAGGTTCCACCATATTTCTCTGCACATAATCCATAACATCATTTTCTTCCAAAGTCATGTCCAAAGACATCTTCCATGCATGATAGTCAGATTTATCATTGAGCTTATCCTCAAATTTGAAGTAAGATGTAAAAGCCATTGAGGCTTTGTCCTTGTCCAACAGATCTTAATGATTGCTTTTCTCTCTCTTGCTTGGGCTTTGTCTTCACTTGGGCTCTAAAACCATGTTAATTTTAGATAACTATGGTATGTTCCTTTAGCAACCTAATAACAATTTCCAATTATTTCTAATAGCAATCACATTAACCATTAATCACATTGATAGTAAATGCATATAGAAGTTAGAACATAAAACAAAATGCAAAAAACAAACCAAGACAAGAGAAAACCGGATTTGGTGGATGCTAGGGAAAAACACCAATGTGGGGAAAACCCTTTGATCAAATCTTCTTCTTTTTATTCAATACTTCAACAAAGAGAGAGTACAAATGTCAATTAGAGTAGCCCAACACAAAGTCAAATCAGCCTTGTCAAATTCTGTAATCAACTGTATTCAGCTCTAAAGCCATGTTAATTTTAGATAACAATGGTATGTTCTATGCTTAGCACAATTTACTTCAATGTTCCTTTAGCAACCTAATAACAATTTCCAATTATTTATAATATCAATCACATTAACCATTAATCACATTGACAGTAAATGCATATATAACTTAGAACATAAAACAAAATGCAAAAGACAAGCCAAGACAAGAGAACACTGGATTTGGTGGATGCTAGGGAAAAACACCAATGTGGGGAAAATCCTTTGATCAAATCTTCTTCTTATTCAATAGTTCAACAAAGAGAGAGTACAAAAGTCAAATAGAGTAGCCCAATACAAAGTCAAATCAGCCTTGTCAAATTCTGTAGTCAACTGTATTCAAACTTCAACCCTAACTAGAAAGTCAACTTGAGTCAAAACAACAGTAAAACACCTCCTTTGAAGCTCAGTCAAAGGTAGTCAAATTCGGCCTATTCTGGTCAAACTCGGTCAACTTGCGGTTAGCTCTGCGGTCATACAGGTTGAAATTCTACAATTTCGGTTTTGTGATTTAGCCCAAAAATTCTATCCTCCTAGCCACACGTGTGTGTGAGAGAGAAGTTGCCCAACTTGTACGAACCAATCTGATGAAGAGAGAGTAGCATTTGTGAGTGATGGATCCCAAATGAGGAGTGAGGTCACTTGTATTTATACAATTTGTTGTGGGTGAAGAGTCACATCCATTGAGCTTCATGAGCCTACATTTAGTTGAGGTCGACTTGACAATTTGCACTTGTGTGGGCATAAATTCAAAATCACACTTTTGCTTGTCCAAATGAGATGGTTGCTAGATCAATTTTGGTCCTCTCGAAAAAAGGAATTTAATGCAATCATCATCTCCATAAAATGAGCTGTCTAAAGGTGGAATTTGGCCCTAGTTGCCAATTTTAACTATCACCAATAGGGTGAGTCTAGTCTTTTCAATTAGCATGCTCAACAATTACCTAATGTTGAAAAATGGGTAACTATGGTTGGTATTTTCATTGGCAATTAATGGAGAAAATTTATATTTCCAAGTTTGATTAAATCGACCTCACATGTGTAAAAAGGAACCTCCTAACTAACATATAAATAAGGCATTATTGGAGCTCATTTGGCACACTTGTCATCATCTCATCGATATGAAATCACATAGATACATCTGGCACACGTGTGAAGGAGTCAAGGAGACATTTCAGACCAATGTTGACCAACTTCTTTTTATTAGTTTGACTTGCATTGACTTGGGCGAGTTTACTTCTGCTTTGATCTAGCTCTTTGACAATCTTGGAGGCTGAGCATTTCTGGAAGACTTTGACTCACTATGTTTGACCACTTATTCATCTTTGTTTTGGGCACATTGATTGTAGGTCAAACTTGTGACTTTGACCAAAGATTTTAGGGGTTTGTTGATTGAGGTTTGACTATCTTCCACAGGCTGAAATTTGGCCCTCCTGTTGCAGATTGGACTTTGTCTAGAATTGACTTTTTCTCTCATCATTGATTGATTTTGACTTGGATAAATTGAGGTTAGATTTGGAAATCTTGTTGGAATAATTTTGATTTACTATTGATGAACATAATTTCTCTTTCATAAAGAAAGATTGGTTGGGTTTTCCTGTTGTGGGTTTTGCCCTGGCCGTGAGCCTATTTTTGGTGTCTCTTATCTCTTGTTCTATTGTTTATTGTGATCTTTATTGCTCTATTGATGAAAGTACATGTTTGAAGTTTTTCATGTATAGCTCCTTAATGATTGGTATGTTAAAAGAAGATTGATTATATCATTAAAAGTAGTTATCAATTGCGAAAAACTACATTAGTCTTGATTGCACTAGAAAATCAACATGGTATTAGAGCTTTGGTGAAGGGAAAGTGTTGTGGGATCACCTTGAAGAGCATTAAAAGCACCTTGAATAATTTTGGGGATTTGTGATTTTGGTTGGTTATCTTCATCTCAATCATGAATTTCTTCATGAAGATAGAGAACAATCTTGAAGGAGCTACAAAGGATAGGGCATGGAAGGCTAGGATTGACCTAGTGCTTGCAAGGAACAAGGTTTTGTTCATTGTTACAGGTGAAGTTACTGAACTGAATGACCAAGCAAGGAAAGACAAATTTTAAGAAGATGACATCTTGGCAAGGAGCATTATTATCTATTAGGGATCATCTAATTCCATATATCACTGATCATCAAATTTCTGAGGGGATGTATGGAGCCATCATTGGATTGTACACTTTTAACATCAATCAATGCATAAGTTTGAGAGTTCAACTTTGCAATATCAGGATGACAGAGAATGATAGAGTGGTATCCTATTTTGTAAAGATATCTGAAATAAGAGATCAACTCAAGGCCATTTGTGAAGAAGTATCTGATAAAGAATTGGTAGCTGTGGCTTTGGGTGGTTTGCCTAGATCTTGGTATCCTTTTGTAGCAGGCATTAGTGCAAGAGAAAATTCACCTTCATTTTTTAAACTGTGGGCTTCCTGTGATAAAAAGGAATCAGGACTCCATTCAAGAGACCAGACTGAATATCCAAGTGAAGAAGCTTTTGCAACTCATTCTAAGAGTACTAGAAGAAGACTTAATTTTGGAAGATTCCAAAGAAATTTTGGTAGAAGACCCAATTCAAGACTTGCTCCAAGATTTGCTTCAAGAAGAGATTTTGCTTTGCAAAGAGTACCTCCTCCCTCCTCTTAAGATAGAAGAGATAGAATAGATTTGACAAATGCTTTATGTTTTCGTTGCCAGCATATGGTCACTATCAATCTCACTGTCCTTAAAGGAACCAAAGAGATGAAATGGAGATCGAAAGAGGAAAGGGAAACATCATGCTTCTGTTGTTGACCTTGTTGAATCCCTTGTATAAGAGGAGGCCTAGAAAGAATGATTTTGATGATGAATACTCATTTTATCATGCTCTTACAGGTTCCATTGCAAATCATGATGAGATATGGTTGGTAGATAGTGGTGCCGCGACACATGATTGGGATTTGTGATCATCTCTCTGAATTGGTCGAAAAGAAGATTGCTCAAAGGGTTGAGCTTGGAGATAATGGGAGATATGAAGTCAAGGGCATTGGTTCGCCAATCTTCCAATTGAAAATCAAAAGGTAGTGTACTCAATGCGATGCGAGTCACTCCTCCTACCCCATAGTGTAAACCGACATGTTGTGGTATACCACCATGCATATCCATGCTCCTATGTAGGCCATTGCTCCTCCCTGCATAGCCTTGCACACCACTGGGTGTTATGTCCTAGAATTGGGTTTGTATGCATTAGGCCCATAGTATTAAAAATCGGCCGGTTTGACCGGTCAAATCGTCCGGTTAGAGGGATAGCCGGTCCAAACCAGTTGGAAAACCCGGTTATACCCTCCCTGTCACCTGAAAAGCCCGGTTAACTGGTGCTGACCGGCTGTTTAAGGAAAGAACTGGCCGGTCAACACCTCTTTTGCTCCGGGGAGTCTTGTAGTGCAAGGTCTGTGGTGGTTAAGAGGAGAAATTGGTTTGCAGTCTATGATGGATAGATTAAGCCCTGCAGTGATGAAGGAATTTTGGGTGTGTTAAAGCCTGCGTCAAAACTGTGTTCTCTGCTGTTGTTGGCAAATCAATGTCATTTTTATATGAGGATTCACGTGGGCTAATTAGCCCTAATGAGGACAACTTGTAGGGTTGACAAAAACAATATTTCTTCATTATTTTAATGAAAAATAATGACTGTAGCTATCCAACATTTCAACGTGTGTAGAGTTCTTGTATTAGGTTAAAGTATGCTTGGAGGTGGCTATGAGTTATTGGCAGTGCTCTTGTGGTCGTTATGGCAGCCAAGAAGATAAATGTTAAGGAAGTAAATTTGTGAAGATATCTTGGAAGAAGACTAGTTGAAGCAAACCAAGGTACTGAAGTAGCCAACAATGAAGAGAGTTGACGTGTAGCAAATCAAGTCCAAGAAGCCAAGCCAAAATTTAAGCCAAGTTGAAGGGTAGAAAGTTAAGGCGTACAGGACAAGAGGTTGTGATCAGGTTTGAAGGTGCAAACTAGAGGATTCCATGGTTGGGTGACCAACCACATAAATTTTTTGATGAGGACGAGAAGTGATTGATGAATTGATGACAAGTCTGTGAAAATTCTACTGCAGTATATTGGTTTATTTGGAGCCTCATTGCTTATGTATTTTTCGATGATATGTATTGCACTCGGTGCCATTTTGATATATTCACCTTTGCATGGTATATAAATGAGCAAACTTTGCATATCTCTATTGGCTTGGAATCATGGTTGCAAATCTTAAAAATAGTTTTTTTATTAAAAAATAATTATTTAATGTATTTTTTTTTAAAAACCGGTTCATTTAGACCTGACCAGTACCGATTAGACCGGTTTCAGTCCGGTTATCGGTTCATTAGGTCCATCGGTCCGGTCGCCGGTTCCAGTTTTTAATATTATGATTAGGCCACGTCTCCTTGTCCATCCTAGTAGACCTGAGCGCCCTAACTCCACTCCTGCTAGAGGGGATATCTCTGCTGTGCCAATCCTCGGTGACCCCTGAGTCGTAAACCCCATTAGGAGAACATTATCTCCATACAATGCCCGGTTCGGTGGCCTACCCATGCCACCTCCTCCAACGAGCTCCTAGAGAATGCTAATCATCCTGTGACCCCATGCACAACCAACATGCTAAAACAACCCATGGAGTTTGCTAACAAACCACCTAGCCACTAATGTCGACTAGAACTCCCCTAAGGAATGCATGCGCTCAAGCATTGGGTTGTCCACCTCATCGAAGCCATAGCCATCCCGCATGGCTAATGTCAGATAGGAAGCCCCGCCTGGATCCCAGTGCCAACCTGGGCCTCCAGTACCCTCGATGCCTCAGAGCTCTCGATGAACTTCACTCTATATTATGACCATCTCCATGAGTCTCGCCCACTCCACTGGGTACCAACTAAGAATCTCTCACCATCCAACCCCAAGAGAGGGATTGAATGCACGAACTCCAACACATACAACAAGTCCTCTATCTTGCGAGTGCTACATCTTGCACAACTCACGTCGCCTCAACTCACCATCTTGGTCAACACATAAATTTGTCGAGGGGACTCGACATCTCTCTCTTCGTGGTGCAAAGGTAGCCTAACAGTGTTGCAAGCCCCTAACGTTCTGTGCATTTGTTTGCTCTAAATCAGTGGCTGGCCCCAAAGAATACTGCTCGTCCTCCTCCACCATGGGTTCAACATGTCACAAATTGCCCCTCCATGACTAGCTCACACCCCTTTATGTGCTCTCCATGCTGCTATAGGTGACTGTCATTTTGCAACCCTGTCATAGATTTGGGTGCCTCTGTACCTATTGACTCCTCATCAAGGATGGTGATGTATCCCGACACCTCATCATCCTCTCGTGCGCTGCTATCACCTGAAAACTCAGTCACGATCCCGAATACCTCCTTAATGGATACCTCAACAACAGATGGCACCTCAATGGTGGACATGTCTATGTCTCCTGACACCTCATCAATGGATGGCCCTATGGGTATATGCTCTACTCTCTCCCCAAGTTGTCAACTGGTGCCATCAAAGATGTCCCCAACAATGGTGACTCTTGTGCCACACTAGGTATGCTAGTGTTCAAGTCACACTCCCGCGTGTCCTTTTCCTAATGCTCAATCTCCTTCTCAGGCCCCTCATATCTAAAGCTAGGTCTCCAACAACAGAAGTGCCTCCTAGTCTCACCCTCTAACTGTCCTTGTCTTGCCTGCTCCTTTCGAGGAGATTTGGTGTTCTGTGTTTGTCGACTTACCCCACATGGTGTATATGGCTGCACCCCCACGGTCTGAGGACCTCTAGTGTCTCTACTGTAAGGATGAGGATGGGTCTGGTCTTTCACCCTCCTCAACTGGGTCAACCTCTCATCGGTCTAATGAATTCCATCCCAGAATTCTTGCATACTGAATTTCCCTTAAGCCATGGGTTTTTCTATCGTTTCACCAGTCATTGTGCCTACATACCCGAATCTTCCATGATCTTACTGGCTACCCACAACTGGGCCAAGATCATGCTCTGATACCATTGTAATGTTCCAAATGGATAATTAACAATGATACTAAGCAAATTACACATGCAACACAGAAAAAATCAAACAACAATTAAAACACCCATAAAATTGCACTAGAACTGCGCCAAATTGAGCCGTTTTATTATCTGAAGGAGAGTACAATGCATGGAATGTGTGCACCTGCGCTTGCCAAAGCAGACTAGACAATCCCAGCTGAGGAAAATGTTGCTCGGATGCAAAGGAAAGACTTCTCAATGTATTACGTTGGCCTTAAAATTCTACAATTGTTGGTTGGAAGAAAATCGAAACCCCTGTTTGAGCCACCAAAAGTGTACAAAAAATTTTGCCAAATTAATCTTGGGCTCTCCAACATAAACCCAGAAAAACCCAGAAAGGGTTTTGGCAAATTCTATCCACCACCCAGGACCCAAAATTTCAGCTCACTCCTCCCCATTGGTTGCCCAAATGATTCTGTTGTTTGGGACACCCAAACTTCCCCCAGAAATGGGAGCCAACTCCTTCATCACTAACTGACAAAACCCAAAAATGTTTTGGGCTGATTCCGACCTCTCGGAATTACCCAAAATTGGTGCTATGCCCTCCTTGGCAGAAATTGTGCCCCCAGTTGCTCTATCAACTGCAAACTCTCCTTATTTCTTCTCAATCTGCAATAGGAATGATATAGGAAAGTCTCCCGGATGTAGGGGAGGGGTTTTCACATCAAATCCCGACACAAGATAGCTAGACCCAACTCCACAAAATGCTGTCCAGTGACTCTCTGCGCAAGCCCTAAGAAGGTGAATTTGTTCCCTTCGATAGCAGTCACCTCCAAATCCAAAACTTTCAACAAAGGCTAGACTCCCCCTCAAGCAACTCCACTAATTTTCTCCCGGCCAAAACACCCTTAGAAGCTAATTGAAATTCGTGGTAAGATTTCTCTACTGCGTCCTCCTTGGAGTACGAATTTGGCTGGGGGAATCTGCTGAAATGTGCTACAATACTCCACAAATCCTCTCACAAAAGTAGCAATAACTCGCCTCCCTAGGGTGACAATCGAGTTCCACCGAAAGAAGGGTGAGCTCTGCCCTTGGAGAACTTTGTGCTAAGCAGCACTTGTTACCCATCTAAACTTCTTGAGCAATATAGGAAATAGATGAGTGAACAAAATACCCCAATAGCTTCTATGCTCCTATTTATAATTTTTTTCTTGCCTCCTCATGTGGGTCCCTCCATCCCATATTTTGACCTCCTTCCCTTCGGAATTCGATTTTCTCTCCAAGTGGTGTGTATTTCTTGTAGGTGTGCCCCCCACATTCCACTAGCAAAATATTTTTCTATTTCTCTTAAGTCCCATATGCCAAAAATGTCTCCAATGCTCAATTTACAAAATTGTGCTATGCTTAGCACCTCCCCAATAAACTCCATTAACTCCCTCAGATGAAAAATCAAGATTGGCGACACTACATTGAGATACCTCGTTGCTTCTCTAATTCCATCCAATCTGGTGTAGCATGGCGTGCTGCTCTTCGAGCGCCCACAGCTGCTGCTTTATGAATGGCTCCCCCATGAAGCAGTATCTTTTCTGCCTTCACCGTGTTCGGCGAATTTTATTGATGAAGTTTGAAGTTCGCTGAACTTCATCCCACACTGAATTTGTTCGATCTTGTTTGTTTAAGTTCGCTGGACTTCAATGTGTTTAATCAGAATTCTGAAGCTTGGATAAATAACCTTTGTCACAATTGTCTTCAGTCCCATTTATATTTGGTTCTAGATTGTTTATTGCGATTATATTGACTTCAGTCCCTTTTATATTTGGTCCTAGATCGTTTGATAACTTACGTGCCTGTTGTTTTTTCACAATCTAAGTTGGGTGTTTCACACATAATTTAAGTTGGCCATTCCCTGTGTTACATGTTATTGGTGTTGAAATTAATGTTACTGTTGTCGAATTTATTGCCATATTATATATATATATATTTTTAATGCTGAATTTTATTGCCAAAATTTTAACTATTGAATTTTATTTTATCTTCAAAATTGCTGAACTTGAACATGAACACAAATGCGGTGACTTAGGTCTTGACAATGCACAAATCCAGTGGCCTGATACAAACTCCAGTAAGCTGGTCTTTGATTTTATGCTGGCCCTTCCTCCTAGTGAACACTTATCGGGTAGTATCTCGATCCCAGTAAGAATCAGTTGCCATTTTATTACCAAACTTGCCATTGATCTCCCCAATTTGCATCGATTTTTTATAATTAGTATCCAAGGGGACATATACCGTATCTGCCTCTTGCTTATCTTCCACATATGCAATTTCTCCCACTTCATCCTAGAAGGTTTGATCATGGCTTTGTCCTTCAATTTTTATCTTGCCTGTGTCTGCAACATGGGTGTTAGTATCTTGTTCAATAGCGGTGCCCTTAAGGTTAATTCCTCGGGTTTCGATTGCTGCCTTATCTTCTTTTGATCTGTGATCTTTTTTCTTCTTGGCAGCCTTTGATGATACCCATGCTTCCATTGCTCTGTCACCTTCAAAAAAGCTTTGTTATAGTCTTCAAATTTTTGTAAGAATTCTACGAACAGTTTCTCTCGCTGACTTGGAGGCATTTTTCCCTGCCAATTCTGGTTCTGGAATTCTCCTTTTTGATATCACCTTGATTTAGACCTACAACTGGCCAAAATCATGCTCCGACACCACTGTAATGTACCAAAGCTAGAATTTGCTAATGCTATCCAACAAAATTTTTAAATTTTTTCTTTGAGGGCTTTTAACAAACAGTTAGTGAACAAACTTCTAACTTTCGTCAAACACTTGACAAGCATCATGCAAGAAGATATAGAGGGAAAATCTTAGACTTTATTAATTTACTTGGAAGAATTTGTTGGAAACACTGAGAGGGGGGTGAATCAATATTTATTTTCAATTGTTAATTTTACCAGTTAGATCGCTTATATTTAGAACACAAAATGAACAATGATGGAATAGATACTTTTTTTAATTTTTTCTTTACAATAAGTAAAGTACAATAATAATATAGGGCTCCAACCCTAGATGAAGACTCCAATCTTCCAGGCTCCAACTTGTATTGTGCCAAGCACCGACTTGGTCTTTCCAAGGCTCCAACCTTGTCAATTTTGAGGCACCAACCTCAAGGGCTCCAACCCTATCTCTAGTACATGCTCCAACCTGGTTGCTTGAGGACTCCTATCCTCTAAGGCTCCAACCCTATCTATCAAGGCATTAACCTTGTTTTTATGAGGCTCCAACCTCTTGCTTCAATTCGTCAAGATATGTTTGGTTATACTTCACGACTACTAGTAACATCTACAATGAGCCTTGTCAATCTCTTAGCCAACATTGCCTTCTCCAAATCACTTCATCAATGAAAACCTTGTCTTCTCAGAAGGTGTCACCGCTGCTCTTCATATTACCCAAGCTAGATCTCTAAGTTCACCACATGATGACTTTCAACGCGTCATGGTGTCCAAGGATTTCCACGAATCTTCAAAGTCAGCTCCAAGGCCAAGGATGTATACTCTAAGACTGCTCCAACAAATAGCTCCAAGAGGGCTTTAATTATGTATCATGAGGTCAACCAAGTCTTCAAGAGTGCTTCCGATAGGCTTCTAGACAACTCTCCAAGGTATGCTCAAGATCAGCTTCAACTGTTCTTCAAGATTTTCCAAGATCAGCTCCAACTGCTCTTCAAGATCTTCCAAGGTATGCTCAAGGATCTACTTCACATGGTGTCTTCAAAGGTGCTCCAAAATTATCACTTCACTGTTCTTGGCTCCAATGTTCAACTCCTCATACACATGACAAGTAATCAAAAAACTCCTTTAGGTATGTTCCACAACTCTCTTCAAAGGATGATCCTGTAACAACACTTCAAGGCTGCTAATGCATCACTGTGTTAAGTCCTTTGCCAAAAACTCCACAGACATATCAAGGCTTTCCACAAATGAGATAAATCAAATCAAGTCATTATTCTGAGCTTATCCTGCCATCATTGTCATAGGACCGAATTCTGTTGAGGCTTCCTGTTTTTGGTCAAAAGGTATGGCAGCTCTCTGTTGCTGTCCTAAGTTCTTTGTGACACAGTCCGAGCTCTTTTAGCTGATGTAATTCACCCAAACACTGTTTATCAATTTAATTTTTAACTCCAGCAAGTATTTTTCGTGCTCTTTTTATTCTCAGGCAGAAAAGAAAGGAGGCTCTGTGGGTAAGTATAAGACTGAAATCAATTCTGTGATGTCCAAGTCCTGTGGTGTTCGTTTCTTGTAGTTGTCAAATAATGAGTGTAAGCCCCAAAACACTGATCCGATCTTAAAGAATTGCCCAAACAATGTTTTCCTATCCTCTTTGGCCTCCTTTGTCCTTCTGTTCTTATTCTCTGAGATTTTGACCGAATTCCTTGCTGGAAAATGAAGTATCATACTCATATTTATACAGATTTTCGATTGGAATGAAGGGACATGTCTTTTTGAAGGTAGGCCGACATGAAGGACAAGGATGGGTCGGCTCAGCAATTAAATATATTATTTTTAAACTTAAAATTTCATTTTCTCACAAACCACTGGGAGTTTCGGGGCAAGTAAGGGATCATTGGAAAGCTAAAATTATGCTTTGAAGGATGGTGAAGGTCTCACAAAGAAATTCTGCCTCTAAGATGGTAAAACATATTTTATTTTGTGATTGTCCTTAAATTTTATGCATAAAAAGTTTGGGATAGCATGACTGTTTGGGACAGCATGGCTTCTTCATTCTTTGGTTTCTTCATTGTTATCAATGTCATCATAGGGTCATAGAGTCATTATGTAGGATTGCAGCATTCATGTAGCATCATGTATCAACAATGTCATCATATATTAGTGCAGTGATATGTCATAGTGCAGCCTTCATTAATTTGTCAAAAGCTCCAAAGCAGTCTTCCAATTATGTGAAAGTGTGGTCATTCTTCAAGGGTATGACATCATCACGTGTATGACTTCATCAATTATAGTTCTCCACTTCAAAGGCTTGTATATTGGCACCTATGGTCTAGATCACCATTCAAGGCACATGATTGACACTCGACAACATTATAGTTAGTTCAAGGACTTGTTTGAACAAGACTTCTTCATTAGTGGCTTGAAATCTTCATTGATGGCATTGTTATCAACCAAGAGTTATGACATCATCATCTGGAACCAGGCATCTCAAGAATATTGACATCTCGGTCAAAGTCATAATGACATCTCAGTCAAAAGTCATATTGACATCAATGACAACCTTGATTAACAATCTCCCTCTTTGTCATTGATGGCAATATTCTCGCCCTTCAACATTCTCTCCCCCTTTGACATCAATGGCAAAAGGGGTGCTCAAGTACTCCTCCTATCAAGCTGGTTCTCTTTATTATATTTGTCCTTGTGGTATGCCCTACAATCCTTTGCCATGTGCCCAAAATTTGTACAAGAATAACAAAAACCAAAAATTATACTTTTGTATCTGGAGGATGGAGATTGCCTTGATGTACTTCTAAAATAATTCTGTCTTGGTATCCTTTGCTCAAATTTATTGCCTCTAGCATTCTTGACACCATCAGCATATCTTCTTGGAGTAAGGTTTCTTCTAATGTCATCTTGACTCTTCTTCTTGCCTTTGCTGGAACTGGGGGCATCAATATTTCTTCCAAGCTTTTCCACATCCTTGTTGTTTGAAGCATTAGGGATTGCATCATTCTTGTTTGAAGATTCAGTGGCATAACCAAGACTCGATTTATCAAGAGGAGATCTTTGATGACTCAAGATGTCATCTAGGGCTTGGGAGCTCTTTAGGTTCTTGTTCAAATGATCAACTTCCTTTTTAAGGATATCAATTTCTTCTTTCATTTTCTTGCATTCTTCATCCTTCTTTGATAAATCGATCTCCATTTGTTCCTTCATCTTGGTTGTTTCACATGATTGGGCCTTGAGAAGATTGATGTCTAATTTTAGTTTGAAGATTTCTTCATCCTTTTCTTCTAAATGCCATATCATGATATTTCTTTCCTTTTTTGATTCATCAACTTTTCCTTCTATGAATGCCAAAGTTTCCATCACCTTCTCGGCTCCTTGTGCTTGTTTCCTTGCTTCTTCTAGTTGAGATCTAAGAGAAGAGACTTCTTCCTTGTATTGACCAATCTCTGCTTCAAGATTGTTCAAGCTCTTAAGTCTTTTTTCAAGGTGGCTTGACAAAGTTTCTTCCCTTTTCTTTGCCTTATCCAATTGATTTGTCATAGATATGACTTCTTCATGATGGTTTCCTTTGTTTTGATGAAATTCCTCTTTAAGTTTGGCAAGCTCCTCCTCTCTTTCTTGTACTTGAAGCTTGACAAAGTCATCTTCCTTCCTTGTCTTGTCTTGGTTACCATCTTGCACTTTCTTTTTAAGTTCCTCATTTTCCTTTTTCAAACTGTTAATCTCTTCCATGGAAGCCATAAGTTTATTCAGGAGATCTTCTTCAAAGTCTTCTTTGTTCTCTTCATCTTCTAAGTCTTCTTTAGCCTTGTTCTCATCTCTCTTATCTTCAGTTTCCTTGATGGATTCTGGACTTCTTTCTTGTTTTCCATCATCTTCTAGACTAGAGATCATTCTCAACGCTCCTTTTGAGTGCCTCCGATAGGCTTCTAGACAACTCTCCAAGGTATGCTCAAGATCAACTTCAACTGTTCTTCAAGATTTTCCAAGATCAGCTCCAACTGCTCTTCAAGATCTTCCAAGGTATGCTCAAGGATCTACTTCACATGGTGTCTTCAAAGGTGCTCCAAAATTATCACTTCACTGTTCTTGGCTCCAATGTTCAACTCCTCATACACATGACAAGTAATCAAAAAACTCCTTTAGGGATGTTCCACAACTGTCTTCAAAGGATGATCCTGTAACAACACTTCAAGGCTGCTAATGCATCACTGTGTTAAGTCCTTCGCCAAAAACTCCACAGACATATCAAGGCTTTCCACAAATGAGATAAATCAGATCAAGTCATTATTCTGAGCTTATCCTGCCATCATTGTCATAGGATCGAATTCTGTTGAGGCTTCCTGTTATTGGTCAAAAGGTGTGGCAGCTCTCTGTTGCTGTCCTAAGTTCTTTGTGACACAGTCCGAGCTCTTTTAGCTGATGTAATTCACCCAAACACTGTTTATCAATTTAATTTTTAACTCCAGCAAGTATTTTCGGTGCTGTTTTTATTCTCAGGCAGAAAAGAAAGGAGGCTCTGTGGGTAAGTATAAGACTGTAATCAATTCTGTGATGTCCAAGTCCTGTGGTGTTTGTTTCCTGTAGTTGTCAAATAATGAGTGTAAGCCCCAAAACACTGATCCGATCTTAAAGAATTGCCCAAACAATGTTTTCCTATCCTCTTTGGCCTCCTTTGTCCTTCTGTTCTTATTCTCTGAGATTTTGACCGAATTCCTTGCTGGAAAATGAAGTATCATACTCATATCTATAGAGATTTTCGATTGGAATGAAGGGGCATGTCTTTTTGAAGGTAGGCCGACATGAAGGACAAGGATAGGTCGGCTCAGCAATTAAATATATATATTTTTTAAACTTAAAAATTCATTTTCTCAAAAACCACTGGGAGTTTCGGGGCAAGTAAGGGCTCATTGGAAAGCTAAAATTATGCTCTAAAGGATGGTGAAGGTCTCACAAAGAAATTCTGCCTCTAAGATGGTAAAACATATTTTTTATTGTGACTGTCCTTAAATTTTATGCATAAAAAGTTTGGGACAGCATGACTGTTTGGGACAGCGTGGCTTCTTCATTCTTTGGTTTCTTCATTGTTATCAATGTCATCAGAAGATCATAGAGTCATTATGTAGGAGTGCAGCATTCATGTAGCATCATGTATCAACAATGTCATCATATACTAGTGCAGTGATATGTCATAGTGCAGCCTTCATTAATTTGTCAAAAGCTCCAAAGCAGTCTTCCAATTATGCGAAAGTGTGGTCATTTTTCAAGGGTATGACATCATCACATGTATGACTTCATCAATTATAGTTCTCCACTTCAAAGGCTTGTATATTGGCACCTATGGTCTAGATCACCAACCAAAGGCACATGATTGACACTCGACAACATTATAGTTAGTTCAAGGACTTGTTTGGACAAGACTTCTTCATTAGTGGCTTGACATCTTCATTGATGGCATTGTTATCAACCAAGAGTTATGACATCATCATCTGGAACGAGGCATCTCAAAAATATTGACATCTCAGTGAAAGTCATATTGATATCTCAGTCAAAAGTCATATTGACATCAATGACAACCTTGATTAACAGAATTTACAATGGCAATTCAATTTGGAACCTGGGATCTCGCTCCAACAACCCGACTTGGCCCTCAAGAGAACTTGATCTGGCAATTTGGACAACTCGCCCCTTCAATAAATAGGTCTAGGCTCCACGATACACAGAGGCCGGTCTTTAAAGATAATGCAGAATTCGACCTACTAATGAAATAGGCCTAGCCTTCCGAATAAGAGTATTAACTCGGCCATTGCAGATGCATATTTGGGCTGAATGCAGGGACTGTTTTATTGAGTTTAAGCATAATACCCACACTCCTGAGTCCTGCATTTTATGTAGATGCCTGATCTCTCTAACATTGTCCTCTTGGAGAATTTGCTGTCCATATTCATTGTTGGTAAATTTGCTGTCCATAATCATTGTTGGTGAATACTCTAACTGGAAATCCCTTTGCATGTGGAATACTATGCTTTTTTATCAAGTGGTTTGATAGATTCAATTTTCAATTTCTTAGGGTTCTTTCTGGCAATAAAATTCCTTGAAATTTGAGGAAAGGAATGATGGCTTTAATTAGGGTGACTTTTTCCAACAATGAAGCAAATTTTGTTTTTATTTATTTTTCTTCATAAAAATATCAGCCTCTACATTGTAGAGTAATTCTTGCTTTTATTTAGCAGGAATATGAAAGAAAGTTACATGAGATAAAGAACAGTCTGCAAGATATTGAACACGCTCATGTGTGGCCATTTCAAGTGAGTATTCTAATCTCTATTATCTCACATTATTGTTTTAGTTTTCTTGAAATGGAAGATCCATCGCATTTTTGTTCTGAAATGGGGTGTCACATTGTTATGTAATATGGAAATAATCTGATGTTTGTGGAAATATTTAGTGCTGGTGTGAAACAGATAAAGCAGCATATCTTCTTCGCCAGTATTTCTTCAGTAATCTGCATGACCGAATAAGCACTCGGCCGTTTCTCCATACAATTGAAAAGAAGTGGCTGGCATTCCAGGTATTGGCAATATTGTGTGACATCTTGCAGTAGTTTCGTCTGTTTTCCTTAATTGTATTCTGTGAATCCAGATTCTAGGACATATTCACTGAGGAAATACTGCAAGCCAGTAGTATTTTCCAGGTTAACTTTTCTCAAATGTTCTTGCTAGACCTGATCACTGACACAATTTCTGATTGTGCAGATGCTATATGCTTTGAAGCAGAGCCATGAGCATGGTGTTTGTCACGGTGAATCCCTTTGATCTATGGATTCTGTTTTGTAATATATTAAGATCTTAGGATGCTGTACCTTATAAAAATACAAGTCCATGGCTTTTTACAGGTGATATAAAATGTGAAAATGTACTTGTGACCTCTTGGAATTGGTTGTACCTTGCCGACTATGCATCTTTCAAGCCAACATATATACCTGATGATGATCCATCAGACTTCTCTTTTTTCTTTGACACTGGAGGAAGACGCCGTTGTTATCTTGCACCAGAGGTTGGTTGAAGTAATATTTTGTATCTTTAATGTTTTTCTTGGCATCCTCTTTCAATATTGGATGGTAGCCTCCTATTGTGCTGCAATGTTATTGAAAATTTTCTTCTGAAGTGTATATTAAACCAATTTGTAAATTGAAATAATATCCTTCTTGAGACAACAACTATGGTGACTGTCTAAAAATATGGATATGTGCTATGTGTCTTCTCTCTTGACATCTCATCTTGCATTATTCTCACCTTCTCCATTTTCTATCATTTTTGTCACAATGTCTGAGATGTTCTCACGAGCTGGGGGGCTGCCTGATCTATCTCTCTCGGACTGTGTGGAGAGTTGGGATATGAGATTGAGACTCTAGCACTGACTGTCCTGACGTCCAAACCTGAAGGAGGGTGGAAGAAGCAGATAATATGTTGGTTATCCCTTGGGATGCTCAACACCCTCTGAAAAAGGCTTCCTGACAGTCTAGCTGATGGTTTTTGCATGTGTACTGCTGATTTTGCAGTTTCTATCTTTTCTTGGACATCCTGTTTCCTTGTATTTCTGCTGAAGCTACTGTAAAATGTTTTAGTTACTTGCATTTTTGGTTTGCCATTTAGCTTGCTGATTTCATGATTATGCTAGTTTCAGGAGACTGCACAATCCCAGTTACCATCTATTGTTTCTGATGGTAAAAGGTCCTCAATTCATTCCAAGGAGGATTTTTTTTTAGTGTTGCAGACCTGGAATTGAAATTAACTTGGCTGGGGTCTAAATTGTTGCCTTTAAACTTGATAAAAAATTTGGAAAACAATAAGTACATTTTGCCTCAAAATCTTCGAGGTTTTGTGAGAAGCCTCACATGATGAGAGCCAGACCAAGATACAATAATGGGGTTGAGGCCACTGTCAACTCAGCACCTATGTCACATGGTTCGGGTTCAAATTCGAGTTTGACAACGATTAAGTTCGATTTGAATTTGAATATTCTGATGAGGTTTGTACGACCTTCGCCATCAGATTCGTTTAAATACATATTCAAAATTTTCAAGTAATATATATATATATATATATATTTTTTTTAAATTTTTATTTATTTATTTTTCTTGAACAAAGTTGTAAGTTATTTCATTAGCATAATGACATAAGTTACATTCTGTGCATACATGCCGGTGCATGTATGTTAAAACTGGCAACTAGGGCCAAACTCCACCTTGGACAGCTCATATGATGGAGATGATATTTTTGTTGGATTCCTCTTTCCAAGAGGTGCAAGATTGATCTAAAGATCATCTTGTTTGGATGAGTAGAAGTGAGGCTTTGAATTTAATCTCACACGTGCAAATTGTCAAGGTCGGCTAGAAGTCTAATGTTGGGTCATAAGCCTGATGGATGTGTCTCCACTCAACGGAGTGTATAAATATGAGAGACCTCTTCCTCATTTTGGACATCATCACTCAACACATTTTTCTCTCCTCTCTTTGTTGGTTTGTACAAGGAGCGACTTCTTTTCTTCACACGCTTGGCAAAGTGACTGGAAAAATCTGAAAATTTCAGATCTGTTTTTGGGCTGAATTATAGAGCGTTGACCAGCGTTGACTGAGGGTCAACTCGACTCCATTTGCTGCGTTTTCAGGCAGAAACTTTGATGTTTTTAGGCTGCATCTCTTGGCATGGAAATTGATAAATTCTGAAAACATTGACTAGCATTGACCACTACAGCTTTCACTGCAGCGTTGACTTTTTGTTGACTGGGTCTGACTGAGATTTTCGGATCTGTTTTGGGCTGATTTGGACTGCCTTTGGAGGCCACATTGACTGAGTTTGACTGAGCTGATTTGGAGGAGTTTTCTTGCTGGTTTGACCAGAGTTGACTTTCTGATTAGGACATCATGTTGACTGCAGTTTGACTGGACTATTTTGACAGTGATTGGGCAAGTGTATTTTGTATATTGTAATCTCTCTCTCTGCTGAACTTTTGAAGAATAATAAGAAGATTTGATCAAAGGGTGTTCCCCGTCCCCGCATTGGGGTTTTTCCCTGGCATCCGCCAAATATTGTGTCTTGTCTTGGCTTGTCTTCTACTTATTGTTAATGTTCTATCAACATTTACTATCCATGTTAATGTGATTGCTAATTTGGAAATTGATATTGGGCTAATAAGAAAAGATTGAAGTAAATTGTTCTAAAGCATAGAACATACCATTGTTATCTAATTTAATATGGTATCAGAGCCCAGATGAAGACAAAGCCCAAGAAAGAGTGAGAAGAGAAATCACCGAGATTTGTTGCACAATGACAAGGGTCAATGGCTTCCACATCTTACTTCAAATTTGATGACAAGCTCAATGATAAGTCTGATTATCATGCATTGAAGATGTTCTTGGACTTGACTTTGGAAGAGCATGATGCTATGGACTCTATGCAGGGAAGCCCAAGAAAGAGTGAGAAGAGAAATCACCGAGATTTGTTGCACAAGGACAAGGGTCAATGGCTTCCACATCTTACTTCAAATTTGATGACAAGCTCAATGATAAGTCTGATTATCATGCATTGAAGATGTTCTTCGACTTGACTTTGGAAGAGCATGATGCTATGGACTATGTGCAGGGAAAGATTGTTGAGCCTCCGTCAAATGCATCGCCTGTCACTAAGACAAAGTACAAGAAAGGTGAAAACAAAGCTAAGAAGATCATCAAGGATTATATTCACAAGCATTTGGTTGCTTATATCTCTGAGCTGGGCACATCTAAGTTGGTTAGCATATTCAGGGCTAGCAATGCAAATCAAATCCTCTTTCTCAAGAACAAGCTGAAGGACATCAAGATGGATAGAGGGGAATCCATCCAATCCTACTTCATGAGGATTATCGAAATAAAAAATGATCTTCTATCTATTCGAGGGGTTATTGCCGATTGGGAGCTCACTCTTATTGCCCTTGGAGGTCTTTCCCGAGCATGGTATGTATTCAATACCACTATCCTCAACAATGACAGGATTCCAGATTTTGATGAATTGTTGACTAGATGCAATCAAGAGGAGACAAGGATGATGGAGAGATACATACCTTCAAATACGAATGATCCTATTGCATTCTCTGCTCATGTTAAAAGAAAGAACAATGCTGGTCCAAGGAAACAAGGACAAGGAAGACCATGAGTCAAAGAAGGAAGAAAAGGTAGATGTTTCAATTGTAACAGGGTTACCACCATGCTAGAGAGTGTCCCAATAAAAGGGATACACCACGAGATGATGATTACAACAATAACAATTTCAAGGGGAATGGAAATCAAAGGAATAATAGGTTCAATAACAAAAGGAAGAGAGATGCTCTTGTTGCACGATATGGAAATGTTTAACCTTCCAAGAGATTGAGAAAATCTAGGCATGATGAGTCTAATGTTGTAGATAACAAGCAAACATAATTTCTTCTTATATCTACCCTCTCTGCTGCCTCTCCTCCTGACACCTTGGATAATTGGTTGATTGATTGTGGTGCTTCAAGGCACTTCACTGGATACAAAGAGGTCCTCTCACATTTGATTGAAAAGGAAACCAATTTGGAGATTATACTTGGAGACAATACCACCTATCTCATGAAAGGGACAGGGACAATTACTCTTCACTTAAATCGAGGTCAAATCCTCTATCTACAAGATGTGTTATATGTACCCGACTTGAAGACGAATTTATGAGTGTCTATTTCAGCGATGGAAGACAAAGGATTCAAGGTGGCATTCATTGATGGAAAGTTACGTGTTTGGAAGACGAATTTCAAAGAAGCATTCACTCTTGGTTTCAAGGTCGATACTCTTTATTAAGTTGGAAGAAGTCTGTTGGGAGCCATGACATGCAACACTACTCTTCAATCCTAATTATGGCACCATAGGTTTGCTCACCTTCATTATAAAGCTCTTCCTGAAGCTAGGAAGATGTTCATAGGTATGCCCTATTTCAAATTTGATCATGAAGGTGTTTGTCAGGGTTGTGCCGATGGAAAACATACAAGGGGATCATTCCCCTCAAGTGATAGCAAGACCACTGACATTCTTCAATTGATTCATTTCGATTTATCTGGTATGTTGCCCGTCACATCCTTGGGAGGATATTTGTATTATGCTATTTTTGTGGATGACTTCTCTCGCAAAACTTGGATATACTTCTTGAAGAAAAAGGACGAAGTGTTCAAATGGTTTCGCTCTTTCAAAGCCTTGGTTGAAAATAAAACAGGGAAGAAGATCAAAGTACTGAGGACCGATAATGGAACCGAATATGAGTCAAATGAGTTCAATGACTATTATTGTAGGTAAGCTGACATTAAGAGGGAGACCACTACTGCTTATACTCCTGAACAAAATGGAGTTGCCGAACGGGAGAATCAAACCATCATTGAAGCTACTCTGCCATGCTTCATCTCCAAGGCCTACCAAAGTTCCTATGGGGAGAAGTTGCCAACACTGTCGTTTATGTTCAAAATAGATGCCCACTTCAAGCCTTGGACTCCAAAACTTTCACAGAAATCTTCACTGGTAAGAAAGGTGATGTTTCTCACTTTATAATTTTTGGAAGTCCTGTATATTTTCATGTGCCGAAAGAAAAGAGAAGCAAGTTGGATGCTTCTGGAAAGAAGGGAACATTTGTGGGCTACAGTGAAACTTCAAAGGCATATAGAATCTATGTGCCTGGTCAAAGGGAAGTGGAGATAAGTCATGATGTCACCTTCGATGAAGATGCTGCCCTTGGGAAGGTTAGAGATCTTCCTATCTCAAAGGAAGACAAAGATGAAGATGCAGGAAAGCAGGAAGAAACGAAGGATGAACCAATGCCCAATGTTGAAGGTTCGATGGATCCCATTGATCCATCTCTTGGTGGGTCCTCTTCAAAAAGAAGACACTCATGGCTTAGAGATACTCTCGAAGATGCCAAGAGACGTATTGCACCAAGGGGGACATTTCGCGAGAGTAAGAAGCTGAAGAGGTACCAAGGGTACTTAATGTGAAAGTTTCAAAACATAAACCCTACTGTAGTGTCTTGATCTACTTCGCCTACTTGTTTAATTAACTTAACAAGTTATTTAATTGAAGTATTCAGAAAAACATTAAAGCAAATAAAAATTGCAGCCTACACATTTACAGATCATTTATTGAACAACACGCACGTGACAAAATTACACAGATTTTTCGGACAAATGTCTCCGGAAAAACCCAATGCGGGAAAACCAGTGCAACAACTCTAGAGGTTTTTATTATTATGCAAAATCTGAATACAACAATCTGGGCACCAGAAACGGCCTGCCCTACAAAGAAAATGCATGACAGTTGTACCTTATCACTCGGAAATAGAAAATATGGCTGATCCAGCCCTTTGTGGGGAATAACAAATTCGAGCCCTTTCTGGCCCACTGGAAACCTCAGCACTGCCTCTCCAGCCTCTGCGTCAACCTCTACTGGCCAGTGTGCCCACTACGTCACCTTGACTGGTGTTACGCAGCCTCTGCGCTGCCTTGGTTGGGCCTGTCGCTTGCGTCACCTTGGTTGGGCCTGCGTCACCCTCGCTGGGTCTTTGTTGCCCTTGCGCTGCCCTAGCTAGGCTTGCGTCACCTTGACTGGGCTTACACAGCCTCTGCACAGTCCTTTGCGTGGTTCTGGCTGGACTGTGTCCCTCTGGCTAGCCTCTGTGCTGCCTGGTACATTGTTGTCTCTTTGCTGTTGTATTCTCACCCTTCGATCAGATCATCCCTTTTCGATCTTTGCCCCTCGTTGCATTGCAAACTCACTTCGAATTCCTCAGCAAACCCCGCCCCAAAAATTCGACTTAGCTTTAGTGCTCTGCAATGTGTGTGTGTTCTCCAACTGACCCCAAGCCCTTCCTTTATAATTTTTTGTTGTGAAACCAACGACCGTGATCTAATTTCTTATCAATGACTGCGATTTAAAGAAAGCTTGATCCATGTCACTTAGAACATTTCATCACATGTGTAATTTAATTCACTTTAATTTTTAATTTCCCTATGTTAGACTTAGGGTCTGATCTAGATTTATGCAAGAAACGCAACAAAATACACATATAGCCTTAGATACAGAGATGCAGCGGAAATAATGCTTCATTTTATTAATAAAACAAATGAATGAAATAAACAGCTAGGGCGCTGGTAGGCATATCTTTGAGAAGAGATGTGGCGCTACAAGCCTTTGAACTGTGTTACAATGAGAAATAATGGAAATGAGTGGTGAGGGCACTGGTAGCGTATCCCTGAGAAGAGATGTGACGGCTACAGACCCCTCCACCGTGTTACAGAACTGAAATGATGGGAACAAGCGAGCTAGGGCATTGGTAGCGCTTATCTCTGAGAAGAGATGTGTCGGCTACCAACCCCTGAACTGTGTTACAATGAGGCTCGAAGACCTATTTATTGTTAAGAAGCAATGTAAAACCTGAAATGTCCAAAAACCTAACCCTAGGAGATGAAGCGCCAAAACTGTGGGCCTCGTTTGGGTAAGTTGGTGTTTCAACTTCCTGGGGACGTAACTTTGGCATCTGATCTCCGTTTGATGCGCTCAATAGCTCGTTAGAAAGATCTATCCGAGGACTACAACTTTTGAGTGAGCAACATTGGTCTATAACCTATGTTGCTCCCCGTTTTCCCAAAAAACGTCGTTTAGGGCCTCAAAACGGCTCCAAAAGTTCAGGACCCGAAAAACTGCTATAAATAGTAAGTTTTGCTGAAACTTACAAACTGAAATAATTGATGTTGGGGGTTCAAATGGACTTGGTGGGTGGCCACCAATATCCACCTGGATCATTAAGTCCCCAAAATGGCTTCGGGAGTGCAGGACTTGAAAACCTGCTAAAAATAGTAAGCTGTGATGAAGCTAAAAACTGAAAGAATTGATGCTGCGGGTCCAAATGGAATAGGTGGGTGGCCATCCACCTGGATTAGGGTCCCCATTAAAAAAATTAATTATTTGAATAACTATTACACCAGATGAAATTTCTCCAAATGCTTTCTGGGTCTTGGAGATCTTGTGTGTCTTAGCCCCTCCACAAATTTTCAGAGCTAGAGCACACCCGATGCTACCCCAAAATCTCAACACTTAGTTGCCACGAGCACCATTGTTCAATTTGAGCCTGGAACGTTCGAAGAAGCCGTGAAGCACCAAGTTTGGAAGGATGCAATGAACGAAGAGTATGAGTCGATCATGAAAAATGATGTTTGGGATATGGTCCCTAGACCAAAAGATATGTCAGTTGTCACCTCAAAATGGCTTTACAAAATCAAACATGGAGCTGATGGGAGTGCTGAAAAGTTCAAGGCTAGGTTTGTTGCTTAGAGGCTTCTTGCAAAAGGAAGGTATAGACTATGGATTGCGATACACTACCGGGAATTTGAGGCTCCATGGATATACTGATGCTAACTAGGCTAGCAGTGTGGTGGATCGTAAGAGCACATCTAGATGTTGCTCCTCTCTAAGTTTTGCTTTGATCTTTTGGATGAGTAGGAAGTAGAAATCAGTTGCTTTGAGCACCGTCGAGGCCGAATACATTGCAACAAGTACGGCCTGTTGCAAAGCTGTTTGGGTGAGGAAGCTATTTAGTGAGCTGTTTGGGCATGTGCTGGATACCGCCATGATCTATTGCGACAACCAAAGTGGGATTTGACTTTCAGAGAATCCCGTGTTCCAGGACCGTTCCAGGCATATTGATATCAGGTACCACTTTATCCAGAATATGGTACAACGGGGCGCTGTAAGGCTCCATTGCATTGGGACTGATGAGCAGGTCGCAGATATTCTCACTAAGCCCCTGGGGAAGGTCAAATTCTTAACCTTCTGTGAGAGACTTGGAGTTGTGAACATTGAGCTTTGGGTGGGGCTTGGGGGTACTCCTTGGAGCTATGAGCGACCATAGGGTGAGGTTCACCTTCCCCTAGTGGTGTGCTGTGTACAAGGTGAATGGTTCGCCTTCCCCTGTGATACACCTATTGTTGGTTGATATATGAGCAGGTTCACCCTCTCTTGTTGATGCCCCAACAAACATCCTACCCATGTAGTCCGGGACTCATGGGAAGTACCTCTCATCTAGCCAATGAGTTTGGAAATGAGGATAGAGACCATAGCACTATTGATGGACGCATCGTGTATCGCTGTACTCTCTATGCTAGGATGCATGGTGTCCAACAACTTGATTTGGGATCAAGTCTGGTTGAGATTTTTACCTCTAGACTAACTTTGGGTCAGTGGAGAGTGGCAAGGTCTTGTGACTCACTCTCGATCAAATTCTTCTTCATTATTTCTTCATAGTTCAGCAGAGCAGAGTTGTGTAGCGATGACAGGATGGTACAGGTTGACAGATGGATTGGCTGGTGGATTTCTCCCTAGTTGAGAGGGAGTGTTAAAATTGGAAAATAGGGCCAACTCCACCTTGGACAACTCATTTGATGGAGATGATATTTTTGTTGGATTCCTCTTTCCTAGAGGTGCAAGATTGATCTAAAGGTCATCTTGTTTGGATGAGCACAAGTGAGACTTTGAATTTAATCTCTCACACATATGTAAATTGTCAAGGTCGGCTAGAAGTCTAATGTAGGCTCATAATCCCCAATGGATGTGTCTCCACTCTTAACGTAGTGTATAAATATGAGAGACCTCTTCCTCATTTTGGACATCATCCTTCAACACATTTCTCTCTCCTCTCTTCATTGGTTTGTACAAGGAGCAACTTATCTTCTTCACAAGTGTGGCAACCTATCTTGATAGGGAATTTTTTTGGTTTGACTTTCCCTTATTAGGAGTGTGGCAACTTTTTGATTTTCTTCTGGCAAGGATGTTGTTGAGTTGGTTACAAAGCCTTCACATGCGATGTTTATCGTTTGAACTACAACATCTAAGTTTGTATTTATGCAACTTGCTTATTTGCTTCTTGAGTTGTGACATTTATTGGATCAATATTTGTTTCTTCAACTTGGACTTCTACATTCGATGCTTTATTTTCGACAAGTTGTTGCACCTTGTTTTCCAACAACTTCTTGTCCTTCTTCAATTTCTTAATTTGCGTTAGTAATTTTTCGTTGCGGTCCTTGAGGCGAGCAACTTCTTCATTCTTGTTAGTGGAGATTTTGTCAATTTCCTTTTGCATATATTGGATTGCCTTTTTACTTTCTTGAATAATTACTTTTGAAATTTCTTGTATGTCTTCAGGCGTCATTGAATTTGGTTTAAGTTAATGTTCTGTAGTGTTATTTTCTTCTTTTTGTAGGAGAATGTTAAAAAATTCTTTTTCGTATTTAAGATAAATGACCCTAGGGTTTCCATCCATGGTGAACTCAAGACAATGTCACTATCGTTAAAAAATAAGGATTTCATGGTGAATTGCGAGATAAAAGTATAATCTCCAATACTTATTTGTAGATTATTTGTCATATTGTTTGTCGCTTGTGTCAACAAAGTTTGTTTCAATTATATTTGATTCAGGAATCACTAATTGGTTAGCACATTTAGGACTAACATAATTACTCCCTTCAGTAGGACTGATAGAGATTATAATATCTCTTCTTGCGAGTGATCCTTTAATTTTAAATAGTGTATCAACAAATTTACTAAAGGTTTTAGGAAACCTTTCATTACTGGTCTACATTTTTTCTTCTTTCATTATTTTCGAATTCTTCTAGAAATTAAAGGTAACTCCTTGAATTGTCTTCTTTAAAGTGTACTTTTATAATTGAATTCTCTATTATAATATTTTTTTGTTTTGTTTTTATACTTGAATTCTCTTTTATAATATTTTTTTTTGTTTTTGTTTTTATACTCTTTTCGAGTTTTTTTTTTTCAAATAATTAAATTAATTAATTTATATAATTATTTTAATTATACGACTTAACTTAATACTATGTAATATAATTTAAAAATAATATCAGATTTTGTGACCGGATGGTCGGATGGTCACACCGCTTCATGCAACCGGTGAAGTACAATGGATCACCGTAGAAATCTGCTGGATGAATACCCTATTTCTTCGAGCAACATAAATGTTTCAATCAACAATTAAAAATGTCGTTGGACTTCGGCCTTTAATAATCCCTAAACAATGTGATATTCGGTTGTTGGGCAAAAGCGACAATTACATCCACAGAACAATATACAGATGATTAGAGGCAACAATGACGTCAATGAAGTGATAGATGAATGGAGCTGTTCGTATGACTCCTGTGGAATAAGAAACCTGCCCCTTTGAGCAAGAACCTGACAACTAATTGGCAGTGATATTTAATGGTAGCGAAGATGGTATGGATGGATGGCGGTGTCGACAGGACGATAGCCCGCAACAGGGCAGAAGGTAAATGTTCGGTCGTAAGCGACTTGGAAGAGTGCAGGTAGTGAGGCGGGGAAAATGACTGTGTGGACGAAAATTCTGTGGGGACGATTGCAATCTGGCACTTGACTGTGCAATCGGTGGTCGTCATGGTTGTTCAACAAGAGGCAGAGGTGGTGTTGATGGCGGAGAAATGCAGGTGAGACAAAGACCTGTATGCGATGATCCAATGCGGTGTGATCTTGAACGATGGTTTGGAAGCAGTAGCGACGGTGGATGCAGTTGGTTTTCGACCTCGATATTGATGGAAACCGTGACTGCAATTTTAACGAGTGGTATACAACCAAAGAAAAAGGTTTTTTTTTTTTTTAAATTCAAGGACTGGAATGGCGGCTATGATAAATTGTTTCTATAAAATTAAAAAATGGATGTATGGTGTGGAATTCGTGTGATAGTATTAGTGACAGAATAAAAAAATAGCTATTGCACTAGTGCAATAACATATTCTGGCAGTAGCGACTGGAATGGCATACAACGACAAAAGGAATGCAGTGGTTGTGGGACTACTCGAAGGCAGTGGCGGCGGCACAAAGAATTGGGTTGTTGTGCGGTCGGTTCTCAGATGACGTTTTGGGAAACACTTGTATTGGTGTTAGGTTTGAGTGTGGAGGAGGTGACAGGGCGAGGAACACATGGAGAAAATCTGTTGCACAACTATGGAAGAGGCAACCCGTTCAGGCAGCGTTTGTGGTGTCCGACGACAACGGTGTTGAGGATGTCGAGGTGCTGGAATGCACGAGCAATGAACATGGTGGTGTGGTGTTGGTGTGCTGTAGTGCAATGGCAACTTATAAGTTTTTATGGCGACGAAGTAGGTGGAAATGGCGGTATGACAAGCCAATTGGCGGCTATGGAGGGCGGACAAGTGGGTGGCCACTCTCTGTCACTAAGTTGGTTTTTATTTATATGATTTTGTTTTTCTTTTTACAACTTGTGCCCTTTTTTTTGATTTTTGGTTTTTTTATTATTATTTTTTATTTTTATTGGAGCCTTTTTCTTATATTCTTCTTTATATAGTTTTTTTTTTTTTAATAAATCTTTCTTCTTTTTTAACTTTTTTTTTCTTCTTTTAATTTTAGTGACCAAAGGCCTCTGACGAAATCAGCAAACAGAGAAACTCCAAAAGTGTAGCAAAACGCTTCAACGGCAACAAAGTTGACGAATTTTCGATGGCCAAAGGCCTCGATCGGAGAGCGTAGCTCTATGTAGCGTTTAAGCGGCCGAAGGCTCGAACTGCTCTGATACCAAATGAAGAGAACAAAGTTTCTTCTCAAGTTAAATGCTCCAAAAGACTTGGAATATCAGAATATCCATTGAGGATACAAATATTATATTAAAAGTATGAATGATGAATTGATTGATACAAATGAGGCCTGCTTATATACCTAGGCAGGTGCCTCTTCATGAAAGGTCATGTCTCATTAGACATGCCCTTTCAACCTAATTACTAATTAACTAATTAATCATTATTTATATTATTTTATTCATTACACTGTTTTGGGATGATTTGGACTGCCTTTGGAGGCTGCATTGACTGAGTTTGACCAAACTGATTCGAGGAATTTTCTTGTTGGTTTGACCAATGTTGACTTTTTGGTTAGGGCATCCTGTTGACTATAGTTTGACTGGACTATTTTGACAGTGATTGGGAAAGTGTATTTTGTATATTGTACACTCTCCCTCTGCTGAACTTTTGAAGAATAATACGAAGATTTGATCAAAGGGTTTTCCTTGCATTGGGGTTTTTCCTTGGCATCCGCCAAATATTGTGTCCTCTTGTCTTTTGATTATTGTAACTTTATGTTCTATTAGCATTTACAATCTTTGTTAATGTGATTGCTAATCTGGAAATTGATATTGGACTAATAAGAAAAGATTGAAGTAAATTGCTCTAAAGCTTATAACATACCATTGTTATCTAAAATTAACAATGTATTACGTGCATATACATGCTACTAATAGATTAACTATAACCGGACAAAAACTGCCCACTGTCAAAAAATAAGATTAGTCTGCTAGAGTATATAGATTTCAAGGTGAACCTTTTAAAATCTGTTTACATTATTCCATGTGAGGCTACTGTGAACAAAAAATAAATACATAGTGATTTGGAGCGCTCTGCTCCTTTGTTCGACAAGGTCGAAAAAATTGCTGCTATAAAAATGAGAAATATGCTATGATGTCTAAGAATTTGGATCCAAATTTGGCGCATGAGCTTGATCCATGAAGGGTCTGTGATAGAATTTGTAGAGCTTGCCATTCATGGATTCCTGGAAGTGCCACTGCCCAAATGCAAAATGAATGGCTTCCTTAGAAAGGTAGTCTGCTTGTTCATTTCTTTACATGAAAATGTGTTGACAGGAGAAAAAATCAAAAGGGTTGATAATTCTCAATACTTCATTTACTAAAGTAATGAGGTTTTAGTTTTTGCAACATAACACCCTTTTATCCACTTAATTTCTCGCTGGGAATCTTTGAAGATTTGAATAGTGTTACATCCTATCTCTTTTGCAAAAAGGAGGACCAACTTGAGAGCCATCAATTGTTTGTATTGTTGCCCACTCCATCTTAATTTCTTAAGAATGATTTGGATCAAGGTAGAGAAATCCTCCCCCTCCACATGATTGATTATGCTCTTGTGAGGCCCCGTCGAAAAAAGCCCTAGGTTTTGTTCTATCAGGATCCTCTTTAACTATTACCTTGGGATTTTTAGCACTGTTGAGAACATCACGATTAAACTGTGATCAAATTGGGCAATTGCGTTTTTTTCATTTCCTTGAATTTTTTGGGCTAGTTTTTACGATGATTTTTCCCTTGATGAAATATTTGTGATTCAATCGTAAAAAGCGCGATTTAATCATGAGTTGATAGGAAAAATCGTGGGTTAGTGCATAGACATGTTTATAATGTAATTTCATTGGGTATTTTTTTATCTCATTTTGCAAACAAATATCAAAATAGAGAGTAGAGGAGTAGGAGAATGAATCCACTAAGCCAAAAGAGGAGAAAATCAATGATATTTGGGATCTCCCTCAAAGAAAATTAGATTGTGGGCCAACTTTCCTCAATAGGCTGTTGATTTGCTGGTATGGGCATCAAATTCAACCCTTTTTTTTTGGTTTTCTCCTTGTTTTTCTTTGGGTTTAAGTCACCCATTTATTTTCCATGATTTTGCTAGGGTAAAGAGTGTTTTTTTGCCATTATTGTTTCATTGAGTGGAGAGGAATTTTTATTGTCAAAATGCTGATTTTAATTTTATTTTTTAAAATTCTTCTTGTGCCCTAGGTTTAGTCTTACATTAAAGAATTCAATAAACATGCCAAGACATTTGGACTCTATGTGGGAATATGGTTAACCCGATGTGGGGTTTGATACAAAATTTGAGTTGCAAGTTGTGTGGGAAGCATATGACAGGGGAATATTTCGATTAAAATACCACCGTGGACAAATTCAGGGACATGACATAGGGATTTGCAAAAAAGCTTCTCCAGGAATCATTCATATTAACAAGAAAGCTATGAAGATGATAAAGAGTCAACCAAAATTAACAAGAAAACTATGAAGACTCAAATTGCAAGGGGTGGAATGGTGGTAGGTAACCATGAGAGTGGTTCTACTTCTTACAACATTAGCTTCCACAATGGCCAAATCCACATCTACCTCATCATTTTTTGTTCCTAGAACCAAACCTGGTGCACAATCATCTGTCGGGTCAACGCTTAAAAAAAGGGAGAAGGAAGAAGTTGACAAGCTTGTGGGTAGGTGTTTTCTATGGATTGACTTTCTCTTCTACAATGGCCAACTCCACATCTACCTCATCATTTTTTGTTCCTAGAACAATCTTGGTGCACAATCATCTATTAGGTCAACGCTTAAGAAAAGGGAGAAAGAAGAAGTTGACAAGCTGGGGGGTAAGTGTTTTATATGGATTGACATTCTCTTAAGCATGTTTATTTTTTATATTGCGTTGAGAGGTATTCCCACATGCCTAAAGGTCCCCCAAGTCAGCAAAGAAAATTAAATGAAAAATTAAAATTATGTATTTTTTGGGCTTCATGTAAGTCCCAAATGGTCAAGGCGGCCCCACCATGAAGGGTGTGACTTTTGGTCAAAAAGTCACCCATTTGACAATATAAAAACACAAGTTGACCTCTTCATTGGACCAATTTGAATCACACACATTCTTCTATATTTTGATCCACATGTGCAAGTCAAGAGGAGGAGATTTGAAGTTAAGATAAAAAGCTTCCATTTGATCGAGTTTGACTTGATTTGTTTGATCGAGAGTTTAACTGAATTTGATTGTAGAGAAAGGGCAAGTTTTATCGTAGAAGAATACTTTGATCGCAAATTTGGGTCATAGTCAACCACAATTGGCCGCAGGATTGAGTTGACCTTAGGTCGAAATTTCAGACTGTTGGCTAGCATTGAATAACACTAATTTCTTTGAATTTTGGAGGTTTGAACAACATTGACTAGTTGGTATTTGACCAGGTTTAACTAGTATCTTGTACTTGGATTTGTGGTACAAATTTCTAGAATTCTCTTGAAATTGTAAATATTATTGAAGAACAATTTCCAGATCCTCTAAGGAGAGTTGCTGTCGTGAGGCTTCAAGTAATGCGCCACTTGCATGAATCCTTTGCCTTTCATGAGAGGCGCCAACTTAGGGCAATGGAGTGAGGATTCTGGGGGGAAGTTGATGTCAAAAATCCTTCTAGAATTTAGCCTGACCCCCATTGTGTATTTCTGAGAATGAGTATTTTTGGACTTGGAATTTGTATTGATCCGCTAGGTTCCATATTGATGAGCCAAATGTGAGTCTAGTGGAGCGTAACATGGAGACAAGACTCTGTCTTGGGCAACATTTATTGTTCCATATTGATTTCCATAGATCATCATCCTAGAGCCGTCGCCACCACAATTTTGTCTCCATTACTATGTTAAGTTTTCTTGTTTCTCTTAATCCAAGGCCACCTCGACCTTTTGAAAGTCATACTTTCTCCCAGGCAACTAGTGCCCACTTGTGCTCTCTGGTAGAGTTGTCCCAAAAGAAGGATCTATAGAGATTGTGGATTGACCTCAACACCCCTTTGGGCACTGTTATGACTAATATTTTGTTGATGGGCAAGGCCTGCAAAATAGATTTTAGTCGGATTGATATCCTGCAATGTTCAGAGATCTAAGAGTCCAATTGTCTAGCTTGGATGATATTTTATCCAAAGGATCTTGCTAGTGGACAGTGTTTAAATAAATAACCACAAGAGTAGCACTGAGGTAAATGACAGGGAGGGTGGCTCGTTGTAAGCCCATGACTCTAGCAAGGTTAGCCTGAATGCCAACATGCATGTTAAAGAAAAAGAATTGAGTCTTGGCGAGTTTAATAGAGGTTCTGAAGGCACCCTTGAAATCATCAAAGATTCTTATGGAGGTAAGCGCTTAATGGATGGTAGGTTGACCCATCAACATTGTCATCTACAAATTGTTGATGGGTGATGGGCTGTATATGCCTGCTTAGTTTAATGCCGTTGATCTCCCCTTTGAGCATTGCCGCCTTTAGGTAGCGTCCAAAAACCTTCAACAGCCATGATGAAGAGGAAGGGGCACAATGGATTGCCCTGATAGAAACCCCGAGAAGCTTCAAAAGGAAAGGAAGTGGACCCATTGATCAAAATTGAAAAAAAAGGGGTGGAAAACAAAGATGAGACCTAGGGTGTCCATCGGTTAGAGAAGACAAAAGCTTTGAGGATATGGAAGAGGTAAGACCAATTTAGTTTATCAAAGGCTTTGGAAAAATCAAGTTTGGTTATCATACCTACCTTAGCCCTTTTCATGGAGCGCTTGAGTTCGTGAGCAACCATGATTCCATCTAATATTTGTTTACCCAAGAACCATTTGTGGGGGATTCGCTGTTGGATCTGCAGTTCGGAAATTCAGAACCGCGGATCGAACCGACGAAGATAGTTCTTGGAAATTTGGAATCATGTCGGACCAATTTGTGTTTCTGGATTTCTGAACCATAGATCCAATGGCAGATCCACCCCAGATCCTCGGTGGATTAGGCACGAATCTGTACAGATCCCGAGTGGATCCGAAGGGAGACAGGTGGTAATGTCCTTGATGCTCCTTAGATGCTTCCTAGATGCTCCCTCATGGTAATGTTAAATTCTTAAGTAAAAGTGACATTCTCCTTTAAGGTTGAAAATGAAAGACAAAGGAGAATGTCACTTTTACTTAAATTTTTAACATTACCATGAAATGACTCAGGATGTTTGAGAGTGGTTCTAGCATCATCGAAATTCATATGGAGAAAATAGAATTTCATATCCTATTCAAAATTCAGCAGAATTAACAGTTTTCAGGAATCCAGGATCAATGGGATTGTGGCATTTCATTAGATTATATCATGTATGAGGGTATGTGATTGGAATTTAATCTAGAGCACCTAGCCCTATATGTACCCTAGTGTTGGTGGTGTTAATTGTTGAAGTCCTTTGTCATGCCCTTAGCAAATACTTACCTTTCAATCAAATCAAAATCATCGATCAAGCATGTTAAGTTTTTTCTAACATATTTTAAGGCTTGGATTAGGTAGTTTGATCAAAACTAGGCAATGTTGACTAGTATCCCTAGACAATCGAGGTAGAGGAAAAGGCTAGACAAGAGGAGAAGAATCTAGAATCTAGATGGTTGGTGCTCGTATAATTAATCATTAATTTATAATGGATGCCATATCTATTTTGATTTATGTACAAATATGCATGTTTCCATATCTTCCACAACTAATTTGGTATTTTGGATTTTTTGTTAATATAAATGCAAATATATATAGTAGACGCTTCCGAGACACTTCGCTTCCTATATTTTTGGGAAATGATGCTTCCGTGGGTCCGCTTCCAAAAAATGTCCCAGCTTCGTGCAACATTGATTTATATGCTTTGGAAGGTGTCTTAAATTTTATTTATTTTCCTGATGTGCTGAACCTGATGTAACTTTTTCATCCCATCTACTGGTTCGTTATCATGCATAGAACATTTAAACAGCTTTGCTTCTCTTGAATAGGGAAATTCCTTTTGTCGTAGGGTTCCCTTAGTTTTGTCATTCTCTTCTAGAATATTTCCGATCGATGTTTTCCATTTTCTTTGTGCTTAAACAAGTTTAAAATTTTTGAACACATTGCAACATCTTTTGAAACCTGTATAATTTTTCATGCTTCTCTGGAAATCTCACAAGAGGCAAACATTTACTCTAAATGGGTAATGCCATTGTCACGTGTTGTTATTAAAATTAATGATTATGTTAGTGACCAAATGCATAGGCTGGCTGACAGTAAATCGATCTCTTGTTTTTTTGGGTAGTTTCTGATATATTTATTCATATGCTCATTACATCAAAAATAATTTATCGTTGAAGGTATTCTTAAGTACTGTAAATATATTAGTGATCTTGATGATGCAGTGTCAATTTAAGATCATACCCCTGTGATATATTCCTCATGAGCTTCTTTTGTTTGATATAGCGCTTTTATGAACCAGGAAGTGAGGCTCAGAATGCTGCAGATGCTACTTTAAAGCCATCAATGGACATCTTTTCCTTGGGGTAAGGCTTTAATAAATTTTGGTGCACACATGCATAATTGGGTAATGATTTGGGTGCTTAAGCATCATTTACTTGTATTTATTTCTAAAAGTTGGCTTCAAAGCTATTTATTTCTAAATGTTGGCTTCAAAGCTATGCTTGATAATGGAAAGGTATCCCAATGAAGAATAATGAAATGCCTTGCAGTCTACATGCTGTTGTTTATGAGTTCTTGAATCTTTGTTGTTCTGTGGTAAAGATTAATTTTTATATTCTTTCCAAAGCTAGTCTTGTGGAAAAGTTAGTTGTGCCCATTTTTTTCTGTTTGGTATGTGATACTTGAAAACTTTACATTACATAAACTTTATTATTTGTTGTGATCTTATTGTAAAAGTTCCCTTTTATACTGTTGCTCGTTTTTACATTGGTCATAGGTATTATGGGTGTACTAGGCAGTTTCAAGGATAAGTCCCTCAACAACGTTTAATTGAATGCTATAGCCACACATTCTTAGATTTGCAGCCTCTATACCATTATTCTTCTTTTTTGACTTGTAGAATTCCTATATAGTCTTTGTTTGTTATAGCATAACAATGGAATTAACGACTTCAATTCAATAATTTATCTATCTTCTTTTGTGATATGATTGACTCCCATACAAACTTTATTCTTCATAAACAAATTTTGGAGTTAATGGTTGATATTTAACACGTTGTCAATGGTGAACAAATTTATGGGGCAAGTTGATACTGGTATTACTAGTTATACCATGGTGTTAATAACAATGCCACCACTAATGCCTAATTTTTTGGTAGGCTTTTATTTGCACATTTATTGACGCCTCCCAATCATTGACTATACTTATAACTTTTGTACATGATTTGCAATTGGTTATGAATTCATCCTATGGTTGTGAAACCAATGTTATCAGGGCCAGAATGGTGACTATCACTGCAAAATGTAGGTGGCCTAGTGCAAAGCCTCACTAGGCAACCTAGGTCTTATAGCAACCATGAGATCAATCGCCACTGTCACCTTAGTAGCCTTTCTCCTGCTGTTTAGTGGTTGAGTGTAATCCCCATAAGGGAAGCTTCCTTGGCAATAATTAGAGGTTGGATGACTGGGGATTCAAGCGAAATGGGTCTCAAAAGAGTGTGCACACAAATACTTGGAAATATCTTCAATAAAGGAGGGTTCAAGGGTGATAACTTATAAGAATCTAATGGTGAACCGTAAAAGGTATCATCAAAGCCTTGGAGGCCAAATGTTAAGCACACTTTTCACCAACCCCAATGAACCCCGATAAACTAAGGAAATGCTGTTATATGCTAGCGTTTTCATGATATGCATGCAGCATATATACAACATGCAATAGTATATAACAACAAAGAAATAGCTTCTAAATGATAAAATCAACAAAAGATTGAAGGCTATTAAAAAGGTAAGCAAGGGATAGGTAAACTTCAGGTTTTTAATGGTTAAAAATGCATAAAACAACAATGTAAACCCTAGACCACAACTCTAAGTTTGGGGTCAAAACACACAATAAGTGCCAAATTTTTCTTTCCACATACTAATAAATACAAGTCACCCCTAAAGGACAATAACATATAAGAACAAAAATGCTATTAAACGAAATTCAAATTGAACCCTAACCCTAGTTACCAAGAAATAAACAAAAGACAATTTTTTAAAGGTGATCCCACAACTAAGAATCTCTATTCATTTTTCCAAAGGGGAAAAGCCCGTAAATTTATTTCGAGAAAGGAAACAACATTACATTTTACAGATGCTTATAGCATTTAGTATGCTCAGACATACAAAAAAACAAAAAATAGAGAAAACTAAATACAAAGGGGAAGATTAAGTAATATGAAGATCACTTATCTTCCCTTTCTTTCCATTCTTTTTTTTTTTACTTTCTTGCCATCCCCCTGAATTGGGGTCAACTAGAACTAGTGCAAATTCTCTCATGATTATCTCTAATGGTTGTTCATTGTCTGAATCTAAGCTTTCTAAGACATGTACTCTTTTTGTGCCCATTGTCCCATCCTCATTGTGTGTCACTTTTGTCTGTTGTTTTGGTGCATGGATTGATTCTGATTTTGTACCATTCTGCTTGTGGGTCGCATTGCCAGTCTGGATTTGAGTACTCCCTTCTTGGTTTGGAGTGTAATCTATGATGTCCCCTTCCTCTTCCTCTGAGAGGTAGGGATCAGGAGACTGCCATCCTTTTCTTTTGTGAGCCGATCCCTTTTTTGGTTTTGGGTATTTTATTGCCTGAGGGCATGAGTCCTATAAGTGTCTTGATTGATAGAAAATTTGGCATCTGAATGCTGTATTTTCATAATCTAGTAGTTGGGTCCATTTGAAGTTTTTATGTTTCAGTTGAATGCAATTAGGTAGACCTTTACTTAGATTCATTTCTACACAGATTCTAGCGAAGGAAAATGATCATTCCTCCATTCTCTCGATGTCCATCTTTTTGTAAGACCCCAAAGTGTTTCCAATTTCCTCAAGGACCTTGTGATGCTAGAAAGGGAGGGGAAGATTTGGTAACCTCACCCATATTGGCATTGTTGAGACCACCGTAATTGTGGCATCAAAATCTGGGAACCAAGGGGCAATGAAGAGGCCTACATTTCCCCAAATCCTCTTGAGTATCGAGCTAAACAATGAAGAAGCCTTTCAAACATAGGTGTATGTCATAGTTGGTGGTCCAAGTTGTGAACACCCATTGATATAGAGCCTCAAATATGGGCCAAAAACTATTGAATTTGCAAATCATTGCCGTAGATTGAAGAAAAAATAGTTGATTTACCTCCATGGTAGTCACTTGTTGTTGTTGTTCAACTATGTAAGGTCCATGATTGAATTGTGGCATGTTCGATGGGTTATGACCTTTGCCTTGCGCCACATCTTTGGAGGAGGTTAAGCCTCCTGTGTTCTTGGATCATAAGGTATCCCCACGTAGCCTCCACAACAAAGTGATGGTAGAGTTTTGAGCAATGTCGCAATCCTTCAATTGGGCAGTGTTCTGCAACTAACTTCCTGTCAAAGAAGACACTGCTTGACTATAGGAACTCCTAGTCGGTTCTCAATATGTTGGTTTAGATTTGCCTCAAAGACCGATTCAGAAACCCAGATTTAGATTGTGATTGTGTTATTGGTTAGGGTCTTGAGAAAAATTTGAAAGCCTACCCTTTGAAGCAAATCTTCAAGACCTCCAATCGAGCCAAGCATAAATAAAGCATGAGGCTTTTTAACTTGTTCTGTTTAGATATGAATTGATTGTGGCTGAAAGGGAAGGCACCAAAGATAATCACAGGCTGAAAGACTAGATGTATATTCCTAATATGTGGCAGAAAGAAAGCTGAACCTAGAAAGGGCCAATCATACCCACACATGGGAACAAAGAAAATAGGAATAACAAGGGTAGGCGTCCTTGTTTTGGTGACCCGAAGCATTCCCTTTGAATCCAAGCTAAATCCAAGCTAAAAGTTGTCTTGGCCTCATGATAAGAAAAGGGAAGGGGTCAAAAATAATGAATCACATTGCTTGACTCTCATCAGTGGACTTCTTGTGCCAGATCCATATGAAAGACCCATGGTCGTTCACGTTCGGGGGAGAGAGGAGGTGGTTGCCATTAGATTCTCCCGTTGAAACAATCTTCTCTGAAAATCGTAAGTGTGCTCGCCATTTCTTCGCTTTTCCATTTGATCTCTCTCGAGTTTTATAGAGCCTTATTACAATGTTAAATTTCTAATACCAAGCCATATTTTTTTTCTCTCATCAATTATTTATTCCCAGATTTTTTTTTTGTTACCCAACTAATTTTGAATTGCCAAAAGATAAAATCACTAGCATTTTTAACTTTCAAAAATTGATTTGGAAAAGTAAAAACATCGAGAGATAAATCTCATCACAACAATAAATGTACACCCATAACAATTCTCCTTTATTCAGAGAAAATACATAGAAAAATGAAATGACCAGGACTGGTAACTCCATTGGAATAATTTGGTCCAAGTAATTTCAACCCTTTGAAAATCAACCCCTGAAGAAATTTGGTATGGAGAATTTAGCTCTAACGAATAGAGTTCGTACTCAACAGATATTCAAAATGTCTTGAATATGTAATTATCCATTATAGGACAAGTAAGATTTATATATAAGAATGTTGAATGTACAATTGATATGATATAATATGATATGTTGTCGTTACAAACGAGGGCCGTACTTATACATTAGGGATGTCTCTTCAATATGTTAATTATTTATTGATTATTAATTATATATTATGTTCATAACATTGCCTTTCCCTTTAAAAGAGCTTTGTCTTGAAAGCTTATTGATGAAAAGGCTTGATATATTTTTCTATCTTCGTTATGTCTTTTCGTCTTTCTCAATTTTCGAACTATCATCTTTGATGATACAAGACAATATGAACTTCCGAGTGTGGTACAAAATTGTCGCACTATACAATGTTCTAACCATCCTAAATCAATCTTCTCTGGAACCTTGCAGTTATTAGATACCTAGGATGAACTGTTATCATAAGACTAAATTGTGTTGACATCGACATTCTTTGAAACATAAGTCAGTTGTTTTTGCCGAGTGGCATGGGTACATTGATAGGTTAATGTACTTGCTCTTGTGATTAGGATGTCGATAAGGTGCCTTCATAGTGTTTCATTGATCTGCTTTGACAACTTTATTTTCATCATGCATTGATTTTGCGTTGTTAATTGCTAAACTTTTGTTAATAAGTATGCTCGAAATTTCTATTGTTTGTACTCCAACATCTGAATATGTTTTTACTTCAATTGGTTTGACATCTTCTTGAGTTTTGATACTGGCTGGTTCGATATTCGTTTCTTTTTCCTCAACTTACATTTTTACATCTAAAGATTTTGATGCTTCGCTCTCGATATGTTGTTGTACTTTGGTTTCCAACGAATTCTTATCCTTCTTAAGCTTCTCAATCTACATAATTAATTTTTCATTGTGCTCTTGAAGATGAGAAATTTCATATTTGTCAACGATAATGTCTTTTGGTGTTATTGAATTTGACTTCACTGTAACGTCCTATAACGTCCTATAGTGTTATTTTTTTCCTCTAGGAATGTCAAAAGATTATTTGTATTTAGGATGGACCCTGTGTTTCCATTCAAGGTGAACCCAAAATAATATCACCTTGATCCCTCCATAGGGATCGAATAAAGAATTGCAATATACATGTATAATCCCCAATGTTTAATTGTGAATTGATTATGTCATTGTTTTGAGTCCAAGTGGTCTAATTTTTCGATTATATTTGAGTCAAGTATCACCAATTGGTTTGCAAGTTTATGTTTTATATAATTTTTATTTTCGGCGGGAGAGATAGAAATAGTAACATCTTTTCTTGCAAGAGTCCCCTTAATTTTGAATAGCACTGAGGCATAGCTATGTGAGGTTTTTGAAAATATTATTTTTTCCATTCCTTTCTTGTCAATGATTGACTCCATTTTGCGTTTATCATTAATTTTCTCAAACAACACTTTGACTATGAAGCTTATGTATCCTATGTAACGAGTGAGTATACAAAGTATAAAAGGCCCACTTCCTTAATATGCCTTTAGACTAGTTCTCTTATATATATGAACCTAACCTTTAATATCCTCAAATAACTTTCCGTTATAACCCTTTATATATATATACATTTCTTTTTATATTTTTCTTTTATCAATATATATTTTTAAGAGGCCTTCCACACACACACACACACACACACATATATTTTCCAAGGAAAAAATTGTAATTTCCATTTATGAGAGAAAATTACATGTCCATACAGAAAACCTATTGTGAACTAGCTTTGTCCATACCTAGACTAGCTTCAAGACCATTTATATTAGAAAAAACCTGTGTTGCAAACATCTCGATAACATCCTGATTTTATCTCGAAATCACGATTTTTTGGCCTAGCCGATGTTTGTCTATTTTTATCGATATTTTCCCAATTTTTACGATTTTTTGGTTTTCCAGACCATTGTCGATTTTATCCCGATGCCGATGTTCGCAACATTGGAAAAACATCCAAATCACCAAACTAGTTGTAGAAGATATGAAAACATGCATATTTGTATACAAATCAAGATAGAAATGACATCCATTGTACATCAGTGGTTAATTATTCGAGCAACAACCGTCTAGAATGTAGATTCTTCTCCTCGTCTCACCTTTGCCTCTACCTCGATTGTCCAGGGATATTAGTGAACATTTCCCAATTTTAATCAAACTACCTAATCCAAGTCTTAAAATATGGTGGAAAAAGCTTAACATGCTTGATCAATGATTTTGACTTGATAATAAGGTAATTTTTTGCTAAGGCCATGACAAAGGAGTTCAACAATTAACACCACGAACAATAGGGTACATGAGCACATAAAGAGCTTGGTGCTCTTGATTAAATGCCAATCACATACACATGATATAATCTAATGAAAAGCCACAATCTCATTGATCCTGAATTCCTGAAAACTGTTAAGTCTGTTGAATTTTGAATAGGATATGAAAATTATATTTTCTCCATATGAAGCCCGATGAGGCTGGAACCACTCTCAAGCATCCTGAGTCATTTCATGGTAATGTTAAAAATTTAAGTAAAAGGAAGAAAATGAAAGAAAGGAGAGTGTCTCTTTTACTTAAAAAATTTAACATTACCAGGAGGGAGCATCTAGGAAGCATCTAAGGAGCATCAAGGGAGCAGCTTGGGAGTGTCCGGGAAGCCCCAACCCAACTTAAGTCAAAGAAATTTAAAAAAAAAAATTAGAACCCCGCGGAATCGTCTATCTCCCTCTGGATCCACTAGCGATCCACGCGGATTCGTGCCCAAACCTCCACAGATCCCCAAAAGATCCTTTTCTGGATTTGTGGATCAGGAATTCGGAACCGCGAATTGGGCTTGGGTGGTTCCAGATTTCCAGGAATCACCTCAAAATAGTGGAACCGTAGATCTGGTTTTTGGATCTGCGGTTCCGTCAGAGGATCGCCCAAGGATCGTTATGGACTGTTGTTCTGACCTTGGATCCCTGGGGGGAAGGATCGTGCAACACTGGCACAGAGGTTGCACTGAGCCAGTGTACTCACGCAGAGGCTAACCAGGGTGACACAATCCAGATTTGAGTGCTGTGCAGAGTTGATGTAGTCCGGAAGCAAGGCTTCAGATCTTCAACAGTTGTTGGTGGGGTGGAGATTCTGCCAGTGTAGAATCGTACCTAAGCTAAGTTGACAAAGAGTGGGAGGAGAACAACTCCTCAACGAATTTCTCGCCAAAAGAAATTTGAGGATCGATCATAGGGTGATCGAAGAGAGCTGATTCGTTGTATTTGGCAGATTTCCAAGGTGGAAACCACTTGTCAGAGGGAGCATAGGCTGCCTTTCTTGCTAAGGACCCTAGATCTGAGTTTCTAGAGGCAGAAGTGGGGAAAGGAAGATTTGTTTTGACAAATTTTTGAGCAGATGGCGCCATATGGACTGCGTGATCAGGATAGGTTGGATGACCTGTCCAACTTTGCTATTTGGAAGGCTAGAATCCTAGCGGTCCTGGAGGCATATGCCTTGCAGGAGCATGTAGAAAAAGTCTTGGCTACACCAACCAATACTCTTCTCCTCGTGAAGCATAATGAAGCAACGACACATGCCAAGCGCTTCATCATGGACAGGGTTAAAGATCATGTGGTACCACACATAGTCAAGAAGAATACGACGAATGAGATGTGGAAAGCTTTAACTACACTGTATCAAGGGATGTCCGTCCAGAGGAAGATGCTTCTAGAGAACTAGTTGAGGTTATTTATGATAACCAAGGGAGAGGAAATCGATCCTCTCCTCTTTAGACTGCTGTCAATTCGGGATCAACTGACTGCCATGGGGGTCAAGGTGGAGGATGATGTCATGGTGAGGACTGCTCTAAATGCAATCACAGAGGACTCGGAGACTTTTGTCCAAAGCATCTTGGGCAGAGTGGACCTTCCTAACTAGAACGATATGTGGGCTATCCTCCGACAAGAGGAGATCCGCTGAATGACCAAGACCAGCACCGGTTTGAGCAAAGTGAAGAATGAGGAAGAGGAAGATGCAGCCCTGGCATTAAATAAACATCAAGGGAAAAAAGCATGATCTATCTAAGATCAAATGTTTCCAATGTGACGAACTTGGACACTTTGCCAGCAATTGTCCTCAAAGGAAGAAGGACAAGGAAGCTTCTAGTTCCAAGGCTGCAGTAGCAGATGATGGCTCCGATGATGACGTAGCCATGAACGCTCATGAACCACGGAGGTGGGGTGATATTGATCTGTAGAGCAGCTACAGAGTGGTGGCGGGATCCTTGAGTAGCCCAAATCTTGGATCACATCCGTGCTACGAGAGCCTTAAGAAAGTAGCAAGGAATGATTGGAGTAGTGGGTGCAAAGATCATGGATGAAGCAAAAGCAGAGGCTGATACACTAGAGAGGGAGCAATGTAGTGCAGATGCAACAAGAGGCAACAACGCAGAGGCAATGTAGAGGGGGCATGCTTATGCAGTGCAGAGCTGCAGCAGCGTAGTGGCTTCAGGAGGACAACGCAAAGCAACAACCTATGGAGCTTCAGTGATGAGATGCTACTCGACTGAATTGTCTGTCATTGGGCAGGGGTCCTCTCAGCAACTGAGTTGCAATGCAGCAGTTGGCAGCACGATGCAACAATTTGAGAGTGAGCTACAAATACGGATGTAGCCGTGACGGTGGCAGAGTCATGGGCAAAAATACAGATAGCAGCAACAATGCAATGATGAGAGGTGGCCATGCAATGGGCCAAGCATCAACGCGGAGACATATGCCAGAGATCAGAGTAGTACTTCAGGGTGTAGTATAGTGCTAGAGCACATTCCTCGCTAAGAGGGAGTTTTGAGATTTTGGGGTAGCATCGAATGTGCTCTAGCTCCCAAATTTTGTGGAGGAGTTGGAGTACATGAGATCTCCAAGACTCGGTGAATTAAATTAAACATGTGATGAGAATGACTTAAGTGACGCGGATCAAGCAACTTCTAATCTTAGTCGTCGATTAGAGATTATATCACAACTGTTGATGTTTCAACGAGAAAAGTATAAGAGAAGGGCTTGGGGTCAGTTGGAGAAAACACACATTGGCAGAGCACCGAAGCTAAGCTGAGATTCGAGGGCGTGGTTTGCTAAGAATTTCATAAGTGTTTCAGTTGCAACGAGGGGCAGTATTGGTGAGGGGGATGGTTTGATCTCAGGCCAAGAGTACAACGAGGGCAGAGAAGGAGCCATTCCAGACCAGTGCAGAAGTAGCCAGAGCTACGCAGTCCTACCAAGAGCCCAGTAGGGGTAGTGCAGAGGTAGTAGGAGCCACCTAGGGCTGACGCAGGCCCATTTAGGGCAACACAAGGGCAGCGTAACCCATTTTGGGGTGACGCAGGCCCTTCTTGAGCAGCGTAGGGGCTGACGCAAGCTAGTCAGGCTGACGTAGAGGGCTTCAGAGCAGCATTGGGGTTTCCAGAGGGCCAGAAAGGACTGCAGTTTTGTAAATCCCGTTTGTGGGTGTGAATCAATCATAGTTTTTATCTTCGAGGATAGAGGTATTACTGCCATTTTTAATTCACTGTCGCGTAAACTAGTTTTGGTGCCTAGGATTGTTGTACTTAGATTTTGAATAATAATAAAAACCCTCCAGAGTTAGTTGCACCGGTTTTGCCGCATTGTGTTTTTTCGGGGACATTTGTTTAGAAAATCCTTGTGTCCCTTTGTCTATGAGCATGTTATTCAGTTTTAGATCTGTATGTGTAGGCTGTTAAATGTATTTACTTTGATGTTGTTTCTGAATATTCAGAATAATAACTTGTGAATTTAATCAAGTAGGAGAAGTAAATCGAGAATTAACAGTAAGATTTCTTAGGTTAAGAAATTTTCACATGATCTTCATTAAGCCAAATCCCTAACCCTAATCTCTGAAGTGATGGACGGTTGAGATTAGATCTCACCTCACTTGAGCTCAATGATCAAAATTGCAACAACCCCCCTTGTCTAACCGGAAGAGGTTATTAGGTAGTTTTGTCCTTTTTTTCTTTCAACCGTTGGTGATGCCAAAATGATTTGTCTTTCTAACATGCTACCTATTGCAGAATTACCATCAGTAACAGCTCATGCAATTGTTTACTTCAACCCACACGTCCATTGACTTCCTGTGAGTTATAGGCAGTGGTCTCGTTGCAGTTAAGGTAGACAATGACAACCATACTTGACTGATATAAAATCTGGGAATAGAATATGAAATCTGGGCTGAATATTAAATTCTGGCAAAATAATTTATCCGTGCAGTCATGCATGTATATTGTCAGCAGTAGCACTAAGCAATCATTGACCAAATTACAAGTAGACGATATTTTAACTTCACATCAAACATAGCAAATGCTTGAGCTCACCTTCAATGACAGTTTGCAAGTGCGGCCTTGATCTATGGATACTTAGCATGCACAGAGTTCATCTATGTATATAAAACTTCTTGACATCTCTTCACCCACCCTGTTCATATAAATTCTTCATGCACATGCACATATGATCAACCTCAACACATTTGTGGAGAAGATAGATAATGTTGTGTGTGTAAATGTATGTACAAGTCACCAAAGAAACCTGTGCCCAACTACCTAACTAGTAATGACTCTGCAGTTACACATGACAGAAAATGTGTCATGTTTGTGCCATGGGTTGTCTACGTGACAGCCAAATATATTATGTAATTCCTGTGCAATCTATTTTATACCAATAGCCCTTAAGCACCGAGATTATATGTTGTCATTACAATAGGCTCCAAATGAACCTCTATCTACGAAAGTCAATTAAATGTGCAGGAGCTTCTCATGCCTAAGATTCATGCTCATGTATGAAACCAAACAATGGTGCAGAAAATTGGCAGGGCTTATGTCACAAGAAATTATGCAAGGAGAATGCTATAACAAAGATACTGTAGGTCATGAATATATTAAGTGCCATGAACTAAATTTTATCCATAAAACAAGCAGTGTTGATGAAGATATCATCGTCACACTAGATATCCAATATCCTTTCTATGAACTTTCCCATTCATGCAATAGGCACCATGATACTATTTGAAGTAATAAAACCGTGCAAGTGCTATACATAAGCTCTGTTGAGATGTCAATTCGTTATCTTGATAACCAGATTGAAGAAGCCATGAGACCTTCATAGTACTGGTATTGTGTCAATGTCAAAGAGGTTTGTATGTGGTTTGACTGAGGCTTGTCTAACCATCCAATTCAACAGTTCCTAACTTATCATATTTGAGTTGACAAGACACTGAAATTTTCCATCCACTAGTCCACTTCTTTAATTAACATCAATGCTATACATAAGTTCTGTTGAGATGTCAGTTTGTTATCTTGATAACTAGAGATCCAGATTCAAGAAGCCATGAGACCTTCATAGCACAGGTATCGTGTCAATGTCAAAGATGTTTGTATCTAGTTTGAATGAGGCTCGTCTAACCATCCAATTCAACAGTGCCTAACTTATCATATTTGACTCTTGAGTTGACAGGACACTGAAATTTTCCATCCACTAGTCCGTTTCTTTAATTAACAGCAATGCCAAAAACACACAGTAGTGCAAGTTTGTACCCTTGCATAGACAGGTATATCACAATCAATAAAACACAACAATTAATGCATAACATGACAATTTTGGTACCCCCTAATATTTGACCACAATGCACAAACTAGCAACTAAAATGCACAATAGTTAAACCATTATAGGCAACAGGGCACATAGCTAACCTTTGTTAACAGGGATATGTACAGGCACTATTCAGACCTTGAGACTCTCCTATTTCAGGTGAATATCAAGGAAGCTGTGTGCTGTCTTTCTCGAGTCTACTTCTTTAACCATGCCTAAGCACATGTCAATGTAATCTTGTACTTTGTTTAGATGTATTGGGCAAGCCAAGACATTCGAATACTTAACAGTGTATGGCCTGCGGTGGGCAATGGGATCAGGCTCACAGTACTCTTCTCAACCACTGATGGACTGCCAGTAATGCAATTGTCACCCCCTAGCATGTTAAGCCTGTTCCAATGGACAGTCCACCAAATACACTAGGGATTTCAGAGGTGTTCCACACCTCCACCCTTCTTGTTTAAGGATATTCAGTTTACAGTGTTATGCTAGGGAGTCGAGAGGTGTTCCACACCTCCACCCTTCTTGCTTACGAACATGTAGTTTCACTAGGGAGTCCAGAGGTGTTCCACACCTTCACCCTTCTTGGTTATAATTGTTCAGTTGCACTAGGGAGTCTAGATGTGTTCCACACCTCCACCCTTGTTGCTTAAGATTATTCAGTTGCACTAGGGAGTCCAAAGGTGTTCCACACCTCCACCCTTCTTGCTTAAGATTATTCAATTGCACTAGGGAGTGCAAAGGTATCCCACACCTCCACCCTTCTTGCTTAAGAATATTCAGTTGCACCAGGGAGTCCAAAGGTGTCCCACATCTCCACCCTTCATTGTTAGTTTTGACATTGGTTTGTTTGTTCATCTTGGCATTTTTCATAGTTTGTAGAGGACATATATATTATTTTTTTGAGGTTTACAAGTCTGATATAGACACTTCAGAGGCCTAATCATAAACCTACAGTAGCATAAAGTCATTGGCAATCATCGTAAAATCATTACAGGGTCTCTTGCATTGGTTATTTGACATCTTTCCTAACCTCTCTTGCATATTTGGTATCAATTTTCTTGTTGGCAGAGTGATTTGATTGGGTCAGCAACTCTCTAATCTGTGTGGCAATTGGTCTCTTGAAAGTCCTCGCATTTGGCATTCCTGCATTTGCATTCTTGCATCCATTACATGCATAAGTAATTCATTGTTTGCATTCTCATGTAAGTGATAAGATACATGAGCTGTTGATTAAGTCAATTTTCTCAATAAGAAGATAAGTGCTCTAAAGGTAATTGGTATACTTGGATTAAATTGGCATTATTTACACAAGATTAGTTTATTGCTGTCATAAGTTTGCTCTTGTTCCTTTATTATTACATTGAGCATAGGTTGCATAAAGGTTTCTAATTGCAAATATTCTTTCATTGTCATTGGTTATTATTGTTTAGTTCTCTTTCTCTCATTGATTTTGAAAAGCTTTAGTTTATTGTCTAAAGGATTGGTAGCATTTGTGACATTGGTTTTAAAGGAATATGTTTACTTGTCATTACTATTTCCTAAATTGGCTATTGGATCAAGGTTACTTGGGAGTGGAAGCGGAAGCAGGGAGTGAGATTTTCAAAAGCTCCCGGGTCGGGAGCGAATATGTATATATATATATATATATTTGTATATTTTGATGCATATATGTCAACAAAAGTATGTAGAATGATGAGTTAGATATAAAAACATAAAAACATGGATTAAACCATATAACATCAATCATCTAGAAGTTATAATATTCATCAACCACGTTTGCAAGTTACAAGTTCTCATTTATATAGCATCTAAGGGTGCACATAACCAAAATAACATCGAGTGCAAGCCATATTTGAACCGAAAATACATGAACAAATATGATCTAGATGGCCTCTAGCATTCAAAAAAGTCACGCTACAACAAATAGCTACATATCATCAAAAGCATGCATATCCTAGGTTCTTTGTCATTAATTTCACCCTTTAAACAATTAACACAAGGTAGAAAAAATGTAGCTAAGTCACGATTTTGTCTGAGTGATGGGTACATTTTTAGTAGGGTCATGATAGAGGAGTTCGACAACCAATGTCACTAACATCAAGGTATATAGAAGGCTTGGTGCTCTTGATTAAATATGAGTCCCATACCCTAGTACATGACAAAATCCAATGGAAACATTGCGATCCCTTGAATCCTGAAATCTTGAAAAACTGATAAGTCTGTTGGATTTTAAATGAAATCTAAAATTATATTTTCTCCATATGAAATCCAATGAGGTCAAAACCACTCTCAAACATCCTGAGTCATTTCATGGTAATTCTGCGAAGTGTATTATAAATGATGCTAGTCTAACCATTGAGTCATGCAATTTCACTTAGGTAAGCCTATGATATTGTCAAATGATTTCATCCTAAGAAGTTTTTTAACCTCCTCGAATTATGTGTGCTTGTAAACACGAATAATCGACAAAGTTTTTCTTCTAGCTATAACCCAAAAGCTAGGGTGGAATTCTTTGGCAATGTCTTAGGTGAATCCTAGTGTTTATTGAGTCTATAGTAAAAGTGTGTTTATGAATAATTCTAGTCCATGGTACCTCATAACACCATGGCTAAATTGTTTTATGATAGACACTTGGTTTCATACTAGATCATATTGTTGAGATTTGTGGAGTGTTGGGGTAGCTTTGGATGTGCTCTAGCTCCCAAACTTTGTGGAGGGACTAGAGTACATGAGATGTCCAAGATAGAATTAATTAATTAATATTTTTAATTATGGACCCTAAGTCTAACTTAGGAAAATTAAAATATTAAAGGTAATTAATTTAAACATGTGATGGAAATGACTTAAGTCACACGGATCAAGCTTTCTTTTAATCTTAGCCGTCGAATCAAGATTAGATCAAGGTTGTTCGTTTCCTAACGAGAAAAGTATAAAGGAAAGGCTTGGGGTTAGTTGGAGAACACACGCACGGAGGCAGAGCACTGAGACTAAGATGCAATTCTAGGGCGTGGTTTGCTTAGAATTTCCATATGTGTTTCAGCCAATGTTTTAAAAACCGGAACCGGTGACCGGACCGGTGGCCTAATGAACCGGGTTTCTAACCGGAACCGGTCTAACCGGGAGCGGTCAGATGCCAATGAACCGGTTTTAAAAAAATACATTAAATAATTATTTTTTTAATAAAAAAACTATTTTTAAGATTTGCAACCATGATTCCAAGCCAATAGAGACAAAATATGTAAAGTTTTCTCATTTATATACCATGCAAAGGTGAATATATCAAAATGGCACCGAGTGCAATACATATCATCGAAAAATACATAAGCAATGAGGCTCCAAATGGCCCATAAAGTCCAAAAACAGTGCTACAAGCTATGAGGCCATTGGCATAATACAAGACTACATATTAGTGATCAACAACATGATCACTCCTCATCATGATCAAAATCATCACCACTACTAGACAAGGGATCATCAACATGAGCTACATAAATAATATGGCTCAAAGTTTGAGGACTCCTAAAACTCCTCTACAACTTTAGTAGTAGTAGTAGTAGCAAAAATAAACATCAAAACTACAAATCATTGAGCAACATGGTCTCTCATGAAACTCATCATTGATTCATCGCTACTAGAAATGGGATCATCAACAAGAGATACATAAACATCATCTAGCTCAAAGTCTTCAGACTTGGATTGCTCAACCTTATAACATGATAGAAATTGAAAAAGTTTAACATGCCTAACCAATGATTTTGTTTTCAGTGAAGGGTTCATTTCCTCAACCTTAAAATTGGATAGAAAAAGATTAGCATGTCTAACTAGTTGTTTAAATGTTTTCCTTTGATTGAAGGGTACATCAAGGTTCTTAAAGGACTTCATGCTCTTGATCAAATGCCAATATCATACCCTTACACATGATAGAATCAAATGGGAACATTGCAAATTCCCAAACCATGAAACCCTGAAAACCATTAAGTCTGCTGAATTTTGAGTGAAAGCTAAAATTCTAGTTTCTCCATATGAAATCCAATGAGGTCGAAACCACTCTTAAACATCCTGAGTCATTTCATGGTAATGTAAAAAAATGAAAAATAAAGGAAATGTCACTTTTACTTTAAGAATTTAACATTACCATGAAATGTCAATGCTTCCCTTACCTCCACATCAGCCCTAAAACTCATTTCTGGCCGTGCATGGGTCCACATAGGGAAAGAGTAGCTAAATGAACCCTCCCATTAGCTCCAAATCAGCCCTAAAACATAACTGTCGCCGAAAATGTGGGTCCACGGATGAGTTAGCACCTAACCGGCCGGTTAGGTCCGGTTTTTCTCAAAAATTGGCGAAGGGTGGTGTTTGGCCGGGTTTTTTGGCCGGTTTCAACCGCCGAGCAGTCTAACCGGCCGGTTTGGCCGGTTTCCGGTTCAAACCGGCCGGTTTTTAAAACACTGGTTTCAGCTGCAACGAGAGGTAGTATTGGCTAAGGGGATGATCTGATCCCAGAGCCAAGAGTCAGTAAGAGGCAGAGAAGCAGCAATCAAAGCAGTGCAGAAGAAGCAGAGGCTATGCTGTAGCTGCGCAGTGCAGAGGGTTTCAGCTACTATGCAGGTGCTACACAGGCCCATAAAGGGAAACACAGAGGCAGCAGGAGGGCATCAGGGCTTACGTAGGGCCAGTCAGGCTGCGTAGGGATTGTGTCACGCAGTCCCTACGCAGCCAGGGGTTACGCAACCCTCTCTTGAGCTGCGCAGGGGCATCAGAAGGCTAGCAATGCTGACATAGAGGGCTTCAGAGTAGCGCTGGGGTTTCTAGAGGTTGAAAGGGGCTGAGTTCTATAAATCCCGTTTGAGGGTGTGAATCAGTCCAGTTTTCCTGTATCTGGAATAGAGGTATTGCTGCAGATCTTATATTTCTCTATCGGGTTAACCAGTAAGGTGCCCAAATTTGATGTACTTAGAATCTACTTAATAATATAAACCCTCCAGCAACCAGAAGACCGGTTTTCCTACATTGGGTTTTTCTGGGGATAGTTGTCCAGAAAATCTCGTGTGTCACTTTGTCTATGTATATGTATTTAGTTTTAGATTTGTATCTGTGAAGAACTGTTAATGTGTTTACTTCGATGTTAATGTTGAAATTTTAAATTAATAACTTGATTAAGTAGGAGAAGTATAACCAGATTTTACAGTAGGGTTTCTCCCTAAGTGATATTCAGAAATTTTCACACATATTGCTGCAAAATTGGGTATTTCCTTGAGGGTCTGGTCTAAATGTGTATTTCTCATTCTAAGGGTTGAATTAAATTGTACTATCTTGATATACAAATATTTTAGTGCATGGTCCCTTATAATACCATGGCTAAAATATTTGAGGGTGGAAAAAATAATTAATCCCCTCTAGAGTCAATTAATTAATTTTTTGGCAAAATTAAATAAAATTTTTTAAGCTAGAAAATTAATTATTTTTGAATAAAAAATAATTATAGATAAATGAAAATTTCTAAGTGGAAAATAATAAAAAAATTTGTGGGTCAAAAAGGAAACAATTTTCAGAGGTTCTCTATGAAGGGAAAAATGGATATTTTATGAGGAAATTAATCCAAAATATTAATTTTTTGATTATTAAGTAATGGTTTTCAAGAGAAATTGGAATTTTTCCTCAAAAATAAAAAATCAACAGTGGAGATTAAGGGAAGACCTTTGTGGTTAAGTCAAAGTCAATTATATGAGGAAATTAATTCAAAATATTAATTTTTGAATTAATAAATAATGGTTTTCAAGAGAAATTGAAAATTTTCCTCAAAAAAAAAAAAAAAAAAACGATGGAGATTAAAGGAAGAAATTTGATCCCTTGGACCTTGGTAGTTAAGTCAGTGAATTTTATGAGGAAATTGATCCAAAATATTAATTTTTGGATTAATAAATAATGGTTTTCAAGAGAAATTGGAAATTTTCTTCAAAAATAAAAAATCAACGGTGGAGATTAAAGGAAGATCAAGTTTTTTTCGACGGAAAATATTATTTTGACGAAGATCAAGCCAACTAGCCATTATTTTCCACTTGGAGGGGTTTTCTCTATATAAAGAAGCTATTGAGCTCTTATTTCTCATCTTTGGGTGAAGTAATTTTCCACTGATGTACTGAACTTTTGCTCTACTGGAGTTATTTTTCTCATAATAGTTCAGGGTGTTCTTTTGTCTGTTGATCTATGGTATGTGCTAGTTTATTTGTTTATGCTCTATATTGTGCCAAATATTGCAATTGTTATTTCATTTGTTAGTGATAGAACATTCTGTTGGTACAAGTTATCTTAGCTGATCTGATTCGCTATATGATCGAACACTTTCTTTAAGATTGAATAGAGATTTATAGGTACTCTAGCCTTGGAATTATTTTTCTCATAATAGTTCAGGGTGTTCTTTTGACTGTTGATCTATGGTATGTGCCAGTTTATTTGTTTATGCTCTATATTGTGCCAAATATTGCAATTGTTATTTCATTTGTTGGTTATAGAACATTCTATTGGTACAAGTTATCTTAGCTGATCTGATTCACTATATGATCTAACACTTTCTTTAAGATTGAATAGATATTTATAGGTACTCTAGCCCTTGGACTCTAAGTTCACAGACTGTGGGGAAGGATTGACCTTTTTGAGCTCTGGGCGTACATTGTGATGAATCATTTTGCAGGAGGGTTTTGGCTAGTTAATTTTTCAAAATTATTCATCCATAATATCTATTTTAAAATTTTCAAAATTTCTATTTGATCCTAGGCTACAAAGATTAAATTTTCTAATAAGAGATAATATTTGAAACTTGTAAATATTTGTATATTTGTAAATAAATCTAACCCTTGTTTTAGTTTTGTCGCTCTTGGGGTTTTGGGATTTTTAATTTTTTGTATATATTGGGGTTTTGAGAAATATTCTTCTCATTTGTATAGGTGATTTTCTAAAGCTATCAAGAGATCAAATTCTTTTGTGGAGAACTTAGCCATAAGTCTAGGGTTTCAAGGGTTTTTCTCCCCCAAGAGAAGTCGTCCAGGAATTTTGAGGGTCTATCATGGTAAAAATTTGAGTTTGGAGGTTTGTATTCGCATTTGCAGAGGTTCCGGAATTTATTTTGAGGCCTTTGCAGCCTAGCGTTGAGCAAATTTTGGCGTGCCAAGGGCAGGTTTGCCCTCCTCTTCTCAACCGTTGCCTCCCCTTCTCAAACGTTGCCCTCTTTTCTCTTGTCCCTATGGTACGCAACCTCTAAAGGGTTTGTATCCCTCTTGGCACCCCTTCTCCCTCCTTCACTGGCCCTTCCAGTCCTCGTTCTCCCTTCCGTGTTCCCCCTTCTCCATTCTGCAAGCCCTAAAGGGCCTTTCCCTTTTTGGAACTGAAATTTTGATTTGTAGGATTATCGAGAGTTTTCTAGCTAACTTTGTGGTTGAAGATGGTTGGATTTATTGGAGAAGTCAAGCGAGCCATCAACTAGGCCATTAGGCCTCTTGGTTTGATCCCTAACTATCTCTCTCACCTCTGTGGTCACATACAGTCCTATAACAATCCTAAATCACACATACAGTTAACATAAAGGTGCCATAAAATTCATTGACAGTCATCGTAAGATTATTAACGTTGTTTAGTTTGTTCATCATGGCATTTTTCATAGTTTGTAGAGGACTGATTTATTATTTTTTTGAGATTTACAAGTCTGATATAGACACTTCAGAGGCCTAATCATAAACCTACAGTAGCATAAAGTCATTGGCAATCATCGTAAAATCATTACATGGTCTCTTGCATTGGTTATTTGACATCTTTCCTAACCTCTCTTGCATCTTTGGTATCAATCTTCTTGTTGGCAAAGTGATTTAATTAGGTCAGCAACTCTCTAATCTCTGTGGTGATTGGTCTCTTGAAAGTCCTTCTTGCATTTAGCATTCCTGCATTTGCATTCTTACATCCATTGCATGCATAAGTAATTCACTGTTTGCAATCTCATCTAAGTGATAAGATACATGAGCTCTTGATTAAGTCAATTTTGTCAATAAGAAGATAAGTGCTCTAAAGGTAATTGGTATACTTGGTTAAATTGGCATTCTTTACACAAGATTAGTTTACTGCTGTCATAAGTTTGCTCTTGTTCCTTTAGTAATTACATTGAGCATAGGTTGCATAAAAGTTTCTGATTGCAAATATGCTTTCTTTCACTGTCGTTGGTTATCAATGTTTAGCTCTCTTCCTCTCATTGATTTTGAAAAGCATTAGTATATTGTCTAAAGGATTGGTAGCATTTGTGACATTGGTTTTAAAGGAAAACTTTTACTTGTCATTGCTATTTCCTAAATTGTATATTGGATCAAGGTTACTTGGGAGTGGGCAGCGACATTTTCAAAAGCTCTCGGGCCGGGTGCGAATATATATATATATATATATATATATATATATATATATATATTTTGATACATATATGTCAACAAAATCTTGTAGAATGATGAATTAGATATAAAAATGAAAAAAAAGATGGATTAAACCATATAACATCAATCATCTAGAAGTTATAATCTTCATCAACCACGTCCACAAGTTATAAGTTCTCATTTATATAACATCTAAGGGTGCTCATAACCAAAATAACATCGAGTGCAAGCCTTCTCTGAACCAAAAATACATCAACAATTAGGCTCTAGATGACCTCTAGCATCCAAAAAAAATCATGCTACAACAAATAGTTATATATCATCAAAATCTTTGCATATCTTAGGATCTTTGTCATTAATATTACCCTCTAAGCAATTAACATAAGGTAGAAAAAAATGTAGCATGTCGAGTCAAGATTTTGTTTGAGTGATGGGTACATTTTTAGTAGGTCATGGTAGAGGAGTTCGACAACCAATGTCACTAACATCAAGGTACATAGAGGGCTTGGTGTTCTTGATTAAATACGAGTCCCATACCCTAGTACATGACAAAATCCAATGGAAACATTACGATCCCTCGAATCTCGAAATCTTGAAAAATTGATAAGTCTGCTAGATTTTGAGTGAGATCTAAAATTTTACTTTCTCCATATGAAATCCAATGAGGTCGAGACTCGAAACCACTCTCAAACATCCTGAGTCATTTCACGGTAATTCTGCAAAGTGTATTGTAAATGATGCTAGTATGACCATTGAGTCATGTAATTGCACTTAGGTAAGCCTTTGATTTTGTCAAAAAATTTCATCCTAGGAAGTTTTTTAACTTCCTTGAATTATGTGTGTTTGTAAACACGGATAATCGAGAGAGTAATGATGCTAGTATGGCCATTGAGTCATGTTATTGCACTTAGGTAAGCCTTTGATTTTGTCAAAAAAATATCATCCTAGGAAGTTTTTTTAACGTCCTTGAATTATGTGTGTTTATAAACACGGATAATCGAGAAAGTTTTTCTTCCAGCTATAACCCCAAAGCCAGGGTGGAATTCTTTGGCAATGTCTTCGGTGAATCCTAGTGTTTATTGAGTCAATTGTAAAAGTGTGTTTAGGAGTAATTCTAGTGCATGGTCCCTCATAACACCATGGCTAAATTATTTTATTGTAGACACACATGGTTTCATACTAGATCATATTGTGTTGCAAAATTGGGTAATGTCTTGAGAGTCTGGTCTAGATGTGTATTTCCTGTTCTAAGAGTTGAATTAAATTGTAATATCTTGATATAAAAATATTTTAGTGCATGATACCTCATAATTAGGCACCATGACTAAAATATTTGAGGGTGGAAAAATAATCAATCCTCTCTAGAGTTAATTAATTAATTTTTTTGGCAAAATTAAATAAAAATCCTAAGCTAGAAAATTAATTACTTTTGAGTAAAAAATAATTATAGAGAAATTAATTTTTCTCAAATAAAAAAAAATCATGTGTCAAAAAGGAATCAATTTTTGGAGGTCCTCCACCATGGCAAAAATGGATATTTTAAGAAAATTTGACCCCTTTGACCTTTGTGGTTAAGTCAAAGTCAATTATATGAGGAAATTAATCCAAAATATTAATTTTTGGATTAACAAAAAATGGTTTTCAAGAGAAATTGGAAATTTTCCTCAAAAGGAGCAACATCAAGTCTCCACAAGTATGGTTGGCCCAATAATACATCAACTACATCAAGAGGAGCAACATCACACAATACCTCATCTGTGAATGGCTTGATGCTGTACGGAAGGCGACACTGCGGGTGGATGCGGAGATCTCTCCTTGGGTGAAGCCACCTGATGGTACACGACTGCGGGTGTGCTATGGTCGGTAGGCCAAGTCGCTTCACGACCTGTGCTGAAATGAGGTTCTTTTGGCTTCTGCTATCGACAAGAAATTGCAGTGGAGAACCCTTCCACCACATCTGCGAATGGAATAGGTGCTCCCCCTCCTTTGGATCCTATGGATCCTCCCTTTGGCGCTTGGTGGTGGAAACAATAACACTGAGGTCCGCATCAATGATCTGTTTCCCTTTTCTATCTCCCTTTTCTGGTTCTGGCTCAAGATCAGAACATGCATCTGATTCGGGTGCCTTCAGTTTGGCCACTAGCGACTGTTTGGCCCGACACTCATTTGTGCTGTAAGTGGCGCTGTTATGAAATTCACACCACTTCCTCGTATCCTTCTTTGGATTTGTGGTGGTGTTTTAAGTCACACCACTTTGTCTTTGCCCCTTGTTCTATGGTTCGGGGGCGCCTTTCCCTGGTTTCGAATTAGCGGATCCAAAGTCTCGCTTCTTCTGCTTAAATTTTTGCTCGATCTTGGTGGCATAGCGATATGCTGTGCCAAGCGAGGTAATGTTGAGGAACTCCATTTCCTCCTGAATGTGTCTGTGCAGACAACTGCGGTACTTGAGCACCAAATGTCTCTCTGAATCTTTAATACCCAACTTTGTGAGCAGGGTATGGAACAAATTCATCAGTTCGTGCACATCTTGATCCCTTTGCTGCCGCAGCGTGGTCCATTAGATGTACTTGTCCTCATAGCTCCCCACAGGGTAATATTGTTCCTTGATGCCGTCTTAGAACAAATTCCAAGTGGGTGCGGCCGAGAATAGAGAGGGTTCCCCCTCGTCCTTTTGCTCACAATAGGTTTCCCATTAGTCTTTGACATGGGGGGCGGCTTTGAGGAGTGAAAAAATAATATTTTCTCGGTCGGAGAAATCATGGACCAAAAAATACCCTTCTAGCAAATTCAACCATCTATCTACAACGTCTGCATCTATCTGGCCTTCAAATATAGGAATGTCAAAGTTTACCTGTACCTTGAAGGGAGTGATGCCTCCAGAGTGGTTGTTGGATGCAGATGCATTGTAGGTGGGCAGCCGTTGAAGGATCTAAGCAAAGTTATCCATCATCGCGTTTCTTTGTTTCTCGAGGGCCTCCTCGAGCAATATTTTGATAGGATCTCCTGCTCCCTTGTCTTTATTTTCTTCCGCCATGGGAGGTCGTCAGGGTTTGCGAAACTGATCTTGCAAGGGTTCAACCAGATCGAGCCCTAACTCCTTATACCCTGATCGCGTTGGGACATGCAAAGAAAAACAGAGAAAGAGCAGATTGCTCTGATACCATTGATCTGGATTTATGCAGCAACGCAATAAAATACAGAAAGACATAAACACAGAGATGCAGTGGAAATAATACTTCATTTCATTAATAATAAATAACTGAAATATGCTTCCAGACAGAATGGAAATAAACTAGCTAGGGCGATGGTAGTTCATCTCTGAGAAGAGATGTGGCGGCTACATGCCTCTGAACTGTGTTACAATGAGGCTCAAAGGCCTATTTATTGTTGAGAAACAATGCAAAACCCTAAACATCCAAAAGCCTAATTGTAGGAGATGAAGCGCCAAAACTATGGGCCCCGTTTGGGTAAATTGGTGTTTCAACTTCTCAGGGACGTAACTTTGGCATACGATCTCCATTTGACGCGCATCATATCTCATTAGAAAGATCTATCCGAGTATAAATTTTGGAGTGAGCAACATCGGCCCACGGTGTCCATGGACCGTGGATTGATGTTGCTCTCGATTTTCCCAAAAAACGTCGTTTAGGGCCTCAAAATGGCTCCGTAAGTTCAGGACCTGAAAAACTGTTAAAAATAGTAAGTTGTGCTGCAACTGAAAAACTGAAAGAACCGACGGTGGGGGTTCAAATGGAATAGGTGGGTGGCCACCAATATCCACCTGGCTCATTAGGGCTTCCAAACGGTATTGAAAGTTCAGAAATCGAAAACCTGCTAAAAATAGTAAGCTGTGTTGAAAGTTAAAAACTGAAAGAACTAATGGTGCGGGTCCAATTGGAATAGGTGGGTGGCCACCAATATCCACCTGGATCAGTATCCCTCTCAACACCCCTTCTCCCTCCTTCGCTGGCCCTTCCAGCCCTCATTCTCCCTTCCGTGATCCCTCTCCATTTCTGCAAGCCCTAAAGGGCCTTTCCCTTTTTGGGATTGAAATTTTGTTTTGCAGGTCTATCAAGGGTTTTTAGCTAACTTTGTGGTTGCAGATGGTTGGATTTATTGGAGAAGTCCAGCGATTCATCAACTAAGTCATTAGGCCTCTTGGTTTGATCCCTAACCTTCTCTCTCATGTGGTCACGTACAGTCCTATAACAATCCTAAATAACACATATAGTTAACATAAAGGTGCCATAAAATTCATTGACAATCATCGTAAAATCATTGACGTTGGTTAGTTTGTTCATCTTGGCATTCTTCATAGTTTGCAAAGGACTGATATATTCATTTTTTGAGTTTTACAAGTCTGATATAGATACTTCAGAAGCCTAATCATAAACCTACAGTAGCATAAAGTCATTGGAAATCATTGTAAAATCATTCAAGGGTCTCTTGCATTGGTTATTTGACATCTTTCCTAACCTCTCTTGCATCTTTGGTATCAATTTGATTTGTTGGCAAAGTAATTTGATTAGGTCTTCATAATGTACTTGTGGTCACTTGATGTAATTATATTTATCATTGTAAAGCATATATATAAATGCTTGAGTCAAAGTCCCATTGTGACTTTTAAAAGATGTAATTTTGAATTTTTAAAATGAGAATTTTGGCTCCAAAAGTGACAATTTTGATTCCCTCCAAGTTTAGTCGACCCTAGCCAAGAGACACATCTGTTCACGCTAGACAGACTACTATGTAAAGGCAACTTGAGCTCCTCGTTTGGGCAATTCACACTCCTCTCTCAAGACAATTTTTGGGCAAGTGAGTGAAGGACAAGATGGACGAAGACGAAAGCCGAATTTTCTAGGGCAATTGTTGTAGGCTGAAATTTTTTTCTGGGTTACTAGGGTAACTACTACAGGGCCAAAGTGCAGGATCAAATTTGGGTGACTTGACTTGGAGGAGAAACCAATTTTGACCATAGGTCTAGGTGTGACTCTCATAGAACAAGAAGAATTTCTCTATTGAAAAAGTTGTTGGGCTTTTCCCCATAGTGAGTTTTTTTAGGGTAAATCTTGTCTCTCTTTTGTGCATTGTGATCTCTATTGTTCTACTGGTCTTATTGTTGAATTTTTGAAGTAATTGTTGAATGATATATTGGAATAAGTTAAAAGAAGATCTGCATCAAAAGTAATTATCAGAATTTCAAAAATATTGTGCTAACCCTAATTGCACTAAAAAATAAACAGTTCTAGGGTTTGGTGCGTGGGTAGGGGGGTGGGGATGGTTCTTGTAACACTAATGTGGGATAATCAATCAACAATTATGACTCATTTTGGTAGTTCCTTGTACCCTATATCTACCCTTTTTTTTGGACTTTAATATCGATACATACAAGGCCTTTCTGACCCAGGGCTGTGGGGGAGTGCCCCCCCTCGCACCCGCTCCTGAAGTTTGATTCGAACAAAAGCTCTTGGGGAGTGTGCTCCCGAATTGCTCCTGTTTGGGAGTAATCTTTGGGAGTGCGCTCCTGCCAAAAACAATTTACTCGCTGGTTCCTCCCTCCAAAAAAAATTTGCTCCCTGTAATATCCCCAAAGGGAAATAACCAGTAATACACAGAAATATGCCAGACAAATATACAAAACAAAATGCTGGAACCAGATCATGGAACAAGTACACATAGAATGCCAGAACACTAAGCCATTTTATTAATCTGAGAATACATATATAGGAGTACAAGATAATCAGAATGAGTGCACCTATCCTTGCCCTAGGCAAGTGGAGACCCTCTCGGAGACAAATAATGGTATAAAAAATAGAGACAACGTCCCTGGTAAATTTGAAAGAATGCACTATGAAGAGGCTATTTCTTTGCAATGCCCTTTGGAACTATAGGCCAAACTGAAGATGGTGATAGCTGATCTCAATCCTCCGGACAAAACAGACAAACCCCAGAAAATGTGAAACTGATGCTCCACCACCAATCAAGCCCTCACCAGTGAAAACGCTGTCTCTGCTAGTGACAGCGCAGAAGACAGATGAAACGCTGGCAAGAAGGGGTGAATCCAACCACAAGCCCTCCAAATGAGATGACCAACTCCTCAGGGATGGAAACACTGAAAAACGCTGCCAAAACCCCACACAAAGACCCTGCTCATCAGATCTGCGTCCTCCCTGACTGGATCTGCGTCCTCCCTATCCAGATCTGCGTCCTATCTCTCTAGATCTGCGTCCTCCAGAGCTAGATCTGCTGGATCTGCGTCCTCCCTGTCCAGATCTGAGTCTCTCCTACCTGGATCTGCTGGATCTGCGTCCTCTCTGCCCAGATCTGCGTCCTCTCTGCCTGGATCTGCGTCCTATCTCTCCAGATCTGCGTCCTCCCGAGGCTGAATCGGTGGATGTAACGTCCTCCTGGGTCCGGATACGGGGGCTCTCCTACACGGATACGCGGATGTAACGTCCTCTGCGCCGATGCGCGTCCTCTCGAAGGGGTGTCTCCTGCGCCGTCTCACCGAACATCACCGCAGAGTACCACTTTGAGCGAGAAGGATGATGCTCAGAAAATAACCTTACCAGGGCAGGCACTCGAAGTCCCCCGAGGCTAAGGGTGAGATCTCCGACCGAAGACACTCAGTTTGCACTAAACAGTGCTGCAGATCGACTAAACAACCGGCGTGCTGAAGTAGACAGAAGTCTAGCTCTCAATATCAATATCAAATCATCAATCCCAAATGAAGTGGAAACCCCTCCTTTTATAGTGCTAAACTCCCTCCAAAACCTTAACTGCGTCCTTCACCCTCCTTGGCCTGCGCAGTTACCCTGGGGTCAGCGTGAGGCCTCCCCTCATACACGTGTGGACCCCCAAGGCCACCCCTTTAAGTTACAACGTCAATCAACTAGGAAAGCGCTTTATTTTATAAAGTGAGATGACCCCTCTTATTTCTCACTTTATTTATTATTTTTAGCTAAAGCGGCAAAATTAAACAAAAATGAAATATTCCAATTAGCAATGCTAATTAGGAATATTACACTCCCTCCCTAGTGCTTTCACAGGTGGTTTAAATTTTCAACCCTAACAGCGTTGACAATCTATGGTAATGTTAAATTCTTAAAGTAAAAGTGATATTTCCTTTATCTTTCATTTTCATCCTTTTTCTTAAATTTTTAGCATTACTATGAAATGTCTTAGGATCTTTGAGAGTGGTTTTGACCTCAATGGATTTCATATGGAGGAACTAGATTTTTAGATATCACTCAAAATCCAATAGATTTATGGTTTTCAAGATTTCAAGATTTAAGGGATTGCAATGTTTCCGATTGATTTTGTCATGTGTGAGGGAATGAGATTGGAATTTGATCAAAAGCATGAAGCCCTTTAAGTACCTTGATGTTGGTGTCATTGGTTGTTGAACTTTGTTGATGTTGGTGGTATTTCCTGTTGAAATCCTCCACCACGACCTTACCTAAAACGTACCCTTCACTCAAAGGAATATAATTGGTTAGGCAAGCTAAGATTTTTCTACCATATTATAAGGCTGAGGAGATGAACCCTTCACTCAAACCAAAATCATTAGTTAGGCATGTTAAACTTTTTCAATCTCTACCATATTATATGGTTGAGGAATCCAAGTCTGAAGGCTTTGAGCAAGATGATGTTTATGTAGCTCTTGTTGATGATCCCATCTCTAGTAGTGCTGAAACAATGACGAGTTTCATGAGTAATCATGTCGATTAGTGATTTGTAGTTTTGATGTCTAGTTTTGCTACTACTACTTACCACTGTGGTTGTAGAGGAGTTTGATGAGTCCTTATACTCTGAGCCAGATGATGTTTATGTTGCTCATGTTGATGATCCCGTGTCTATTGTATGATTGATGTTATATGGTTTAATCCATATTTTTATGCTATTTAAACTAATACATCATTCTGCTTGCTTTTGTTGACATATATGCATCAAAATATATAAAAATATATATTATATAAAATTTACTTCCGGTTCGCTCCCGACCCAAAAACTTCTAAAATTGTTGCTCCCTGCTCCCTGCTTCTGCTCCCACTTACAAGCAGCCTTGTTCTGACCTATTATTTAACAATTTTTATTTTTATTGAGTTGTATAACTGCCCTATGCTAAGTTACCGGAAACGTTGCCCCCAACTCATCTGCGTTTTAGATACGGAAACACATATGAAACAACTTGGAAATGCCATGGCAATGTTTCCTCCATGTTTCAATTTTTTCGAAACAACTAACCTGAGATCATAAACGTTTCAAAGGAGTTTCAAGAAAATTTGATCTGTTTCCAGAAAATATGGATACGTTTCCAAGTTTTCAGGTTTCCAGTTTTCCAAGTTTCCAATGTTCTAGGCACTTTATTGCAAGAATATATTCCAGGTTTGTTTGTCCAAAGCATGTAAATGCAACTGAATTCTTTGCAGACCTTATATCCACTGATTACAACTCATTTGAAAGTGAACATTTATCTTGAAAAAGGATTCATGACATGATAGAGGTATTTGCCAACAAGTTTTCAATAATGCCAGATCTAAAGGATGGAAACTCATAAGGTATCTATGAAATCAAGAAGGAAAGTTGTTACCCAAAAAGTTGACTGGTGGAAGTAGTTTCTTTGCATTGGGTTAAATTTCTTCTTACTAGTATCATACTTCACTATACTTAATTGCTTAAATTGTGGCATCTTGATTCTTGGTCATATGATCTTAGGTTGTGAATAAATAAATCCAGCTTACTTCTTTCTATGAATTCCAGAGCAACCTGTTGTAGCTACTGGAATATAGTGCAATTTATAATGTGTAGACACTGTTATTTAGAATGATTAAATTTACATTATATGTAGTGATACGAAACAATGTTTCTATCTCATGACTCCTTTAGAGTCTAGACCAAGATACTGTCCAACATACTATTTACAAAGTCAAATTCACTATGTTGCAACTTGCCTCTGTGTTAGTGCTGTCAAATTCATTAGAAAAATATATAATTTCATGAAGTATGATGCGACTCTGAAAACAATCTCATATTCCTTTAAACTGTGAGTGGGTATTGACATTTCAATCAAAGGTTCCAACTTGAATGTTATAATAATCATTGATGATGATGACAACAATGTTTATACTGAATTGATGATGATGATTTGTTTATGTTGAATTCATGATGATGATTATATATTTTTAAATATAGAATCTAGATTCTAAAGACTAAAAGATGAATGATAATAAGAAATTTTTATTTTATCTTATATATATGTGTGTGTGTGTGTGTGTGTGTCATTTCCTTGCCGTATCGTATCCATATTTATTGAAATTTGCCGTATCCATTTCAAACCCCATATCGATATCCATATCTGTTCCCTTATCCGTTTCAGTGCAACTTAGGTCCTATGCTATAGAATCTGTGTTTAAATATTTAATATGTTCATTTTTATTTTTAATTTCTTTTGCCATCCCTATTCACCCATCCCCTAAAAATTTGGTGCTACACATGCTTTTATTGTGCAAAGGGAATTTTTCACATATTTCCTTTTAGTAGTTCAATCAATCAGTGAAGTGTAGACTGGTCACTGGCTTATCTGTCTATTCTATGTCAAGTATACTGTCCAGACAAATCCCTATTAAGCTGCGTATATCAAAGTGTTAACTGGTCTGGGGTGTGTATATTAAATTTTTGTATAAATGTGTTTATAGGACTGCTCAAGGTTGATTCTGTACAACGGCTTATGCATGTGAGTTATTCTATTTTGGTTTCAGCTGTGTTATTGCAGAACTTTTTCTTGAGGGGCAGTCACTGTTTGAATTATCCCAGCTGCTTGCTTACCGCAGAGGACAGTATGACCCAGGGCCATACCTAGAGAAGGTTTAGTCTTTATCTTTGTATTTGATAACTTCATATCTGAAATAATATGTTTGAATGTCAAGGGAAGCCTTCCTTGACTTGCCAGATAAAGATCATTTCTTTGGCATTCACATTTTTCAGGAACTGATTGCAGATATCAGATGATGGGATCCGCAATATGGTTCGTCATATGATCCAATTGGATCCAGAGGGACGCCTGTCTTGTGAAAGTTACCTGCAAAATTATGGCACCATTATATTTCCAAGCTATTTTGCCCCACTTTTCCATAGTTTTTTTTCTTGCCTAGTGACTCTGGATACTGATGCTAGGGTAAGTCTTCTTCAGTAAAATACTTGGTTTCCAATTTTTTTTCGCATGAAAAGTATTCTGAACTTTGCTTTTGCTTATTCTGCAGGTTGCAGTGACAGACAGTGCTTTTCCTGAGATCCTGAAGCAACTGACATCAATTTCATCAGATGCAGGAAAAAATGGTAAAAATAAAGCATTGAATCCTGAAGCCAATGAGATGGCTATTCGATCCAGTACTAATCTAAGTTCTAGATTCTCAGAGAATTTTAAAGGCTCACTAAACAGGGATAGACACTCTCGAAAGGCCAATGTTGGTCAGTCATATCATGAGTTGTCTACTGATATTAGTGCTCTCCAGAGAGATGTAGAGCAACAGAATTCTAGACAGGGTAAAAGGAATGTAAGTGACCGAGTTCCTATGTATAACCCTGGAAATTTTGTTAACAGGAAAACTGAAAATAACCAGAGGAGAACAAGTCTTGAAAAGGAAAATACATGTGATTCTCTGCAAATAAATGCGGAGAGAAATTTGACAGATGATGTTGCCACAGGGCCACATACCACAAACTGTGAAGGGATGGTATTGATTGCTTCCTTGCTATGTTCATGCCTTAGAAGTGTTACACTTACACAATCAAGGAGGGGTGCTATACTGTTATTGCGACGCTGTTCATATTATATTGATGATGAGGCCCGGTTGCAACATGTTCTTCCTTATGTTGTCGCTATGCTTTCTGATCCAGCTGCTATTGTGCGGTGTGCTGCATTGGAAACTATCTGTGATATATTATCATTAGTCCAGGAGTTCCCCCCTAGTGATGCAAAGATATTTCCAGAGTATATTCTTCCTATGCTCTCAATGTTACCAGATGACCCTGAGGAGAGTGTTCGCATTTGTTATTCCGAGAACATATATAAGATTGCTGCAGCTGCTTCTCGTTTTCTAATAAGATCACAGTCTCTGAATGAGATGACCATTTTAGATCGATCAAATGTTTCTAATAAGGCCAACAAAGTTCCATTTGGTCCATCTCAAGTTCTGGGGTCACAAACTCCTGGGTATCAACAGAATGGTAATGGCAATGCAGAACTTGCACAGTTACGGCAGACAATAGCTCAGGTTATACAAGATTTGGTGATGGGACCAAAGCAGACACCAATTATTCGGCGTGCATTGCTGCAGCATGTAAAAGAACTATGTGATTTCTTTGGAGAGAAGCAGTGTAATGAATTTTTGTTACCAATTCTTCCTGCTTTTTTAAATGACCATGATAAAGAGTTACAAGCTGTATTTTTTCAACAGATTATACATGTATGTTATTTTGTTGGCCAAATGAGTGTGGAGGAGTATCTTCTGCCTTATATTGAGCAGGCTCTCAACGAACATGTTGAAGAAGTCATTGTCAATGCATTGAAATGTTTGGCAATTCTTGCAAAAGAAAAATTACTCAGGAAAAGATTGCTTCTTGATGCGGTTCAGCGGGCTGCTCCTCTACTTTGTCATCCAAGCCAATGGGTTAGGAGTTCAGCTGTTACATTTATTGCAGCAAGCAGTGGGAGTTTACACCCAGTTGATTCTCATGTTTATCTTTCACCAATTTTGCACCCTTTCCTTCGTCGGGAGCCAACATCTTTAGACTCTGAGGCTGATTTCTTGTCATGTTTGAAGCCTCCAATCTCAAGAAAGGATTTTCATCACGTCCTAGAAAAAGTCAAGAATTTGCAGTGTTCCGAAATTTCAGAAAAGGACAACAGCCAGAGCAAACTTGGGCAGATTTCAGCTTCACCCAAAACAGTGGGGTTTGTTTCAATCTCATCAAATACAGATGTTTCAAATATAAGAATTCCTGAAAGGGGATCTTCTATTTCTTCCACATTTGCTGATCTGACATTGACTAAAAGCTGGCCAGGTAAGAAGTTGGATTTGCATGCAAACACGGTAGGATCTCCCAATCGAAATATAAATTTATCTGAGGAAGAAGATTCTGTCAAGATGAAAGCAATGGAAAGCTATCTCCAAAATCTTTCCAGTACAATGCAGACTAGAGAACATAGTCGGGAGTTAGAAAACTTTGAGAAGCTTCAAATTTCTGCTGTTGTGATGCCTCCACATGCTGGAGTATGCAGCAGTTCCAACCACGGCCCATCTTATGAAGGTGTCCCAGTATATATATACCCTCTGAGTGAAAGGAAATCTGAAACTGGACAAAAAGGGTTACCATCAATAGGACTGTCCTTCAATGAAGAATGGAACCGGGATACTGGAGTCCGACAAGGTACTTTACCTTTCTCGATGAATACCTTTTCTGGAACACAGGTTGCTGGATCTGTTGTTTCATCACAGTTGAATTCAGCCATACCTGCTGCAGAGCTAATGCACAGATCACTTATTATGGCAGGTTCTTTCCCAACCAAATTTACTGGTTCTATGTTGAATGGCAACTTTGCTGCTCCAAAACAAGTTAGTAAGGTCATTAGAGATGGAGCCGCACGAACAGACATGACTGAAGATGCAGCTCTTTTGGACATTGTTGATCGAGTTGCAAGTTCCCCATCATCATCTGAAGCAGTGATGCTGTCTTCTTATTCTCGAACATCTGTCCCTGATGGCACATGGCGACCTCAGGGAATTCTAGTTGCACATCTTCAGGAGCATCAGTTAGCTGTCAATGATATTGCAGTTTCAAATGATCACAACTTTTTTGTAACTGCCTCAGATGATTGTACAGTTAAAATATGGGACAGTCGTAGACTAGAAAAAGACATATCTTTCCGTTCAAGATTAACTTATTCTCTAGATGATGGCCGAGCGTTGCATGTCACGATGTTTTCTGGTGGATCCCAAGTTGCTGTGGCATCAAGCAGAGGCACCATCAACGTATTTTCTGTCGATTATGTACCAAGGGGAGGGGGCAGTGTCGAGAGATACTCTGGCATTTCAGACATTAAGAAAAAAGAGACCCAGGAAGGAGCAGTGCTAAGTTTGCAAAGCTATGCTACAGAGGGTCCTCCAATGATACTTTACAGCACTCAACATAATGGAATTCATCTGTGGGACTTAAGGGCACAAAATAATGCATGGACATTGAAAGCAAGTCCAGAAGAAGGATGTGTTTCTTCAGTTGTACTTGGCCCCTGTCAGAATTGGCTTATGTCAGGTTCTTCCAGAGGTGTGCTTACCCTTTGGGATCTGCGGTTTCTTATCCCAGTAAATACATGGCAGTATACCAAGGGTTGCCCTGTGGAGAAAATGTGTCTTCTAATGCCAGCTACAAATTCTCCCCCATCTATGACAAGTGGATCTTCAGTCTATGTAGCTGCAGGAATTAATGAGATGGCCCTTTGGAATGCGAAGGATGGGAGCCTTCATCGGGTACTGACTATGCAAACCTGTTTATTGGAGTAAATGTCTTTTGTTTTTTTTTGTTCTTTTTATTTGATATTCTTACTTGAAGTTTGTTCTGCAGATCTTTCGGCTAGCATGCTCTGGAACTGGCACAGATGTTGCTGACACCCCTATTGCTTTAGCTAGGCCCTTGAGTCAGGTGCATTCTAAATCTGAAGTCACACTTGACCCTCAACGAAACGGGAATTCTAAATACAGGGTTCAGGAGTTGAAAGAACCACCTTCTCGGCTTCCTGGCATTTGTTCGCTTCTTCCACTGCTTGGTGGTGACGTGTTAACTGGAGGGACGGATTTGAGGATACGACTGTGGGACTACTTCAGGTTGTATCAGTACCTTTACACATTCCCTTCTTGTTCCTTTATTCTTTTGTAGAAATGCCTGCATACATATCTAAACAGTGGTTTACAATTCGATCAAGTGTTAGTAGATTGTTACCACTGAAACTCTCACTATGTTGGAAAGTCTAACCATAAGCATGAGAGCCTAGAGGCAAGTACTAGGGAAGCCACCCAATGTCACCTTGGTAGACGTGCCCCTTACTTTAGAGTCTAGACTAAGCAAGTGGACCCTAGCCCAAGTCAGTGTCCGTAAAGTCAACCTGGCCAGAGCATTGTAACGTGCTAGTGGTTTTAGCTTAAGTTAAGTTAATCTACTTATGTGATAACCCGACCAATAAAATTGCCAAAAGATGTGAAGTAGTTGTGATGCAGTGAGTGTAAAAGTGATTTTATTAGATCAACTCAAAGTATATGTGTAAGCAAAATGTCACCATATGCTACAATTCCACAAATGATTACCAGCAGCTATATATGATAGAAAATGGGGATTTGAGATATGACAACAAGTGTGAATCATCCACAATATATGCTGGAAATGTAAGTGAACTGTTACAACTTTAGTGTGAATTTCAATCACAAGATAGTGCTTCAATGCTTACTTCCAGAGTTATAACTCAAAGAGTGTGTCTACCATTCGCAAGAAGTGCTGTTAGTAATGTTGTATTGAAGCAAAAGAGTCATTCATGTGAGGATAAAATCAATTCCATACTTCAGATTTCAATTTAAAGAGTCTGAAAAATGTTTATAAACTTGTGATCATATGAGTAAGGTGAACATGATAAATATGGTCAATAGAAGTCTTATTCTTTACTGAGATCATGAAATAATGGCATCCCAAGCTTAAATTAAATTAATTGGCTCATTTGAAAATTAATCCTTGAGCTCAAGAGTCAACAGTGAAGTCACAGTTTAGATATAATATACCCGGCTGATATATTCCAAATTTAGAAATCATTTCCAAAAAAATGAACCATTGCTGTTAGTAATGTTGTATTGAAGCAAAAGAGTCATTCATGTGAGGATAAAATCAATTCCATACTTCAGATTTCAATTCAAAGAGTCTGAAAAATGTTTATAAACTTGTGATCATATCAGTAAGGTGAACATGATAAATATGGTCAATACAAGTCTTATTCTTTACTGAGATCATGAAATAATGGCATCCCAAGCTTAAATTAAATTAATTGGCTCATTTGAAAGTTAATCCTTGAGCTCAAGAGTCAATAGTGAAGTCACAGTTTAGATATAATATACCCGGCTGATATATTCCAAATTTAGAAATCATTTCCAAAAAAAAGAACCATTGCTGTAAATTGCACAGGAAAGGTGAATAATGCCATGGAAATAGTTTTATCCATGGAGCTGAGAATATTGCATGTAATTTATGTGCTTTAGAATTAATGTGTTTGACTTGGATTTACTTCAATTAGGTACTATCCATAAACCACCACTGAAAACATAAACAAGTTCATAAGTGTGCTTAATGCCTGGAGTATGAGTTCCTCTTAGAGAAGCATTTCTTGTGTGTCTAGATTTCACTTCAAATCCCAAACAGGATTTAGACTATTGAGGCATCAAAACCGGCAAAGAATAAAGGTGTTTCAATGGGTGTAATTAAAAGATGAAGGCATTGAACCTCAGGTTGTTTAGTAACACATCATGTCCGATTTATTACAGCAATAAGAAAATGTTCCATATTTGTTGTTAAGCCCCGTTATGCAGAGATTTATACCAGCAGAAAAGAGGTTAGAAATTGGACCTAATATTCAAATTGTTTTTCTAGTTAAGGCTTCAATTTAATCATTCATGAGGTTTAATCACTAGATTCTCTTTCAAGACATTATTGTTACGAAACCAAGAGAATATGATCAATTTGACTTAGAATATAACAATGGAAGGAAGTGATTTGCAAGAAAAGTCAAATCTAATTTGCTAGATGTGAAATCATTGGCCATCTGAACTTGAATTTTGTAATCTAATTTAAGAGATGGATTCAATTTAAGCCCTAGATTGCATCAAAAAAACAAGAAAAAAGAGAAGTTTTTAAAAAAAGTTAGTGGTTGGGAAAAGAGGGATTAAACCAGTGCATAATTCCACTCAGGTTGAGACAGTGTCCTCATGTTACATGGGTTACCTGAAACATTTACATATGCCTTGTAATTCCTGAATGGGAAACATTTGGATATTTCAAGCTTCTATTGGGAGAAGGGCCTTAGATTCAATCCTATCTAAGGAGCACAAGGTATCCTCTTTGCATCATGAAGACAAGAACTATAAATCAAATATTTACTTAAGTTGAGTCTATTAGATCTATAAATAAACAATTAAAGACTACAAGGCATGAGTTAACACTGCCTATTCCCCAATAGGAGACACTTAGATATATCAAGCTTCTATTGTGAGAAGGGTCCTAGATTGGATCCTCTTTTAAGTAGCGCAAGCTAATGCCTATTTCTATCCGAAAGAAAAGAACTAGAAATCAGAGTTTTGCTATAAGTTAAATGTAATAGACCTAGAAATACAAATTAAAGACTACAAGGCATGAGTTAGCTACCTAGTAAGTTCTCTAATTGTATTGGGATACTTCTCCTTTGGCCTTGTGTTGGCTCTTTCATCCAAGAAACCTACAATAAAACAAGTGCTCCAAGTTGAATACAACTTGAGCAAAATATGAGACACTAGTTTTTCTAATTGGTCTCCAACATGTTACAAACGAGTGAGAGGCTTGTTTTTATAGTAAGAGAGCCTAACATCCTTATGAATAAAATATGATAGATATCTAACCCAAGGTTACTTGGGAGCGGGAGCGGGGAGTGACATTTTCAAAAGCTCCCGTTTTGGGAGCGAATCGGGAGTGAATTTTTATATAATATATTTTCTTGTAAATCCACTTTTAAGTGACTGTACATTTGTCACTTGGCCTCGGGACAACCTCCCATACATCGTTTTTCATTAGGGACTGATATTCTTCTTGCATAACATTCCTACACTCTTGATGTTTAGCTGCATCTTCATAGGAGGAAGGTTTTGCTTCAATAAGCTTTGTCATATATGCAACATATCTTGAATACCTTTTCGGTATTTTACTTTCCCTGGAGGTCCCTGATGTTGTATGTCCTTGAAGAGTAGTTTTAAACCAAACATGCCTCTTCCGATTTTTATGTAATAATCACTTGTTATATAGGCTCACAAGGACCTTCAACATTTTCTTGAGTAGATGTCTGTTCTTGACCCTTATTGTCTCTAGAGATATCCTCAAAAATAGGTATCTCTTCTTCATCAGAGTCAATTGGATTATCCCTTGATTTCTTGTAAGCTTTGCTCTTATTAAAGGTGACATCCCAGCTTACTTCAATTCGACGATCCTCCTTAATATAGATTCTATATGCTTTTGATGAAGCACTATATCCCACAAAGATGCCCTTGTTGAAATATGTAACTAGGTTCGGTCTTCATAATGACATATGTAATCATGATTTTTTGTATTTAATGTAATGAGAAAAATAAATTTATTATTGTTTTCTTGAGGCATAGGTTTCATGCTTAAGAGGAATTTTGTTTTATAGGTCAAGCTCCCATTGAGAGATTCTAAGGATTATGAGTTATTGTCATGTATGAAAGATCCATTTGGGCAAGTTACATATTGTAAAAGAAAATTATTTGAGTCAAAATAGAGTAAGGAACCCTCCAATACCAAGTCAAAATGCACGCAACAAGTTGTCTTTCCAAACATGACAAAGTCGGTCTAGAAGCTTGGACAAGTTGACCTTATTCAAAGGGACTAGAAGACTATATAAAGAAGACTAGTCAACCACCTTAGGAGGCAAGGATCTCACACAAGGAACTCGACCAAGAGCACTAAAATCAACGAAGGAAGGAGAAGAACAAGCGAAGAGGAAGAGGCATATTTCCAAGACTGTTTTTGGGAAAAGACTCTTGTTACCACTCAAACTAGCAGGGGACTGATGGAGACTTAAGCCCACTGTCACCTCAGCTAAGGTTCCCTACCCTCTACAGACTTTCACCGATGGGAGGAGACCCGGTATATAAGAAGTCACTTATGAAGGATGGATCAACAAATAGATGTGAAATGACCTCAATGATCCTTTCCCTAGAATAAGATTAAGAATGGAGCTTGCTTTCTCTTTAAGCAAGGTACAAGGTTTTCTAGGAGAAGGAGGTGAGGATTTAAGGGCTAGGTTAAGGGAATATGACTTGTAAAAGAGTTTCCTTGCAAAACTTGGAATCTCGAGTTGTCCTTGATGAATTGTCTTTGATAAGAAATGGGACCACACAGGGCCAAGTGGACCTAGCCTTGGTTAAGGGGAGGGAGTGATCTAGGAGGATATTGGTGGCCACCCGCCTTTTCCACTTGGGGCCCCACCATTTTCTCTTTCATTTTTTCAGTTTCCTTAATTATAGCATTGTTTACTATTTTTAGTAGTTTTTTGGAACCTGAACTTCCGGAGTGGTTTTGAGGCCTTAAATGATGTTTTTTTGAAAAATTGGGAGCAACATGGGTCCAAGGACCGATGTTGCTCACTCAAAAGTTGTAGTCCTCGGATAGATCTTTCTAACGAGGTATGGTGCGTGTCAAACGAAGATTGTATGCCAAAGTTACGTCCCCGGGAAGTTGATGTACCAATTTACCCAAATGAGGCCCATAGTTTAGGCGCTTCATCTCCTAGGGTTAGGTTTTTGGATGTTTAGGGTTTTCCATTGTTTCTCAATAATAAATAGGCCCTCGAGCCTCATTGTAACACAGTTCAGAGGCCTGTAGCCACCACATCTCTTCTCAAAGATAAGTTACCAGTGCCCTAGCTAGTTTATTTCCATTCTGTCTGTAAGCAAATTTCAGTTCTTTTGATATTAATGAAATGAAGTGTTATTTCCGCTGCATCTTTGTATTTATGGTTATATGTGTATTCTGTTGCGTTCTTGTATAAATCTGGATCAGTGGTATTAGAGCCATTTGCTTTTCTCAATCTTTCTTTGCATGTCCCCAACGAGGTCGGGGTATAAGGAGTTAGGGCTCGATCTGGCTGAACCTTTGCAAGATTAGCCTCGCAAACCCTGACGATTGCCCATGGAGGGCGAAAAGAAAGATGAGGGAGCAGGAGATCCTATCAAAATATTGCTCGAGGAGGCCCTCGAAAAACAAAGGAATGCGATGATGGATAACTTTGCCTAGATCCTTCAACGACTACCTACCGACGACGTATTTGCATCCAATAGCCACTCTAGAGGCGCGACTCCCTTGTACAAGTAAACTTTGACATTCGCATATTTGAGGGCCAAATAGATGTAAATGCCATAGATAGATGGTTGAATCTATTAGAAGGATATTTCTCGATTCATGACTTTTTCGACTAGGAGAAAATTATTTTTGCACTCCTCAAAGCTACCCCCCATGTCAAGGACTAGTGGGAAACCTACTATGAGAAAAAGGACGAGACAAAACCCTGTCTGTTCTCGACCGTACTCACTTGGAATTCTTTTTGAGACGCAATCAAGAAACAATACTATCCCGTGGGGAGCTATGAGGACAAGTGCATACAATGGACCACACTGCGGCAACAAAGGGATCAAGATGTGCATGAGCTGATGAATCTATACCATACCCTGCGCAAAAAGTTGGGTATCAAAGGTTCAGAGAAACATTTGGTGCTAAAGTATCGTAGTTGTCTGCATAGATACATTCAGGAGGAAATGGAGTTCATCGACATCTCGCTTGGTACAACATATCAGTATGCTGCCAAGATTGAGCAGAAATTCAAACAGAAGAAGCGAGACTTTGGATCTGCGAATCAAAAGCAAGGGAAAGGTGCCCCCAAACTGGAGAACAAAGGTGAAAGCCAAGGCATGGCAACCCAAGTCAACCTGCCAAAGCTGCAAGCAAAGAACAACACCGCGAAGCCAAAGAAGGACACGGGAAAGTGGTGTGAGTTCCATAAGAGCTCCACTCACAACATAACTGAGTGTCGGGCCAAGCAGTTGCTGGTGGTCGAGATGAGGGCTTCTGAATCAGATGCATGCTCCGACTCTGAATTAGAACCCGACAAGGGGAATGACAAAGGGAAGCAGATTATTGATGCGGAGCCCAACGTCGCCGTTGCCACTGCGAAGATCTAGAAGGAGGAACCGGAAGATCCAGAGGAGTGTCTCTTCCACTCCCAGATGTGGGTAAAGGGTTCCCCACTACAATTCATTGTCGATAGTGGGAGCCAAAAGAACCTCATTTCAGCAGAGGTCGTGAAGCAGTTGGGCTTGCCGACCACAACACACCTACAACCATACACCATTGGGTGGCATCACCAAGGACGAGATCTCTGCGTCAGCTAGCAGTGCTGCCTTCCCTACAACATCAAGCCCTTCACGGATGAGGTATTATGTGACATTGCTTCTCTTGATGTTTGTGATGTATTATTAGGCCAACCATACTTCTGGAAGCGACATGTTGTGTATGAGTTTTGGCTTGCCGATATTATTGTTACTTTGGGCAATAAGTTGTACACGATACCAGAGGTACCACGGCCTGCCACTATCTCTTTTGTTACTGCAAAACAATGCTGTAAGCTCATTTCCAAAACCGGGAAATTTGTTTTCCTAATGATCTACCCCCAGGGCAAGAAGAAGACTGTAGCCATGACCTCCAGACAAGGCTCCTCTGCACGACAACAACAAATGGAGAAGGTCGTGGAGGAGTACGAGAACATCTTCACCTCACCCACAAGGGTGCCTTCGCACTGTTAGGTCAAGCACCCCATTGATCTGACCCCAGGTGCGCCATTACCCAATGGATCGATCTATCGGCACTCTGTTCTGGAGAACAATGAAATCAAGAGGTAGATTCAAGAGCTACTGTAGAAAGGTCACATCCGATCGAGTTCATCGCCTTGTGGGAGGCCGATCGTGTTGGTACAAAAAGGATGGGACTTGGAGACTCTATATTGACCATCGGGCGTTGAACAAGATCACTGTTCGGAATAGGTACTCGATCCCATGGATTGATGACCTTCTCGACCAACTCAAAGGGGCGAAATATTTCAGCAAGATTGACTTGAAGTCTGGGTATCACCAGGTACCAATCGAACCCTCCGATGTGTGGAAGGGTGCCTTCAAAGCCAAGAAGGGCCTTTTCGAATGGCTTTTCATGCCTTTTGGGTTGACGAATCCTTCCATAACCTTCATGAGGTTGATGGACGACATCTTGCGGCCATTCACCAACTCATTTGTAGTGGTTTACTTGGATGACATTCTGATCTTTAGCCAGACTTGGGAAGAGCACCACCACCACATTCGATAGGTCCTCCAAACACTGCGGCAACACTGTGCCAATTTAGAGAAGTGCACTTTTGGCATGACCCAGGTTTAGTATCTGGGATACATTATTGATGAAAGGGGGGTGCATGTGGATCCAACCAAGATCCAAGTCATTTAGGATTGGCCAGCCCCAACCACTCTAACAAAGCTTCAGAGCTTTCTGGGTCTTGCTAATTTCTACTGCAAGTTCATGTTGTGATTCTCTCGTATCACTTGGCCCTTGAGTCAAGTCACCAAGGGAGGAGCGAAAGCAAAATTCTTTTGGTCAGAATCTCAATAGAAGGCATTCGTAGAATTGAAACAACGCCTTTGTTCTTCCCCAATGCTCACATTACCAGACTTGCAACAACCATTTGAGATCGAGGCAGATGCCTTTGACTATGCTATTGGGGCAGTTGTTACTCAACAGGGGCATCCAGTGGCATATCACAGTGAGACACCAAGCTCACCAATTCCACAACTTTCCATCCCTAAACTGATGGCCAGACAGAGGTTGTCAACAAGATGATTGTACACATTCTGCGCATGTACAATTCAAAGCATCCATGCACATGGGATTATAGCCTCCCCTATGTATAGCACAGTTATAACCGGGCTCTCCACAACTCAACCAGCCACAGTCCCTTTCAGGTGGGCTTGGGATTCTAGCCACTATGTCCCATTGACGTGGCCATGCCATTTGCAGCTAATCAGGCCAATTCGGCTCATGTCCAGTCTGATGCTGACAAAGCGAACAACTTCATCGAGCGCATTCAACACATCCCCTAATAGGTTCATGACATATTGGATAGAGCAAATGCTAAGTACAAGCAATGACATGATCAACATCGGGTGCCACACAACTTCCAGGTGGGCGAAAAAGTATGGCTACATTTGCAGAAGGAGCGTCTCACTAGACCCCATCACAAGCTTCGCTCGCTCTGATATGGGCCGTACACCATCACCAAGGCTATAGGAAACAATGCCTTCGAGCTCAGTATTCCACCATTCCTTGGTCTGCACCTAGTATTCAATGTGGACTGCCTTCGACCCTACTTCCCAACTCTATTGGACCAAGGTTGTTGGGAATCGTCCCCCCCGATCTCGCTCCCAAAATGTGCTTCGTTCGGGAGCGCGCTTTCGAGCTTGAATAAACGCTCCCTGTTTTTTTGGGAGCGTTTCAGGGAGCGCTTGGGAGCGAACTCTCCCCGAGTGCTCCCTCCATTAAAAAAACAATTTGGGAGTGTTTTTTAAATGGAGGGAGCGGTCGGGGGGCGTTTGCTCTCGAATGCTCCTCGGCAAAAAAACCTTACTCGACGCGGAAACAAAATCCGGATTGCGAATTTCGGAATTTTTTTTGGGAGGGAGGGGGGGGGGTTGGGTAAATAAAAGGCCACCCTCCTCATTTGTTTGTTATTGTTTTAGTTTGAGAGCTCGAGCTTGAGAATTTGAGTGCAAGAGAGCTTGAGATTTTGGAGAGCGGAAGTGCCAAGGAGAGAGGAGAGAGCAAGGAGCAAGCTGCAAGAGAGCAAGAGGAGGATTGAAGGAGTCAGGACAAAGAGGTAGGACTTCTAATCTAGTTTTTTATTTTCTATATTGCATTTTTAAGTTGTTCAAAAATGAAAACTTGAATTTTTTTCTCAATGTTGCATTTTAGTGTGTGGGAAAGTGAAAAATTGAATTGTTTTTTTTTCTATGTTGCATTTCCTATTCCCATTTGGCATTCCTCCATTTTTTTTGCAGGCTAGAAACTTGAAACGTCATGGCTATATGGCTAGGGATTTTCTTCGTGTTGATTCCTTTCTTTGTAATAATGGTGTTGGAGAGTAGAAGAAAGAGACCGATTAGAGAAGAGGAGGATGAAGAAGTGGGTTATAGTGGATTTGATGAAAATCCTGAAGAGGAGTATGCTGAGGAGGAAGGGGAGAGTGGAGAACATGAGGCCATAGAGACCCCAACTGAACAAGACCAAAGTCAAACACCATTGTGGAAATATGTTCAGAGGTAGGAAGGAGGGAAAGGTGGTGGAACCACTAAATTTCTTTGCCCCCATTGCAATAAAGAATACACAAGTTCATACACCCGTGCCAGAAGGCACGTTTGTGGGAAAATGCCAGGGGATGGAGAGAAAAATCTAGGAATCAAAATTTGTGTAAGTTTGCCAGCAACAGAGAGAGATAAATATAGAAAGGAAGAGGAGGTTGCCCTACAGAGATTTAAAATATCTAGGGGTTTCATTGATTCTTATGCACCATCAAATCCATCACATCATGGACAAAGAAGTCCATCAACTTCCACCCATGGCAGTGGATATGGAGGCACACCTGGACCAAACATCTCTTTAAGGCGTAGAACCATATCCGATTTCCTTGACGAAGGGTGTAGGAATGATGTGGATTCAAAAATTTTCCGGTTTCTATATGCATGTGGGGTGCCATGCAATGTTCTTCGCTCACCTTATTGGCATGAAATGGTTTTTGCCATTAATGATGCCCCCAAAGGATATAAGAGCCTTGGGTATGACAAGGCCAGAACCGTGGGACTTGATCATGAAAAAGCTAAAATAAATAATTCTTTGGCTAGAATGACAAATTCTTGGAATGAGCATGGGGTGTCCATTGTATTTGATGGATGGACCAATGTAAAAGGAAAGCCATTGATAAGTGTTCTGGCTGTGTCTGTTAGTGGTGCAATATTCCTTTCAGCATATGATTATTCAGACAAATTGAAGATCGACATTAACATTGTAGAACCATTACTTGAAACAATTGAAAGTATTGGGCCATACAATGTCATCTAAGTCATCACTGATAATGCTGCTAACTGTAAGGCACCAGGAGCAATTATTGAGGATTAATACCCCAACATATTTTGGTGTGGGTGTTTGGTTCACACAATGAACCTTTTGATGCATTATATCATTAAAATCAAACAACCTCAATTCCAATGGCTTGGTGATTTGTGCAAGAGAGGTAAAAAAATGATAAGATTTATTACAAATCATAGCAATACCCATGGGCTTTTCCGTACTCACTCAAAATTGGAGTTGTTGAAGATAGCAAAGGCTAGATTTGCTAGCTATTACCTCACCTTAAGGCGCCTTTTGAAGGTAAGAGAGTCATTGGCAGCCATGGTATCAAGTCAACACTGGCAGGTATTAAAGGACAGGGCAGCAACAATAGTTGACAGGCAAGGTTTTGAACATGTGGAGGAGACTGCCCTTGATCCTTTGTTTTGGCCCTTGGGCACGTGTGAGGGAAATTTTGAATTTCACCAAGCCCATCTATCACATGATTCATTTTTCAGATACAAATAAACCAGTGATTGGGGAGGTGTATGAGCAAATGGATAGCATGTTGGGGAAAATAAAAGATGTTAAGGAAAATGATCCCAACTTGTATGCAATGATTTACAATTGTGTGTGTGCATGGTGGAATAAACTTAATGTTCCACTACATGCCTTGGCATATATCCTTATGCCAAAATACTACTCTCCATCTTGGTTGGGCCAACCTGCACCTGGAGGTGGGGTTAGGATCAAACCTCACACAGATCCAGAGGTACAAGAGGGATACATGAACACATTAGACAAGTTGGTCCCCGACAGGGAGGAGTGTGCTAGATTGCGCCTTGAATTAGACAGATACTTCAATTGCACTGTTAACTTTGGTTCTTTCCATGCAATGGAAGATAGAGACAAATTTGATGCTCTCACATGGTGGGAAGCACATGGCGGTATGGGACTTTTGCCAAAGTTGGCAAAAAAAAGTTCTCTCACAAGTTGTAAATACTTTTTCTGCAGAGAGGTGTTGGAGCACCTACAGCTTCATACATAATGTGAGAAGAAACAGGCTGAATGAAAACCACGCTGAAAGCTTGGTTTATGTGCATTACAACTTGGGGTTGTTGAGTCATTATTGTGATCGGGCATATGAGGATCAATCATATAAAGTTTGGGACAACAACCCAGAGGATGATAATTTGGAGGACGACATTGTACATATGGAAGAATTGGATGCAGAACTTTTGAGGGATGATGATGAAGCATCAACAACCATGCCAACGCCACACATAGGGCCGGTCCCACCATCTAGTAGCAGTGCGGGTGCCAGTACCAGTGCTCGATATCCAACTATTGTTCCTTTGCAGATTCAGCCTCCACCTACATCCTCACGTTGCCTTCCGCCTTCTAGTTATGGTCATGGTACTCTTGAGAGTACTAGAAGACCACCATTGCCTCATGGTTCTCACAAATTAGACATTTCTCGTGAGCGTGGCAAGGGGCCAACCAATAGATAAAATACATTTGCTGTTTACTAGTCTTTTCTATTTTCTAGTAGTTTTTAACTTTTATAACCGTTGAACAGTTGAAACTTGACTCTTTCATATTTATTATGATAATTTTTGTAAACAATATATAACAATTTAAGTTTGAAGTTTGAATTTGAAAGGTGAAACTTTGAAGTTGGCATTTATAAGTTTATAAGTCATTATGAATTATGAATATGATGCTTCATGAAAGCTATATGGTGATCAATGAATCAATGATGATAAATGTTATATATCAATGATGATAAACGTTATACATTGAATTTTGAAATCAATGAATCAATGATGATAAATGACATGTATCAATGATGATAAGTGTTACATATTGAAATTTGAAATCAATGAATCAATGATGATAAATGTTATATATTGAATTTTGAAAGCTTGAAACCTTAAGATTGATGATTCGTGAGACTCAAGAGTTAATATGTTGTATTTTTCCAACTTGTGGGCGAGGTTGATGAAGATTATAATTTCTAGATGATTGATGTTATATGGTTCAATCTATGTTTTTATGTTTTTAATGTCTAATTCATCATTCTACATGCTTTTGTTGACATATATGCATCAAAAATAAAAATATATATATTTAAAAAAAACACTCCCCGAAACGCTCCAAACTGGGAGCTTTTGAAAATGGCGCTCCCGCTCCCGCTCCTGATCCTGCTCCCAAGTAACCATGTACTGGACACCTACGACATTGCAGAACAACTCACACCAAGAGAGTTAAACCCAAACTGCATGGACTAGGCCACCATTGATTGTATCATGGACATGCAAATCAAGAACACTCGCCAACAGAAGATCCAACTGTATCGGGTTGTCAAAGCTGCCCAAATCCTGCACCAAGGCAAGTGGTTCACCAAGGACCAAGTTCAGCAGAAGTTTCCTCATCTCATGGAGGAAATCAACGCAATGGGGACCATTGCTTCCTAAGGGGGGAGGAATGACCCAGGTGGATATTGGTGGCCACCCACCTATTCCACTTGGGGCCCCACCATTGTCTCTTTCAGTTTTTTAGTTTTCTTAATTATAGCACAATTTACTATTTTTAGTAGTTTTTTGGGTCCTGAACTTTCAGAGCTGTTTAGAGGCCCTAAACGACGTTTTTTGGAAAAACCGGGAGCAACATGGGTCCAACACCCATGTTGGACCCATGTTGCTCACTCAAAAGTTGTAGTCGGATAGATCTTTCTAACGAGGTATGGTGCACATCTAACGCAGATCGTATGCCAAAGTTACGTCCCTGGGAAGTTGATGTACCAATTTACCCAAATGGGGTCCATAGTTTTGGTGCTTCATCTCTTAGGGTTAGGTTTTTGGATGTTTAGGGTTTTCCATTGTTTCTAAAAAATAAATAGGCCCTCGAGCCTCATTGTAACACAGTTCAGAGGCCTGTAGCCACCACTTCTCTTCTCAGAGATAAGCTACAAGCGTCCTAGCTAGTTTATTTCCATTCTGTCTGTAAGCAAATTTCAGTTCTTTTGATATTAATGAAATGAAGTGTTATTTCCACTGCATCTTTGTATTTATCCCCAAAAGGAATTAGGCATTGATCTCGTTTCTAGCTCAAGGAGGCTCTAAGGGCAGCTTCGTCTAATGTTATGGAAAAAAAGAAAGTGACCTTAAAGCATTTATACTTTGCCTGCAAATGAATATGGCTTGTCAAGATACCTTTGATCTCTAGGATAATTTGTTCAACAAACATGGCCCATACATAGATATGCTATATAGAAACATAATTCCACAATGAAGCAGTAAATGCATGCTACAATTAGCCCTAAAATAGCGAAAATCCCATGATCAATGTATGCAACAAAGTAAAATAAAATAACATCAATAATCATACTTACATGTAAGAGAATATATCTAACCATCAATACATTTGCCAATAAAGAAGCTCCAAGATAAGAAAATCCAATCCAAACATCAAAATTCATCCATGCTCCAATTCGTCCTCCAAGAAGGAATGTGAAGTTCTCAAGAGAGAGAATGATCCAAATCAAGTGATGATCCAAAATGAATTCAAGTCACTCCTATTTATAAACTAATTAGGAGTTTGAATTACCTAATTGGGCCTACATTAGCCCCTAAAATAAAATAATGTGCAAAGTAACCAACTTTTGGTGACAAGCTCACCCAACTAGTTTACAAATAAAATAATAAGCCTCTCAAGAGGTCAAATGATAAAGAATGCATGTTGTTGGGCCTTCTAAGAGACCTTATGAGGTCAATAATTGCCATAATGATGAATAGGACCCTCAAAAGTGATGGATAAGGGGGTGGCTTTATCTCCAAACAATAAACTTGTGGTGCTCCTAGTGGGTGTGGGGGCACACCAATAACCTCATGGGTCTCCAATAAGTCGAAGATGGCTGTAGATCATCCGTAAGGGCTCAAATGATGGAATAAATGATGCCACATCAACGTACAAGTCCTGGGTCACCTGCCAAGTGTATGGTGCAATTGTGGGGCCGAATGTGCATGGTTTACCAGGTGCATCTTTCTCGTCCAATAGGTGGATCTCGAGTAGTTTTTGAACATCTTTGGGGATCCATGGAGTGTTGTCTACTGCTGTGGAGGTCCATGGATCTCTACGCACACCCTACATGTGCCAATGTAGCCCTCTGGAGAGTTAGGACCCTGTATAGGGAGACCAGACTCAGGATGGGCACCATCTGCAATCCTGCATTAGATCCAATGCGTCCCCTAGCCTTCCAGCACAACAAGTCATTAAAGTAATCAGGTAAAAGAGCTTACAAACCATGGACAACAAGTGGACACTTCATAATGGCATGCCCTTCCATAGTGGGCTTTGGTATGTAGTATTGTCTCCAAGCTCCAAAGGGGGTTAACTAGGGACCTTATTAGGTGGTTTCTACCTTTAGAGGCGATAACATGTCCAAGGTACATCCCTCAAGTGGTGGTGGCATGTGATAAAGAGGTGAATGGAATAGGGAATGAGAGGGGCAATCTTGGGCCGCATATCAGGGTACAAGGGTAGCTAGAAGAAGGGAAGCCCACACCTGGGTATATAATGTATAGGAGGAAGAAATTATGGTACATGAGGTGCCCGACCTTGATTTTTCCACCCTTCTTTATATGCCTTTTTCCTTTTATGATTTTTCTTTAATTAACTGCTCTAGGCTCAAAGGATAAGAGCATGATGTGTAAAATATAGTAGTGGATACACCCTTTTAGGACAATCATGGTTTCTGAACAATAAAGGAGGCTCATCTAGGGCCCATGGAGCCAGGGTGAGGGCCATGGGTATGGGGTAGAGCTCATGCATTGGCTTTTCTCCACATCCTACATATGTTTGTCTCGGCTATCGTTTGCATCTTGTGGTACATTTTCTTGTTGAATGTGGCCATTTATGTTTTTACTTTTTCTTTTCAGTTGCTTCAACCTCCGGGGCATCGTTCCAAGCTTGACCCAAGGCGGTGGCAAGGGAATGGGAGGCTAACCCTATGTGGACCCAGGTGGGAGATATGATGAATGGGGCTATAGTGAATGGAAGGGGAGTGATATATGTGGATAAGGGAGCGGGACCATGTAACCAAAGTCGGGGTTTCCCAAGTAGTACCACCTTAAAACCAAATGGTCAGTAAAGGAGATCCCACAGGACTAAGATCCAAGGGTAGCATCCAAAAGAGGTCAAGGGGCCCAATCTTTTCATCGAATCCCCCATTTAATCCATGCCCAAAAGTGTCCGTGATAAGTAAACCCAGTACTCAATTACCAAATGACAAGAAACACCTGTGGGTTCGGGAAGCCCACTTTCAAACATACAATCAAGACAAATGGGTGAGGGACCACATGGCTGGCTCAGGTGGCGGAGAAATGGCACAGTAAGCTAGTTTTGATCGCTGAAAGGGGCTGCTGGCTGAGGACCATCATGGAGAAAAAAAGTCTCCTAGGGATATCGCCCATGGAGTGGTGGGTAACATTTGGCTCCAACTGGGATGCGATATCTCGAAGAAGTGGGAAAAACTACTCGAATGGGAGGTCACAAGAACTCCAACAATCTCTTGGTCACCACAGACCTATTACCTGCACATATCAACGACTAAACCCACAGTGCAACATGCTTTTCACGGTGTCTTATGACTACCAATGCTTAATGTCCGGCAATAAAATCAACAAGTAATAAAATAAGCAAATTTTAATCTAAATGCAACTATTCTACTATGAGTAATATCATATGACATTTGTTCTAATGTAAAAATCATCATGCAATGCATCCTACTCTAACATGCATAATATATAATATCAAGTGCTAGGTGTAATCATAGATCCAATGCAACCAACATATCAATTAATTAATACAAGAATGCATGTTTCCATGATTATTTTTGCAATGGACCCAAAAATACAAATGGGAATAATGATACGAGGGGTTACGGGGGTGGGAGGTGGGAAAACATGAGACCCGTATGATATAGAAGGGAAACCTAAAAGAAGGGAAAGACATCAATTGAGAAGATTGAATTTGATCCTACAACCAGAAGATAGAAATCTCAACGACCAAGTACATGAACCTTTGATGAAGAGCTATCTCAGGCCTATCATCCTCTAGGTAAGAAGGGTTGAATGTCTCAAACACATTTAGGATGATATTATTTTGGTCATTGGGAAAACAAGAAGTGGACCCATCATTGCATTTGAGAAAAAACCATGATTCTTGTTTCCTCGTAGGGGAAAACAACTCTTCGTCGAGACCAGGGGAATGAACTTCATCACAAACATCTATTTCCAAGGTAGAGGCATAACAAGAGGAGGGATGCTCAAACATGAAGAAAAACCCTTCATTAGTGGCATGGCTAAAGGAAGTATCTTCCTCAATTTCTTTTATATTAGAGTCATCATGATTATCCATAAATTGGAAGGCTCTTCTTTGATTGAATCATCTTGAAACATAAATAAGAGATCTTTCCAATTACTAGGAAGGGCTTCACAAGGGTCAACATTGTTATTCAAAAGGGGCAGATCATTCTCTTCTTTCTTGAGCTCATTCTTGTGGATTTGAGAAACTACATAATCTTCATTTTTATTATCATACCCAATTCCCCAATCAACAACACAAAAGTCACTCATAGATTCTTCATTTATTTGACTATAATGATCTTCCTCAGAATCCTCCCATTCTTCAATGTATATTTGGTGTTGGTTACAGTATCCTTCATTCTCTTCTTTAGATAGCGAGGACTTTTCCTCCTTCATTCATTCTCAAAGAATGATTTCCAAGGTATTTACTACATGATTTTGATTGAATGCTTCAAGAAGAAGGTCATTGGCAGGACTCTTTTTATATTCACACTTCATGTTATGAAGCTTTTTCGATTGCTCAGAATAGTGTGTAATATTCCCAATTAGCAGTCAGCTAATTGGAATATTCATTTTTGATTAATTTTTGCCTTTCTAAAGTTCAATAGGAAATAAAGGGGTGAAGGGACCCATAACTCTACATTAGAATAAAAGCACTTTCCTAAAGTCACTAGGCAGAATATTAAAAAAACAAAGTGAGACCCATGAGGCCAAGTGACAGTGCATGAGAGGAGGCAGCTGGGATAGTGCAGAGGCAGCGTGGGGCCAGACAGCTCAGTGGTAGCGTGGGACAGGCAACGTAGTGGTAGCGTGGGACATGCAGCGCAGAGCAGCGTGGGGACAACGTGGCAGAGAGACAACGTGGCAGAGGGACAACGCAGAGGCATCGTGGGGCCAGGGAGTGTAGTGGCAGCGTGGGACAGGCATCGCAGAGCAGCGTGGGGACAGTGTGACAGAGGGATAGTACAGCATGAGTGGGCCCAAGGGAATGTTGGAGGCTCACTAGCATAAAAAGGGGATGAAGGCAAACTTTCTCATTCATTTGTACATCTTCTGATTTTGTCTGTCAAGACTAGAGCATGCTTAAGCTATTTAGTTGAGTCTGTAGTGCTGTTTAGCACACGGGTGTCTCCGAGCGGAGATCCCAACCTCGTCCTCCGGGGACTTCCACTGCCCGCTTAGGAGAGGAGCCATACCTTTAGTTTTTGAGAGTAGCATTGTTGGATTGGCCACCAGGATTAGGCAGTCATCCCCAGGGCAACACAATCACTTAGAGGATTACGCAGTCTAAGTGGAGGACAGCTCCGGGAGAGGGGAAAGCTTGTGGGATTTCAGTTTCGAGGTTTGTGAGGGCATCAACCCTTCCATAGCTAAGTTCTTTGGGTAGTTGGAGGCCTTTCCTTCCAGCATTTCATCACAGAGGCCAGCATACCCAACAGAAGTGCGTAGTCATCCCAAGAAGGTGATTTTCCGGGTTCAGCCATTCCAGAATTCCTTCGCGGGTTATTCTGGGTTTTTGGAGAAGAGTCTGGGGTCCGAGTTTCAGAATTTTCTGAGTAGTGGAACAACCTTATCTTGCAGCCCCTTTCCAGCGAGCAGTAATATTTTCAGCAAGGCAGCGCAGAGGAGTAGCCACGCAGAGCAGATTTGGAGTAGTCTTTCTGAGCAGGGAGAGAGATCATTTTAGCCTACCTAGAGCAGGCCAAGGTGCTATCATTCTGAGCACTCATTGTACTTTTCCCTCATTTCAGAAATATAATAAAATGGCTCAGCTATTCTGGTTTATTTGCAGTGCTTTTTGTATATGCTTCTATTTGCTGTAGTTTTTGTTTATGTTGCTTTGAATTGCTGTCTATTCCCCATTTGGGATATTACAGTGGTATGAGAGCTCGTAGACTTGGCTCAACCTATGGAGCAATCAGTATATGACACTCGGAGACAGAGAGTTCATCACACACCAGAAGCAGAGGTACAGGGACAGAGAGCGTAGGCTCGAAATCACACTTGCAGAAGAGGACAAAGTTCCGGTTGAGGAAGACAAAGGGAAGGCACCAATGGCAGATGAGATAGATGAAGGGAAGGAGTTCGGTAACCTCCTCTTGAAATTAGTACAGAGCTTTCCAAAAAGATAGAGGAAATGGGGCAGAAGATTGCCAGAGAAAACAAACAGCGTGAGATCCCAAGGGAGTTTCACAACGGAGAAGGGTCGTACTTCATGTTTTGGAGAAGAACGCTGTGCAACAGGTGGTGCTACCCACTCCCCCACGTTCCACGAAGCCCACATTCTTGACTTCAGGAACAGGAACGGGAAGACCCCAGGAGCTGGAGGTGGCTCATTACGGTGAGTATTTTGCAGAATATCAGTTGTATGGGCCAGAGTTTGGAGAGGTCCTCACCTTCAATGATTTTTGCCAGCTGAAAAACGATAGCAGACCACGCAGCCAGAATAGAGGAGGGTACACGCAGGGGAATGACATGCAACGTATTGTGGGTAGATTTTTCTTGCCTACCTATGATGGATCATCGAAGTGTTCGGCTAAGGCTTGGATGGAGAAGCTGGACATCTATTTTTAGTTGAACCAAATGGCAGAGGTAGAGGCTATCAAGGTGGCAGCGCTGCACCTTGAGGGGGAAGCCCACGACTGGTGGTTCCACGAGATGTCCACGCTGGGTCATGCAGGGGTGACAACGTATGCAGGGTTCATAGTGGAGAGATTTGACCGAAAGGACTCGAAGGAACACTTTGTTGAGTTGACTAAGCTCAAAAAGATAGGAAGCTCGAAGACTTACATATTCGAGTTCCTGAAGCTTTCAGTGATGGTGCCAGTCCTGTTAGTGGCCAGGAGAGTATATATGTTTATTGACGGATTGGCATAACCTTTGCGTGGGCTAGTCAGATCCACTAGGCCTACTATGCTGCAAGACGCAGTAGGGAGGACTAGGGACTTGCAAGATGCCACGCCAAGGATGAGAGCTCCTTTTCCCAACAAACCAGTGTTCTAGTAGAAGGGGAAAGACACGAGAGCTCCACCCTCGAGGGGGAACCAAGGCCGAGGGCCATTGGATGATGATACACAGAGAGATTTGAGATGGAGGAAGCTGTGCTTCACTTGCCAGGAGCCATGGGCACCGGGTCATCGTTATGTCGCGGGGAAGGCACACTACATTGAGGTCTTCTCCGATAGTGAGGTAGAAGAAGAGGCATATGACGAGTTGGATGGAGATTCCAGTGCTGGTGCACCAGGAGGAGATCATCCACCATCACCTCCCCCAACAGCAGGAGGGGCAACGTTTGCACGCACCGGAGGAGTCCTTGCATCTTTGCGGGGAGTTCCCAAGTATTTGACGCTGAGAGATCGAAGCACGGTCCAGGGACAACGTGTCTCAGTGTTGGTGGACAGCGGAGCCGCACATAACTTCATTGGTGCCCAACTAGTGCAGCGAAGAGGCATACCGACAAAGAGTTTTGATAGGTTTTCTGTGTTGGTTCTAGGTGCCAAGACCATGCAGTGCATGCAGTATGTTTCGTCATTAGTCGACATTCTAGAAATTAATGTGGTATTGGGTGTGTAGTGGCTTATTACGCTTGGGAAGGTCACTACAGATTGGGAGACGTTGGATATGGAGTGGAAGGATAAGAAGAGTGGGAAGCACGTGATGATTAGAGGCATGCATACATACCCTCCCCAGACAGTCTCAACACACCAGATGGAGGTAGATTTTCGGAAGGGAGACGTAGAGTGGGCAGTGGAGCTATGTATTTAAGAGGCAAGAGTCACAGGGCAGCCAATGCATCCTGATGTGTAGTCTATATTGGACCGTTACTCCACGATTTTTGGGGACATACCACCAGGGTAGCCACCAGACCAGGAGTTTGAGCATTCTATTGAGCAGGAGCAAGGGATCCAGGCAACGATCACCTCCCCCTATAGGCACCCCAAAGCCTACAGGGATGAGATTGAGTGAACCATACATGAGCTTTTGGCATTGGGACACATTAGGCTCAACACTAGTCCCTTTGCTTCTTCCGTAGCCTTGGTGAAGAAGAAGGATGGCACATTACAGATGTGCATCGACTACAGGGCACTCAACAAGAAAACCATGAAGAACTGTTACCCCATCCCCAGGATTGATGAGCTGATGGATGAATTGAGGGGTGCGAAGTTCTTCTCGAAGATCAATCCGAGGTAAGGGTACCATCGAATCAAGGTGAGGGACCAGGATGTCCCCAAGACTGTGTTTAGATGCCACTATGGCCACTTTGAGTTCTTGGTGATGCCCTTTAGGTTGACCAATTCTCCGGCCACCTACCAGTCTTGTATGAACCACATCTTCCGTGGTCAGCTGAGGAATTTTGTGTTGGTATATTTCGATGACATTCTCATCAATAGCCGCACATGGGAGGAACACTTGCAACACATTGAGGCTGTACTACATATTTTGGAGGAGCAACATTTCTATGCTAAGCTATCCAAGTGCGAGTTTGGGCTTACAGAGATGCTCTACTTGGGGCATATCATTGGAGTGGACGGGGTAAGAGTCCATGAGGAGAAGATCTGGGCTATCTGGGATTGGTCAAAACTGAAGAATGTGATAGAACTTCAGGGGTTTGTAGGCATCTGCACCTACTACTGAAAGTTTGTCAAGGGATTTTCACAACTTGCAGCACCCCTCACAAATCTCACCAAGGGGGCTTTTGGACGGACTGATGCTGTGCAGAGGGCCTTTAACAGGCTCAAGGAAGTGATGAGCAGTTGCCCAGTGTTGGCATTGCCAGATTTCACGCAACCCTTTGTGCTGGAGTGTGATGCTTCAGGAGAGGGGGTAGGAGCAATTTTGATGTAGAGGGTCCATCCTATTGCTTTCGAGAGTCGAAAGCTACTGCTACATGAGAGATCGTACCCGATATACGACAAAGAGATGCTGGCCATCATGCATGCGTTGGCCAAGTTCCAGCAGTACCTGGTAGGTAACATATTTTGGGTGAGGACTGACCACAACAGTCTACGGTTTTTCCTTGAGCAGAAACAATTGCAGGAGAGAACATAAATGGGTCAGCAAAATCCAGGTCTTTCATTTTGACATCAAGTATGTCAAAGGGAAGAACAATGTGGTGGCAGATGCCTTGTCACGGAGGCTAGCAACACTGTCCTTGATGAGCCTTGGCGCAGACTGGAGGGCCCAACTGTTGGTGGAGTATTCCAAGGACCGTTTTGCTTGTGAGGTGCTGGATGGGCAGGTGACAGGTGACATGTATCGGGTGATGGATGAGGTTATCTATTACTGGGACAAAATTTTCATGACAGGTAACTCCCAGTTCAGGGAGAAGATCTTGTGTGCAACCCACGACTCACCATTTTTAGGTCATCAGGGGTTCACCAACTTATAGGGCCATACGGGAGAGGTTCTCATGTAGGGGCCTCAAGGAGGATGTACTGCGACATGTCAGGGAGTGCGAAGTTTGTTAGAGGAACAAAGGAGAGTTGAGTCACCCTGCAAGTTTGCTACAGTTGCTTCCCATTCCGGAGGGAAAATGGGAGAGCATCTCCATGGATTTTATTATAGGGTTGCTCATGGTGCAGGGCAAGGATTGCATCTTTGTAGTTGTTGATCAACTGACAAAGTATGCACAATTTTCGTAATCTTCGCACAATACACAGCTTCACAGGTGGCCGAGTTGTTCTTCAGGGATATTTTCAGGCTCCATGGTCTCCCAAAGACCATAGACAGTGATTGGGATAGTTAGTTCATGGACGGTTTTTGGTAGGAGTTGTTCTGTTTGGTGGGTATCGAATTGACACCCAGTACTAGTTATCACCCACAGACGGATCGACAGATAGAGATAGTGAACAAGTGGCTGGAGGGCTACTGGAGAAAATATGTCTCGGGGAAGCAAAAGGATTGGCTGCATTGGCTTCACCTGGGAGAGTACTGTTACAACACAAAATTCCATATGTCGATCGACATATCTCCATTATATGCTTTGTATGGAAATCATGCTCTAACTTTTGTTGATGTCATGTTTGGAGCAAGCAAGGCCCCAAGGGCCAAAGGTTGGATCTAAGAGAGCCAAGACATACTCCGGGCTCTCAAGGACAACCTGGCCACAACACAGAACCAACAGAAATTGTATGCAGACAGAGGCCTGAATAAAGAGACAATTTGAGATAGATGATCTAGTTTACGTCTGTCTTCAGCCATAGCAACAGTCCATGCTGAAGCAGAAGGGAGCAGAGAAGCTCAAACCCTGCTTCCACAGACCATGTAGGGTGATTAGACGAGTTGGGGAGGTAGCATATGAGCTAGAGCTACTAGCGGGTAGCCAGATCCATAACATCTTCCATGTCTCATGTTAAAAGAAAGCTCTGGGGCAGCAGGTGACTGCCACTATGGAGCTCCCACCTACAAATGATGAGGGGCATTTGGTGCTGCAACCAGAAGCCATTCTAGACACTCGGGAGAGACAGCTGACGAGCAAGACAATCAGGGAATATCTGATCAGGTGGAGGAACCTTCCAGATGAGGATGCTACTTGGGAGGGGGAGAAGATCCTCCAGCATCCATCCTTGTAGTGTTGGAAATACTGAGAGGGGGGTGAATCAGTATTTCTTTTCAATTGTTAACTATTGCCAGTTAGATTCTTCACAGTTAAAGACAGAGAGGTGTATAATGATAATATTTAGGATTAATAAGAACTTCAATCCCTTTTTTTAATAATAGTATACAATAGATGAGCAAGGACACCAACCCTTTTAATGAAATAGGCACCAACCTGTTGCCAAGCACCAACTTGGACTTTGATGAGGCTCCGACCTCTAGGGCTTTGACCCTATCTTCTCAAGGCACCAACCTTGTGTTTAGGAGCTCCTACTCCAAGGACACCAATCCTTCTTTGCATGGTTTAATAGAGAATGTGAATAGTGCTTACTTGAATTTTCTTGACATATTCATCACTGTATTATTTCTTCCAAAATTCTTCACTGACTTCACTTTCCACTTGTCTTCATCACTGGCCTTCAATTAATCCATCAGTATTGTTGTCTTCACTGCCCAAGAGGAAAATATCCCTGCTCTAATCCTCAAGGAGTTTCACTATAGGTATACCACAAAATGCAATTGATTACTCAACTGTCCTAGCTGAACAAACCAAACATTGTAATGAATAGACCGTATACAAAGGTGATTGTTGAACTAGTTCATCATGCTAAAGTATTGTCACTGTCCAAATATCACAATTCACCAATAATCCACCACATCAATCCGCAATATGAATGAGCCACACTCTAAATAAGAACAACACTTATAGTTCAACAAAAATACACAGTCTGAGATAACACAGCTTAATCCGAAGTTGCAGTCTAATGCTTGAAGGTAATTCGAGGTAGGTGTCACAAACTCGAGGTAGGGAAGCTCACAGATCCTGCCTTGTCACAGTGATAATCCGAGATACAGGAGTTGATGATGGTAACACTTGTCCAAATCTAAACCCTTAACACAGTCAAAAGTCTGAGGTGAATGCTATTACTAATTATGAACCCTTAATATATAATGTGATCTTCAGTAGATTGTAATCCGAGCTGCATTACTGTCCACATATTTCAGGATGGTCCGAGTTTCTTCAAATAGGTCCGAGTTGTATATCACTTGGTCTGAGGCACTGTTCTGAGTCTTCTACACAAGGGTCTGAGGTATCAAGGCAATTAAGGTTTAACCCCTAAAATATTACCTCTTCGGCCTCCTTAGTTCCACAGATCCAAGCTACTGTTGATTGTTCACAAGGATTGTAGTTTGAGTTTAAGAGGACACTAGAAAATTCCCAACCATTAGCCATTCTCCTAGGCCTCCTCAGTTCACGAGATGTGAACTCTTCACTATTTTGTATTTTTCTATTCTTCTTCACTGAATTGATTGCACAGAAATGGAAAAACACAACTTTATATATATATATATATATATATATATATATATATATAGTCATTTGAATATCCAAAAAGACACATATGTTGAGGAAGGAGTTGTCATGAGGGCCGACATGAGTATCTGAGCATAGGTCGGCTCAATATCAGAAATATATTTTTTTTAACTTGAAAATTTGATATCTTAAAAACTGCTTGGAGTTCCCGACCAAGTGAGAGCTTGTTAGAAAGCTAAAATTATGCTATAAAAGATAATGTATGTTTCATAGTGAAATTCTGCCTCCAAGGTAGTAAAATTTATTTTTCTTTATAACTTTCCTTGAATATTTATGTGCAGAAAGTGATTGGGACAGCAAGAGGTCATCTTCATTGTTAGGCTTATCAATCATAGGGTCATAGTCTAGCTTCTCCTTCATCAACCTGTTGCTGTTAATGACAACTTGGATTAACAATCTCCCCCTTTTCATTGGATGGAAATATTTTTCTTCTCTCCCCCTTTGACATCAATGGAAATGGGGTGCCAAAGTGCTCCCCCTGTCATGCTGCTCCCCCTAACATATTGTACCCCTGACATGCTGCTTGATTTAATGTGATGCAAGAGCAATGACCCCCATCTTTTGGCGAAGGTACTCAAATTCTTCTCATGGAAGAGGTTTTGTAAAGATATCAGCAATTTGCTCTTTTGTATTGATGTATTCCAACCTGATATTGTGTTTAGCAACTTGTTCACGGAGAAAGTGGTATTTGATTGGAATATTTTTGGTCCTCGAGTGCATCACTGGATTCTTTGAAAGACTGATGGCGCTAGTGTTGTCACAAAAAATAGTAATTGGTTGCTTAGTTTCTATGTTGACATCCTTCAAGGCTTCCTTCATCCATAGAATTTTTGTACAACAATCAGCAACAGCTATATATTCAGCTTCAGCTGTAGAAAGGGATATAGATTATTGCTTTTTGTTGATCCAAGATACAAGAAAATCTCCCATAAAGAATGAATTTCCACTAGTACTTTTTCGATCATCCACGCTTCCGGCCCAATCAGCATCGGAGTAAGTTGTCACAATAAGAGTTTAACTCTTAGGATGCAAAAGACTGAAATCAATTGTTCCTTTCAAATATCTGAGGATTCTCTTCACAACTGCTAGATGGGATTTTTTAGGACTTGATTGAAATCTTGCTACCATTCCTACTACTTGCATAATATCTATTCTTGTAGCAGTTAAGTATAGGAGAGCTCCAATTATTGACCTGTAAATATTTGCATCTATGAGAGGGGTATCATCGTCGTTGCTTAATTTACAATATGTGGTCATCAGTGTGCTCATAGGTGCACAATCTTCCATCCCATATCTTTTGAGCATGTCTTTAAGATATTTCGCTTCAGATATAAACATGCCTATAGAGGTTTGAGATATTTGTAGCCCAAGAAAGTAAGATAGCTCACCAATCATTGAAATTTAAAATCTTTTGGACATATTTAGAGCAAATTCATGGCTCATCTCATCATCATTTCTAGAAAATATTAGATCATCAACGTATACAAGAGTGATCAAAAATTTTTCCTTGTCCATCTTCATGTAGAAATTGCTACTAGCTACTCCCTTTTTGAAACCTTCTTGTAGTAGATAATGATCCAACTTTGCATAACATGTTCTAGGGGCTTGTTTTAATCCATACAAGGCCTTTTTTAGTTTGCATACAAAGTCTTTTCCTTCAGCAAGATCAAATCCTTCTGGTTGCTCCATGTAAACTTCTTCCTTGAGATCTCCATTCAGGAATGCTGATTTTACATCCATTTGATAAACCTTGAATCCTTTTGAGCAAGTAAATGCCAAAAACATTCTTATGGCTTCCAATCGAGCTACTGGTGCAAAGGTTTCTTCGAAGTCAATTCCTTCAATTTGTGAGTATCCCTTGCAAACAAATCTAGCTTTATTTCTGATGATTTGTCCATCCTCATTCATCTTGTTTTTGAATACCCATTTTGTTCCAATTATATTTTTATCTTTTGGGCGAGGTACTAGCTCCCAGGTCTCATTCTTTTCGATTTGAGACATTTCTTCTTCCATGGCCTTTATCCAATAAGGATCTTTGCTTGCTTGAGAAAAAATTTCAGGTTCTATTAAAGATAATAGAGCAACATCATCTTTTCTTGGGGTGTTTATCATCCTTCTTCGAGTTTGAATTCCTTCATCTATATTTCCGATGATTCGTTCTTTCGGATGATGTCTTTGAACAAACTTGATCTTAGAGGGAGTTTGTGAAGGTAGACTTTGAGGTTCTCCATTCTCCTCTTCTTTTTCAAATTCTTCTTCTTCAGTTTGTTCAAAGAAAGGCTCAACTTCATGATCTTCAATTCTTTTTTCTGGAAGGCCTTCTTCAATCTTCACATCAATGCTTTCCTCTATTCTTAATAGACGATTGTTGTAACATTTGTAAGCTTTGCTCCTAGTGCAGTATCCAAGAAATATTCCTTCGTCAACTCTAGAATCAAATTACCTGGTGAGTCACCATTTATTTTTATGAAACATTTGCTTCCAAAAACCCTGAAATATTTTACTGAAGCAGGTCTTCCTTTCCATGATCCATAAGGAGTCTTTTCATTATTTGGTCTTAGTTGAGTTCGATTTAAGGTATAAATTGCGGTGTCAACTGCTTCTCTCCAAAATTTTGATTGCAAATCAGTTGCTAGTAGCACTGTCCTTGTCATTTCTTGAATGGTTCAATTCCTTCTTTCAACTACTCCATCTTGATGGGGTGTCCTAGCAGTAGAGAGTTCTCTTTCGATTCCATGCTCTTTACAGAATTCATCAAATTATTTTGAGGTGAATTTTCCTCCTCTATCCATTCTAAGACATTTAATCTTAGAATCTTTCTCATTCTCAATGAGAGCCTTAAGATTCTTAAAACATTCAAATGCTTCGGATTTATATTTTATGAAATATATCCACATCATTCCAGTATAGTCATCAACAAATAGAGCAAAGTACCTTTCACCTTGAAGAGCTGGAGTTCTAGTTGGCCCACACAAATCTGCATGAATGATTTCCAAAGGTTTTGTTGTTGAGAACTCCTTAGTTTTGTGGCTATTTCTGGTTTGCTTTCCATGTTGGCATGGGCCACATACAACTTGATTTGGTTTGCACATTTTTGGAATATCCCTTACTGCATTAATTTTGCTGATGTTAACTAGGTTATCAAAACTTGTATGCCCAACCACTTGTGCCATAACCAACTTTCATCTGTTTGATTTAAGTAACATTTATCTTCTTGGATTCTACTGAGAATGTAAACATTATCTGGTGTTCTTACTCCTTTCGCCACACGTTCTCCCGAGGATGAGTCTCTTATTTCACAATTTTTTGTACTAAAGACAACATTATGTCCTTGGTCACAAATCTGGATAACACTTAAGAGATTGTGTTTGAGCCCTTCTACCAACAAGGTATTTTGAGCCTTTCCTAGTCCATTGACAAGGGTAGCAGTTCCTTTTCTAGTGATTTTAGCGGATCCACTTCCAAAGGACACATTTCCATTTTTCTTGTTCAATGAGATAAACTTCTTTTGGTCACCTGTCATATGTCTTGAGCATCCACTATCCACGAACCAATGATTTTCTTCACTATGAGCACATAGGCCACATTTATCAGTTTTGAGATTTACGTTTTTAGCTTTCTCCCTTTTGAGAGGGCAATTTTGTTCTTTATGATCATAATTATCACATAATGAGCAAGCCGGATCAAACTTAGCCAAAGGATCAAAGGAATTGTAAGTTTTGATTTTTCCTTGCTCTTTAGGACCATGTAGTTGGTTTGTTTGATCATTCAATCTTGGTGCTTCATTCTTATGAGCCTTGCAATGCTTAGCTTGATGCCCAAAGTTTTTACAATTGTAACAATGCCCAAGAAAAATAGTTTGATACCTGTTGTAGTATCCATAGCTTGAACCAACATTCTTCCTTGAAGTTGCTCTTTCTTCAATTCTTGGTTTTGAGATGGGACTTTGTTCTTGACGAGATGACTTTTCTTCTTTTGGATGGCAAGAGAGTACATCAACATAACTTCTGGCATTATTCTTTGTACTTGATGATTCTTCTTTGAAACCAATTCTAGACTTGTCATGTTGAGTTTTTTGAGTATTAAGAATGTTGTCAAGATCTAGAGAGCTTTGCCAACTCCTTTTAACTTGCTCTAATTCCTTTCTTAGAGATATTATTTCAGCTTCACGTTTTTCACAGATATTATCCTTCTCTTTTAGCTTAATGTTCAAGAAGTCTTCCCTTCTTTTTGCTTCCTCTCTTTCTATTTTGAGAGAAATTATCTTCTTTTGTAGATTCTCATTTTCTTCAATGGCACTTATTAGCAAACTATCCATGTTTCTTTCATCTTCTAGTTCTGAGGCATCATCATTTAAATGCCATGAATAACGTTTCTCTGCTTCCAACATAATTACTTTTCTCATCTGATTCATCATCACTTTCTTTGTAATGATGCATATTTCTAGTTGATTTCTTTTTTATGACTACAAATTCATCTTCATTAGACTCATCTTGTTTGGAGAAGAAATTATTATTAAACCCTTTCTTTTTGTACATCATTCTTTTAGATTCCTTTTCATCATCACTATCATGTTTATGAGGACATTTTGCAGCATAATGACCTATTCTTCCACAATTGAAACAAATAAGAGGGTACTTACCTTTTAGCTTAGATCTCCTTTTTAGTCTTCGTACAAATTGAGCTAACTCGTTTTCAGTATCAGTTTCATCATTGTTGCAATTCCATCATTTTTCTTCTTTTGTAGATCTTGAGGCTTTGAAAGCTGCTTTTTTGAAATTTGGGCTCCCTTTCCTCATCTCATAGGCAATAAGAATTCCATGAAGTTCATCCATCTTGAGAGTATCTAGGTCCTTCATTTCTTCTATGGCACTTACTTTGGAGTCAAATCTGTCAGGAAGCGATCTTAGGATTTTTTGAACAATGGTGCTTTCTTCAATATTTTCTCCTAGTCCTTTAAGAGAGTTAACCACTTCAGCTACTCGGAGGAAGTATGATGCAATATCTTCTTCATCATCCATTTTCAGACTCTCAAATTGTTTTCTATAGGTTTGAAGCTTTGCCTTCTTAACTTTGGAGTCCCCATCATATAGAGAAACCAACTTACTTTGGCATTAGCAGTGTAGGCTCTTCTTTCATCTTGATCAGTTGGAAGATTGGCGGGAGCTTTGTACCCATCCAAAACAGAGTGCCATACTTCAGGACCAAGAGACCTTAGATAGTAGGACATCCTCTTTTTCCAAAAACTAAAATTTGTTCCATCAAAGATAGGTAGTTTCCCTGTTGCTTCCATGTTCTTCATTGTGCCTAAGAATCCTTCTTCCAGCTGTTAGGCTGATAATGAAGAAGCTGGCTCTGATACCAATTGTTGGAAATACAAAGAGGGGGGTGAATCAGTATTTCTTTTCAATTGTTAATTATTGCTAGTTAGATTCTTCACAATTAAAGACAGAGAGGTGTATAATGATAATATTTAGGATTAATAAGAACTTCAATCCCTTTTTTTAATAATAGTATACAATAGATCAGTGAGGGCACCAACCCTTTTAATGAAACAGGCACCAACCTGTTGCCAAGCACCAACTGGGACTTTGATAAGGCTCCGACCTCTAGGGCTTTGACCCTATCTTCTCAAGGCATCAACCTTGTGTTTAGGAGCTCCTACTCCAAGGACACCAATCCTTATTTGCTTGGTTTAATAGAGAATGTGAATAGTGCTTACTTGAATGTCCTTGACATATTCATCACTGTATTATTTCTTCCAAAATTCTTCATTTACTTCACTGCCCACTTGTCTTCATCACTGGCCTTCAATTAATCCATCAGTATTGTTGTCTTCACTGCCCAAGAGGAAAATATCCCTGCTCGAATCCTCAAGGAGTTTCACTACAGGTATACCACAAAATGCAATTGATTACTCAACTGTCCTCGCTGAACAGATCGAACACTGTAATGAATAAACTGTATACAAAGGTGAGTGTTGAACTAGGTCATCATGCTAAAGTATTGTCACTGTCTAAATATCACAGTTCAACAATAATCCACCACAGCAATCCGCAATATGAATGAGCCACACTCCGAATAGGAACAACACTTATAGTTTAACAAAAATACACAGTCCGAGATAACACAGCTTAATCCGAAGTTGCAGTCTAATGCTTGAAGGTAATTCGAGGTAGGTGTCACAGACTCGAGGTAGGGAGGCTCACAGATCTTGCCTTGTCACAGTGATAATCCAAGATACAGGGGCTGATGATGATAACACTTGTCCAAATCTGAACCCTTAACACAGTCAAAAGTGCGAGGTGAATGCTGTTACTAATTCTGAACCCTTAATATATAATATGATCTTCAAGAGACTGTAATCTGAGCTGCATTACAGTCCACATATTTTAGGATGGTCTGAGTTTCTTCAAACAGGTCCGAGCTGTATATCACTTGGTCTGAGGCACTGTTCTGAGTCTTCTACAGAAGGGTCCGAGGTATCAAGGCAGTTAAGATTTAACCCCTAAAATATTACCTCTTCGGCCTCCTTACTTCCACAGATCTGAGCTACTGTTGATTGTTCACAAGGATTGTAGTCCGAGTTTAAGAGGACACCAGAAAATTCCCAACCATTAACCGTTCTCCTAGGCCTCCTAAGTTCACGAGATGTGAACTCTTCACTATTTAGTATTTTGTATTTTTTTCTGTTCTTCTTCATTGAATTGATTGCACAGAAATGGAAAAATGCAACTCTATATATATAGTTGTTTGACTATCCGAAAAGACACATCTGTTGAGGAAGGAGCTGTCATGAGGGCTGACATGAGTATCTAAGCATAGGTCGGCTCAATATCAGAAATATATATTTTTTTAACTTGAAAATTCGATATCTTAAAAATCGCTTGGAGTTTTTGGCCAAGTGAGAGCTCATTAGAAAGCTAAAATTATGTTCTAAAAGGTAGTGTAGGTGTCATAGTGAAATTCTGCCTCCAAGGTAGCAAAGTTTATTTTTCTTTATAACTGTCCTTGAATATTTATGTGCAGAAAGTGGTTGGGACAGCAAGAGGTCATCTTCATTGTTAGGCTTATCAATCATAGGGTCATAGTCTGGCTTCTCCTTCATCAACCTGTTGCCATCAATGACAACTTGGATTAACATGTAGTTGCTTGAGAACAAGCAACATTTTGGCGGGGAGGACTGTAATGTTCCTAATTAGCAGACAACTAATTGGAATATTCATTTTTGATTAATTTTCGCCTTTCTAAAGTTTAACAGGAAATAAAGGGGTGAAGTGACCCATAACCCTACATTAGAATAAAAACACTTTTTTAAAGTCACTAGGCAGAATAATTAAAAGACAAAGCGGGACCCATGAGGCCAAGTGACAATGCAGGAGAGGAGGCAGCTGGTACAACGCAGAGCCAGCGTGGGACAGGCAGCGTAGAGCAGCGTGGGGACAGCGTGGCAGAGGGACAACGCAACATGAGTGGGCCTAAGGGAATGTTGGAGGCTCACTAGCATAAAAAGGGGATGAAGGCAACCTTTCTCATTCATTCATACATCTTCTGATTTTTTGTTTGTCAAGACTAGAGCACGCTTAAGGTGTTTAGCTGAGTTTGCAGTGTTGTTTTGCACATGAGTGTCTTCGAGCAGAGATCCCAACCTCGTCCTCGGGGGACTTCAAGTGCCCGCTTAGGAGAGGAGCCATACCTTCAGTTTTTGAGAGCAACATTGTTGGATCAGCCACCAGGATTACACAGTCATCCCTACGATAGCATAGTCACTCAGAGGATTACATAGTCTAGGAGGAGGACAACTACGGGAGAGGGGAAAGCTTGTGGGATTTGAGTTCGGAGGTTTGTGAGGGGATCAACCCTTCCATAGCTAAGTTCTTTGGGTAGTTGGAGGACTTTTCTTCCAGCATTTCATCACAAAGGCGAGCGTACCGAGCAGAAGTGCGTAGTCATCCCAAGAAGGTGATTTTTTAGGGTCAGCCATTCTGGAATTCCTTCGCGGGTTATTCTGGGTTTTTGGAGGAGAGTCCAGGGTTCGAGTTTCAGAATTTTTTGAGCAGCAGAACAACCTTATCTTGGAGCCCCTTTCTAGCCAGCATCAACATTTCCAACAGTGCAACGCAGAGGAAGAACCACGCAGAGCAGATTTGGAGGAGTCAAGAATCCATTTCAGTAGAAGGAATGGATAGGCTCAGGATTCAGAGGGAGTTGCAGTATCAATGAGGCAATGACAATGACAATGTCATGGGATGTAGTACAGAAGGCAGCAACGCAGCAGATGAGGGGCAACGTCCATAGATCAACAGCGCAGAGGATGCTTCAAAAGCAAAGCAAAATGCAACAAACATATTGCTGGAACCGTTTCCTCGCTAAGAGGGAGTGTTGATTTTTGTAGCATCGGAAAGTGTTTTAAGTCTCAAACTTTGTGAGGAGACTTGGACATCAGTATTCCAAAGGACCTAGAAACCGTTTGTGGAAATTCCACTCGGTTCATGTTTTATTAAAATAATTAATTATTTTAATGGAGACCCTAAGTCTTAACTTAGGGAAATTAAATAATAAAAGGGTATTAATAAGACAAAGTGTGAATCTTCTAGAAAACAAAGATCAAGTCAAGTTTTAATCTTAGCCATTGATTTGACTTCTAATCTGGGCCGTTGATTCATCAACGAGAAGATTATAAAAGAAGGCTTGAGGGTCATTTGGAAAATAAGCCGGGCATACACTCAGTACCCGAAAGAGATTAATTTTGAAGGAATAGAATTCGATCTCAGTGGGAGGGTTGCAGGGCGTAGAGTTGCAGAAGCAGAAGGAGGAGGGAGTCAACAGTGATTGAGCTCGAGGATAGAGGGACGTGGTGGGCCACAGGAGGCAGCGCAGAGCTGCAACGCAATGAACCCACTTAAACCCTACGCAGACTTACGTAGTCTAGCGTGGGCACTGCGTAAAGAAACACACATACAAGCACAGAGGGAAGCAGAGGCTGATCTAAGTGTCAGGAAATTGTCGGGAGGAGCCGAGAATTTTGTCTCAGGTGTTTTCAGATTTTATCTGCCAGTGTATTCCTTGTAAAGATTCATTTGCTGAAGAATATTAATAAAACCTTCATTTGCTGCACCAGTTTTCCCACATTGGGTTTTTTTGGGGACAATTGTCCAAAAATAACCATGTACATGTGATTGGTTCTTATGCTTATGTTCTTTACTGTTTATTTCTCTGCATATATAATTGTGAATGTTGCAGTAGTATTTATTTTGAAGTTTACTGATAGATTTCTGTAAATAACTTATTGAAGTAATAAGTAGGAGAAATAAATTATCATTGCAACTGTAGATTTTTAGATTGGAAATTTCACATGGTATCAGAGCCAGAGATGAGTAACAGGAACATAGAATCGACAAGTGAACAAAAGTCTGACATTGCGGCAGCAACTCGAAGGGGTTTAGGCAGTTCTTCAGAGAGGGAAAGAAGCATGATAGAACATATGGATCACGATGTTTCTGTTCTAGCATGCAGACTTGAAGAAGAATTTGCTTCTGTGTCAAGCACTGCTTCTCCTAAGGTCTGGTACATTGACAATGGAGCTTCTGCTCATATGACATGAGTGTGGGAATGTTTTTCCGACTACCGAGAGGAGCAGATGAATTTTAAAATAACCATGGGTAATAAAGCAAAATGAAAATAACCGTGGGTAATAAAGCAAAATGTACCCCTATTGGAAGAGGTACCGTAGTATTTCAGACCGAGGTTGGAAATAAGCTTTGGGCCACTAATGTACTACATGTGCCTGAGCTGGGGATGAACTTGCTCTCAGTGTCTCAATTTCAAAATCGAGGTTATGACGTTTACTTTATTGGTAACAGGGTTTATGTCAAACATCCCAATAGGAAGAAGAAAGCACAGATTGGAGTAAGGAGCAACAAACTTTATAAGTTGCAACTCGAATCCCCAATGGCACTAATTGGCAACATTGATGAAACAGACCTAAATGAACTATGGCACAAAAAAATGTGACATTTGCATCATGGGGCGTTTATAATTCTCAAGAAAACTGTCATAGGAGTTCCAAAACTGAGCACCAAGCGGGACGATGTCTGCAGAGGGTGTGCATTGGGTAAATATGCCAAGGTAGCATATCAGAGAAGCAACAATAGGGCCAAGAGTGTATTGGGTTTGATACACTAGGATATCTGTGGACCAATGTCCACTAGAGCTCTTAGTGGTGCCGAGTATTTCGTCACCTTTATTGATGACCATTCCAAGAAAACCTGGATCTACATTTTGAAGACCAAGGACGAAGTCTTCAGTTAGTTTAAAGAGTTTAAAGCTCTGGTAGAAAATCTGACAGGAAAGTAGGTCAAGGTGTTGCGTTCAAACAATGGTGGTAAATACACAAACAAGGAATTCACTGGGTTCTGCGCAAGGGAAGGTATCAAAAGAGAGTGGATTGCTCCATATAATACGGAGCAGAATGGTGTGGCCGAAAGGAAAAATAGGACTAGTGTTGAGGTTGCAAGGGTGATGCTGTATGATCAAGACATGCCCAAATTTCTGTGGGCTGAAGCTTGTAATAGCGCTGTCTATGTTCAGAACAGGATTCCTCACATTTCATTGGGAAAGATTACGTCGGAAAGTGTCTTCACTAGTAGCAAGCCTGAAGTGAGTCACTTTAGGATCTTTGACAATACAACTTACTGTCATGTGCCCAGTGAGAAGAGGAAGAAGTTGGATATGACTGTGGAAAAGGGTTATCTAGTAGGATACAGTGAGAATGCAAAGGCATATCGCATCTATATTCCTGAGAGCAGGAAAGTTGTGGTGCGGAGGGATGTGAAATTCATGGAGGAGAGGGCCTTTAGAAGATCCCGCGAGTTGCCTTTTGCTACGCAGTCTGAGGAGGATCCGCTGGTTCAACCTCAACAACTGACGACAGATAATTCAGCTGCCTCTCCAAGGCATGGTGATTCAAGGGACATTTCTCTCGAGGACTTGCAGGTAAATCCGCCTACTATCAGTGGGAGAACAAGCAGAGAACTACAAAAAATTTTGAGGGATGCATAAGACTTTATCAAAGTCCCCCGAAATGAGAAGAGATAGCGTAAGCAGCTTGAGAGGTATGAAGCCTTGGTTGTACAGGTTGGGGAACCTTCTAGTTTTCGAGAAGCAGCGCAGCACCAGGTATGGGTAGATGCAATGGTGGAAGAGTATAGTTCCATCATGATGAATGGTGTTTGGGAAGTGGTCCCCAGACCTCAATAGAGATCAATTGTAGGATCAAGATGGATCTACAAGGTCAATTATGTTACAGATGGCAACATTGAGAAATTTAAAGCCAGGTTTGTGGCTATGGGGTATGCTCAGAAGGAAGGGATAGATTATGAAGAAACCTTTGCCCCAGTAGCTAGATATACCTCTATTAGATCCGTGATATCCCTTGCTACGCAGATGGGATAGGAGATTCACCAGATGGATGTCAAGACTGCATTCCTGAATGGAGTGATAAAAGAAGAGGTGTATATTGAACAACCAGAGGGCTTTGAGACGCATGATCAGAAGACGCATGTGTGTAGGCTTAAGAAAGCCTTGTATGGACTAAAGCAAGCTCCTAGAGCCTGGTATGGTCGAATTGACAGCTACTTGCAGAAGATGGGATTCGTCAAGAGTGACGCAAATCCCAATCTCTACTATCTAAGGGTAGGAAGTGAGCCCCTGATATTGGTTTTATATGTAGATGATCTATTTCTGACAGGATCATCAAGGCTCATCAAAGACTACAAGAAGAATTTGGTTACATAATTCGACATGAAGGATCTAGGGCTAATGCACTATTTTCTGGGGTTGGAAGTTTGGCAGTAGAAGGTGGTGATCTTTCTTGGTCAAGGAAGATATACTGCAAAGATTTAGAAGAGATTTTAGATGGAGGATTGCAGACCCATGACGACTCCAATGATCACCAATTGGAAGAAAATCGACATGTTCGAAGATGATGAGGTTGATCCTACTCTGTATAGGCAGCCATAGGATCTTTGATGTATCTGGTAAACATAGGTCCAAACATCTGTTATGTTGTAAATACCCTCAGTTAGTTCATGGTAGAACCTAAGAGGGCTCATTGGGCAGAGCCAAGCATGTACTCAGGTACCTTCAATGAATAGTCGCGCTTGGATTGAAGTACACCCGTAGCAGTGATTTCAGGCTGAGTGGATTCATTGACGCAGATTGGGCTGGGAGTCTAGTGGATCGGAAGAGTACTAGTGGGTATTGTTTTAGTTTAGGATTAGGAATGATTTCCTGGTGCAGCAGGAAACAAAAATTCGTGGCACTGAGTTCAGTGGACGCTGAATATATGGCAGCTAGTACAGCTTCGTGTGAGGCCATATGGGTTCAGAAATTGCTTTGAACTTACTAAAGGAGAAAATGGAAGCGACCAATATTTTATGTGATAATCAGAGTTGCATCAAACTCTCTGAAAATCCTATGTTTCATGATCGGTTGAAGCACATTGACATCAGGTGTCACTTCATTAGGGACTGTGTCCAACGAGGAGTTGTTCAGTTGCAGTACACTCCAATAGGAGAACAAGTGGCAGACATTCTCACAAAGGCTCTGGGGAAGACTAAGTTTGTCTACATCAGAGAGAAGATGGGGATGATCAAGAATCCATTCTAGTAGCAAGAATGGATAGGATCAGGAGTCAAAGGGAGCTACAGTACAGATGCAACAGTGACAGTGGCAGTGTCATGGGCAACAATACAGAAGCCAGCGGTGCAGCGAATGAGGGGCAACGTCCAGAGATCAGCAGTGCAGAGGATGCTTCAAAAACAGAGAAACATGCAGCAAGCATATCGCTAGAACACTTTCCTCGCTAAGAGGGAGTGTTGATTTTTGTAGCATCGGAAAATGTTCTAAGTCTCAAACTTTGTGAGGCGACTTGGACATCAGTATTCCAAAGAACCCAGAAACTGTTTGTGGAAATTCCACTTGGTTCATGTCTTATTAAAATAATTAATTATTTTCAATGTTCCACCAAGTACCCTGGAGGTGGGGGCGAGGGAGCGGGGATACGCGGGAGTGGCCTATTTAAAAACTCCCCACCAATTTTTAGGAAACGTGGGGGGATGTCGGGGTGTTAAAAACTTTTAAATATAAAAATATATGATATATCATTGAAATTTTAATATTTATAGTGTAACTGCCTTTATCATTATACAATATATAACACTTACATCATGAAGGATATCATACATATAAGTTTGTAACCGTGATCATTTAAAAAACTAGAGACAATGGCCTTTATGTCAAATAATAGAAGATAAGAAGGGAATAAAAATACACTATATTCTTGTGAATTTTGACAATGGTTTCCTTATAACTAAAGGTGGCAGGAACTTAAAAGAATCTACTTCTCAGCAAAACAGTTTTGTGTTTAGATCTAATGAAACTTTACTCTTGAGCAATTTGTGTGTGAGAATGATTTAAATGTTCAACACTGCCTTCATGTTGTAAGAGGGGTTGATTAATGTTAATGTTCGACTCTTCTATTGTTGTAATTATGTTGTTGTTGTTGGATTCATTTTCATGTCCATTATTTTATGTGCTTGTATCCAATTTGGATTGATCATTTGCCTTACCCCACAATACAACATAAAGTCGGGCAGCGGCGTCAACTTCAACGTAAATGAAATGTGAAATGAACAATGAAACATTGAAATAAACTTTTAAGTTAACTCGAACCCTTAGAAATTCAGATTTTTTTTTCTTTAAAAAAATTTGCAATTTTTTGCCAGGGACACGACCCCTCATGTCCCCTTTTTCCTAGGAAATGCCCCCTCACGTCCCCTCGTGTACCTTGTTTTTTGGGAGCTTGGGGAAACATCCCCCAACCGTCCCCAAGTCCTCAGAGCGTGAGGGAGCTAGGAAACTCGACCCCCCAGGTGGGGGGACACAACCCCGTGGAAAACTGTATATTTGTTGTCCCCAACCCATTGTCCCCTGAAAAATTTGGGGGATCGGGGGGTGCGCTCTAGCCCTTCCAGGGATGCATCCCCCATCCCCAATAGCAGTGCAAAATAGGTTTGAATCTAATATAAAGCCCATGGAAACCCTAAACAAGAGATTATTCGAGAAACCTTAGTTCCACAGCAGTTAGGTCAATGCTTCTAGCCAAAAATATCTGGATCACCTATAGAAAAAAATCTGATTTGGAAACTGTAGTTCCACAACTGATAAAATAGTCCCACTAGCCAAAAGTCTCCAAAAAGTTAAAACTGTTGCTGGAAAAATCAGATCTGGAAACCCTATTTCTGCAGGCCATAGGATTGTGCTACTAGCCAAAAATCTCCAAAATCTACTGCTAAGGTCTGGAATTTCTAGTTCGACAGTCACAAAAAAAGTGATTCCACCAGCAAAAATTAGATCTGGAAATCCTAGTTCCAGTCTCAAAATAATGATACCACCAGCGTGGAGCCTTTGAGCAATGTGGAAAAAATGATGGAAAATCGTAAGTAAACCCTAATTCTTGGCTTGCCAATCTCAGTGGACATGAGTGCATTAGTGCAGAACATGGGCACAGACAACCCTAGTAAAGTGCCTTTCCAGCCGACAAAATACAATGAAACAGCCTACTATTCCTTCTGTTATGGTTTGCTCCAGTTGCCAAGTCTAATCACAGAAATATTAGCATGAACAGTCAGGAAAAAACACTAAAAACTACAATGAAGTGAGTAGGGAATGCATACATGAGATATACAAATCCACATAAAAGAGAATATGCCAACCACAAAAAAATGGCAGATATTTAGTACCCATAGGCTTTAAAAACACTTGTATTGGAGAGCCTTAGCTCAGTGATTGAATACGATGATTTACAGATGAGGTTTGAGTTGTGTATTTATACACAACTCAGGTAGGCTGTCCTCCTGAATATATGTGGGGAACACTCCCCAAGAGGGTTTTTGAGCCAAAGTTTATCAGGCTGGCCTTAGCCACAGCTAGTAGTAATACAATTAAAGAGTATGGCCTTAGTCATGATTCTAGTTATACATATGAATGGGAAATGGCCACAGTTACAGATTACACCAATAATTCCAACAAGTTCTCCTTAGATGTATAATCTAGATTTTGAAAAGATAGTGTCATGTTTTGAAAAGATAATGTTAGAATTTGGCTTGTAGAAAAAAAAGACAAATCTTGATCTTGGGATGAGTTCAGGATTTACTGAAATTTGGTTCTGTACAAGACTTGTGCTTGAGGGGTTGATCTCTATCATTCCAACAAATTGTCCTGAACTGTGGAGTACAGGTTTTAAAAATATAGTGATAGAATTTGGTTTAATTGAGCCAAAGAAACTCTCTTGGTCTCAGGATGGGTTCAAGATGCACCAAAATTTGGTTCTGTACAAGACTCATGCTTGAGGGGTTAATCTCTGTGATAAGATAAAAGACTGCTACGTACACCAAAATCAATACGTGTGCAGTCCCCATATAAGCAGTCCCTTAATCTGACAAAAGATAGGTCAATGAGACTGCTACATGTCTGAATCAATACACACACAAGTGGGACTGAGTGCAACGCCTGTAAAAGCAGTCCCTTTGACTGTTGTAATGTTAATTTTATGTAATATTCCTAATTAGGAAAAACAGGAATATAGATCAGAAAATTGGAAAATGCAGTAAAATATCCATACATCAATAGGAGCAGATCATAGAGCCATTTTATTCAAAATTATAGCAGAAAAATGAGTACAAGATCTTGAGGAAAAATACTCTCAAGCTAGGTAAAACAAGCCTCAAATGATCCAGTGCATAAAATATGAAATGCTGCTGCTACATAGAATGCCGGAGGACATATGACTGCGCAGTCCTATGGAGAATAACTGCAGGGTAAAACTGAAAATACAAAGAACTGCTGATATAATGCTTAGAAGATGCCGGGATCAGAGATCTAGGCCTTCTAGCACCATTCCAAGACAACCCAGAAGGGGTTTCCGGAAATACACAATATGAAAAGTGCAGCCCTAGGGCTGAATAACGCACTGCAACTGGATAATTGTCGGGAGGTGGCTGATATGATGAAAAATTGGCTGATACTCCTCCCGTTAGATCTTCCGAATGAAGGGCTGCTCCCCTCTCTGGAAAACAAACTCACAAACTTGGGCACTAAGCCCTTCACTGCAACTGCCCTGCAAAATAACGCAGTTTCTGAAGGGGACTACGCTGTTGAAGATGGCTGAAGCTTGGCCTGATGCCGGATGGTGGAAATGAAGCTCAAGGAACCTCCCAATAGGTCTTTTGGATGAAGGGCTGCTCCCCTCACTTGAAAATAGGCTCACAAACTTGGGTACTTGACCCTCCACTGCAACTGCCTTGCAAAATAACGCAATTCCTGAAGCAGATTGTGTTGCTGATGATGGCTGAAGCTTGGCCTGATGCCGAATAGTGGAATGAAGCTCAAAGGACCTCTCCTGATTGGGCACTCGAAGTCCCCCGAGGATGAGGGTGGGACAAGGTTACTTGGGAGCGGGAGCGCCATTTTCAAAAGCTCTCGATTCGGGAGCCTTTCTAATATATATATATATATATATATATATTTATTTATTTATTTAATTTTATATTTTTTAATATTTTTATGCATATATGTCAACAAAAGCATGTAGAATGATGGATTAGGCATAAAAAACATAAAAACATAGATTGAACTATATAACATCAATCATCTAGAAGTTATAATCTTCATCAACCATGTCCATAAGTTAGAAACATACAACATATTGACTCTTGAGTCTCATGATTGATCAATCTTAAAGTTTCAAGCTTTCAGAATTCAATATATAACATTTATCATCATTGATTCATTGATCACCATAGTTGTACTTGTAAACTAAGTGTAACTATTACAACAAAGAATATTTAACATGAAATGAAATAACTTTCAACTTTCATGAAGCATCATATTCATAATTCATATTGACTTATAAACTTATAAGTTATAACTGCGACTTCAAAGTTTCAAACTAAACGTAAATTGTCATATAGTGTTTACAAAAAATATCTTCCATTAAATATGAAAGAGTCAAATTTCAACAGTTATAAAAAGTTAAAAACTACTAGAAAATAGAAAAGACTAGTAAACTGTAAATCTATTTCATCTAGTGCTTGGCCTCTTGCCACGATAAGTGTCTAATTTATGAGCATCCACGAGGTAATGGTGGTCTATCAGCAGTCTCCTCACGGGAATTGGAAGTACCACGACCATGACTAGAAGTGATGGGGGGGGGGTAAACCCACGGTCCCGATTTTCTGATTATTTCAATCTCAATCTATGTTTAAAATGCATCCAAAGTTTCTTGCCCCATCAACTTCACAAACTGGGCAAACTCAACATGTTCTTGTTTCGGGGACTGACAAATTAAACAAATAAATCTGAGAGCTTCAAATCTCAGAGATTGAGATATTAATTTCAAGGTTTATTATATGTATATAATATCTCATACAATGCAGTCAGATTCACTTCTTTTCTGTGGGAGCTCTACTCAACCAATGGTCACTGTCATATTCATAACGCGTCCTTGATGTGAGCCAACCATACCATATAGATCTTCTCCATTAACTAAGACGCTACTCCACCACAAGCATATACAATTTTTTTTACATGCGCACTGTAATATATCAATATATATATTACAGCCTTGGAAGCGCTATGACAACAACCCAAATATCACAGTTTGACATATTTGACATTGAATAAGTAAACCTTGGTTCAAATATTCAAAGCGCCACTCACCAAACCTAGACTTTAGTTATAGTATGGATTCGACCCTTTTTACATGCCTGTCAAACCTCGGTTTATAATATTAACCCCATCAATTCAACCAGCACGACATACATTGCAATCCACGGCCCCACACGTCCATCATTCGAATTTTATGAATTTAAATAAACGGTTAATATTGCAAAGCCACCAGACATACCTTTATGTTAAAGTTTACACATCGCGCAATCACGATGACCGTTGATTCCAACTACTGATTATCGAACGGCCTGGCATGATATCGCGTTAATTTTCCCCCTGAGCTTTAACGCGCGATGAAAATGGTTTCTGAAAACCACCTGTTGCCACGCGTGGTCCAACTTGTGGAATCGCGTTCGAATTGTAAATACAGCTTACCACCATTCAACTTGCGCGAAAACCACCGGGTTGAACTCCAAACCATCATTACTGTTCATTCCTGCATGGTTCCATCTTCTTCGACGCGCCAGGTTTCGCCCTACTCCTTTTCATACATCTCCTTCGCGTTATAACTTAATACACATGCGCTCTTCGGTTGCAGACGGCTGATCCAGTGAACATCGCTTCCAGTAACTTCAACTGGGTTCTAAAACCCTCTGTCCTCACTTCTACTATTCGCTGGAGGATAATCTTGATTCAACAGTGCAAGGTCCTTAACTTGATTCCCAATTTCTTATCCTCTATTCTTGATCGAATACCTCACTTATGTTCAAACTTCACAATGATTCCGGGCCCTATATCATGGCCACAGTTTAATTATCACAGCGTGATATTTCAAGGGCTACGCGCTCTCAGAACAAAGGTTCTTACTTATATCTTGTGCCATCGCATTCAACCTTAATACAGTATCGACATTATTAACATTGGTTCATCCCTCAAATGCAGAGCCTCAATTCGGCTCTCTATTACAGAGTTCTATTCACACAATTAGTCGCAGAGATTCAAAACCTTCACACACATAAATTTATTCAATCAATGCACATGTAATACTAAACAGGTTCCTTATGTAAATGAAACTTCTTACAGCCTTCTTGTCCTCGGCTAGATCTTCAAAGTTATTGGCCTCCTACCTTCCTATTCAGCCTCTCTGGATTCCTAACACTATGCAGCTCGGTGCAGGTCTCCCGACTCTGTCACAGAGGTTTATTTTTATACATATTGAAAATCAATCGATTCAGTTTTCTACAATCACTGGACAGATTCCTCAATCCTAATTTTAGCCTGACCCTCTGATGGACTGAAACGGACTATCACTTCCTATGCCCACTAATCATTCGAGCAGTTACATTTTCTCTAAAATTAACTAAAAATAACCCAATTATGAATAATTACATAGGGGAAACAAAACATGAGACCCCCCTTATGTTTATCTATGTACAAAAGTTGTTTTGAGCCTAATGCCCCTGCATCAAGAAGCCCCATGCCCTCCACGTGAGGATGGGGGTGGAGGTAGCAAAGGAATAACAGTCGGAACTCGAACACTGGCACTGGCACTACTACCGGATGGTTGGTGTGGCGATGGCATGCTTGCTGCTGCTTCATCCTCATAAAAGTTTTGCTTCCAATTCTTCCAGATGTATAGTGCCGTTCTCCAAATTATCATCCTTTGGGTTGTTGTCCCAAACTTTATATGAGAGATTCTCATAAGCCTGATCACAATAATGACTCAACAACCTCAAGTTGTAGTGCACATAAACCAAGCTTTTTGCTCGGTTTTCGTTGAGTCTGTTTCTTCTCACATTATGGATGAAGCTGTAGGTGCTCCAACACCTCTCTGTAGAAGAAGTATTTACAACCTGTGAGAACTTTTTTTTTCCAATTTTGGCAAATTTCCCATGCCGTCATATGTATCCCACCATGTGAGAGCATCAAACCTGTCCCTATCTTCCATTGCATGAAAATAACCAAACAAACTAGTGCAACTGAAGTAACTGCCTAATTCAAGGCGCAAATTAGCACACTCCTCCCTTTTAGGGACCAACTTGTCTAATGCTTTCATGTATCCCTTTTATACCTCGGGATATGCATGAGGTCTAATCCTAACCCCACACCCAGGTGCAGGTTAGCCCAACCAAGATGGAGAGAATTATTTTGGCATAAGGATATATGCCAAAGTATGTAGTGGAACATTCAGTTTATTCCACTGTGCACACACACAATCGTGAATCATTGAATACAAGTTTGGATCTTTGTCCTTAACAACATCTTTATTTGCCCCAACATGCTATCCATCTGCTCATCCACCTCCCCAATCACTAGTTTATCTGTATCTGCAAAATGAATCATGTTATAAATGGGCTTGGTGAAACTCAAAATTTCCTTCACACATGCCCAAAACAAAGGATCAAGAGCAGTCTCCTCCACCTGCTCAAAACCTTGCTTATCAACTGTTATTATTGCCTTGTCCTTTAATACCTACCAGTGTGGACTTGATACCATGGCAACCAATGACTCTCTTACCTCCAAAAGGCGCCTGAAGGTGAGGTAATAGCTACCAAATCTAGTCCTTGCTATCTTCAACAACTCCAATGTTGAGTGACTACGGAAAAGACCATGGGTATTGCTATGATTTGTAATAAATCTTATCATTTTTTTTCCTCTCTGAAATAAATCATTAAGCCATCTGTATTCAGGTTGTTTGTTTTTAATTATATCATGCATCAAAAGGTTCATTGTGTGAACCAAACACCTAGACCAAAATATGTTGGGTTATTTATCCTCAATAATTGCTCCCGTTACAATTAGCAGCATTATCAGTGATGACTTGGATGGCATTGTATGGTCCAATACGTTCAATTGTTTCAAGTAATGGCTCTGCAATGTTGATGCAAATCTTGAAATTATTTGAATAATCATGAGATGAAAGGAATATTGCACCACTAACAGACACAACAAAAACACTGATCAATGGCTTTCCTTTTACATTTTTCCATCCATTAGATACAATGGACACCCCATGCTCATTCCAAGAACTTGTCATTCTACTCAAAGAATGAGTTATTTTTGCTTTTTTCATGATCAAGGTCCACGGTTCTAGCCTCTGGAATGTTGATGCCAATCTTGAACTTATTTGAATAATCATGAGATGAAAGGAATATTGCATCACTAACAGACACAACAAGAACACTGATCAATGGCTTGCCTTTTACATTTTTCCATCCATTAGATACAATGGACACCCTATGCTCATTCCAAGAACTTGTCATTCTACTCAAAGAATGAGTTATTTTTTCTTTTCTCATGATCAAGGTCCATGGTTCTAGCCTTGTCATACCCAGGGCTCTTGTATCCTTTGGGGGCATCGTTAATGGCAGAAACCATTTCATGCCAATATCCTCTAAGTCCCCTACCTCCTTAGGTTGGTACTCCTCTTCGGGGTTTTCATCATATCCACTGTAACCCACTTCATCCTCCGGTTCTGGATTGGGCCTCTTTCTCCTACTCTCCAACACCATAATAACAAAAAACAGAATCAACATGAAGAAAATGCCAAGAAATATAGCCATGTCCATGATGCCTCTTTCTCCTACTCTCCAACACCATAATAACAAAAAATGGAACCAACATGAAGAAAATGCCAAGAAATGTAGCCATGTCCATGATGTTTCAAGTTTCAAGTTTCAAGTTTTTAACCTCCAAAACAATGGAGGAATGCCAAATGGGAATAGGTAAAATTGCAATATAGAAAAAAAATCAATTTTTCAATTTTCAAGAAATTAAAATGCAACATCTAAATAAAAATATTCATTTTTTTCATTTTTAAATAAATGAAAATGCAACATAGCAAAAGAAAATTCATTTTTTTCATTTTTCAACAAGTTAATTATCAATTTATCAAACATAGAAAAAAAAAAATTTCATGTTTAAACAAATTAATAACACAGAAAAAATTATTAAATCATTGTGGATTGGGGTCCTACCTCTTTGTCCTTGGATGATTTGATCCAAGTAGAGGCCTCCTCTCCTCTCCTCTCCTCTCTTCTCTTCTTCCTCTTTTTCCTCTAGCTCTCTTCTCTCTTCTCTCTTCTCTCAAACTGAAATGAAAAATGAAATGGGTAGGGAGGGCTTTTATCCCCTACCCTACCCTTCCCTCCTTTTCGCGGCCGCAGGCCAATTTTTATTTATTTATTTTATTTTTATTTTTATTTATTTTTTATTTATTTATTTATTTATTTTTTTCTTGGTTGTTGTATTTATTTGTTTATTTTCTCATTTGCGCAAAAATAGAGTCGGGAGTGTTTTTGACGCTCGAGTGCGAACACTCCCTCTTTAAAAAAATCGTTCCAGTAGCATTTTTTTAAGGAGGGAGCATTTGCTCCCGAGCGCTCCCTGAAACACTCCCGAAAGGCAGGGAGCACTTTTGACAGTGTAGGGAGCGCGCTACTATAACAGTCCCTTCAGGGAGCATTTTCGGGAGCGTGCTTCGAAAACGGTCCCATCCAGGAGCGTTTTCGGGAGCGCGCTCCCAAAACACTCCCGCTGGGAACGTGTTTTGGGAGTGGGGTCGAGAGGGGAGGGGATGGGGGGCGCCTCTCCCCCGCAACCCTAGGGTGGGATTTCTGCTTGGAAACACCCTTGTGCTAAACAACACAACAAACTCCGTAAACAGTTGAAGCATGCAGAAAGTCATAAAGACAAAACATAAACAATAATCAGAATGCCTTCTATGGCTTCCATCCCCTTCCTTATATGCTTTGTGAGCCTCCTCACCCTTGGTCCCACTCATTAAAGATGCTACTCTCTTGGAGTCTCCCTCCCACTAGACTGCACTGTCCTCCAATAACTCTCCACTACCTCCATAACAGCATTGTTGATATGGTCAACCTTGACACCATCCACATGCTTTAGCCTCCATTCACACCTAATGGTGCTTTATTCAATTGATAAGATGATCCAAATTCACATTAGAAGTGGTTTTTATTCCTACTAAAGAGATTTATGGGTCTCTCTACACTCTTATTCATCTACCTTAATGACAAAAGTAAAATTTAATATTCCAACTAGTTGAAAGCTAATTAGGAATATTACATTTTATTAATGTCAAATGAAATCTGACAAAAAGTAGGTCAGAGGTACTGCTGGTACATCAGAATCAATACACAATTGGGAGTGTGAGTGCAGTTCCAGTAAAAGCAGTCCCAACTAGTGTAATCTGTACTTGCAGTGTGAGTGGAGCTTAAATGTGCTTCATGAAAGTCATGTGAAGGGTTGTGACGTAAAAACCATGTAGCAAGTTTAAGGTTGAATCCATCTATTGATTAGAAATTCTACGACCCTCCTTATCTAGCCACGCAGTGGGATTTTTACCAAAGACTCTTATGTTTATCATGTAATTGGAATGTTAGGTTTAAGTGTGAGTTCCATTCATCTAAGCTAATTGTTAAATAGCTCAAGTTTAAGACATTTGGTCAGATCATCTAGTGGATAGAGGCTTTCTTTTGGATAGATTGGTGGATGCCAATCACATTGCATGTTGTTTTACTGTTTACATTCTCAATATTCTTGTTATCATATGAGAACTTTGTTCTGAAGGGAAAGGCTCCGTAAATTAGCACATAATTGTCAAACATGGCCAACTGTCTTGAAAAAACTCCAATTATGGATAGAGGCATACTTGTTTTACTGTTTACATTCTCAATATTCTTGTTATCATCTGAGAACCTTGTCGTGAAGGGAAAGACTCCATAAATTAGCACATAATTGTCAAACATGCCAACTGTCTTGAAAAAACTCCAATTCTGGATAGAGGCACACTTTTTGAATGAGCGGGGGATGCCAATCACATTGCACTAATGGTGGTTGTTTTACTATTTACATTTTCACTATCCCTGTCTGTGAAAATTCCTTGAATTGCATTAACTAGATATTATTCTTCAAACTGAATACAAATTATTGGTCTTCTATTAAATTATAAACGACAAATAGTGAATAATTCACACTGCAATTCTTCACTATAAAAATACGCCGTGGGAATAAAAACAGAACTGAGAAATATTATTCTCCTAACTGAATACAATTTATTTGTCTTCCATTAAATTATAAACGACAAATAGTGAATATTTCACACTGCAATCCTTCACAATAAAAATACGTTGTGGAAATAAAAACAGCAACTGAGAAATAGATGCACACACATAATAAAAAAAATAGTGAATAATTCACACTGCAATTCTTCACTATAAAAATACGCTGTGGAAATAAAAACAGGAGCTGAGAGATATTATTCTCATAACTGAATACAATTTGTTTGTCTTCTATTAAATTATAAACAACAAATAGTGAATAATTCACACTCCAATTCTTTACAATAAAAATATGTTGTGGAAATAAAAATAGAAACTGAGAAATAGATGCACACACTTAATAAAAATGACACCGTTATTTTTGGACAATTGTCCCCAGAAAAACCCGAAGGGAAAACCAGTGTAGCAGATATAGAGAATTACAATTGGATGCCCAATTGGCAATCCTCTGACAATTTATCTCCATTGGAAATATACTGGGAAAATCTTTCCCCTCGCCGCTACTCAATTTGGCCCTCTATGGGAAACTCACACTTCCCAGCTAATTCACATTGTTGGACTGGAAATGTGCACTGCTTATTGGAGAAAATTCGTTTTGCCTCCAGAACACCTCCAAATGAGCTGTCCTACCTCTCTTTGCCTCTGGAAAGAATTTGCTTTGCCTCCTAGGACTAGATCCGGGCACTGGCAACTGAATCGATCCTTCTTCCAACGACTCGCACTGGCAATCTGGGCAACTCACACTGCAAAATATGGCCTCTGCTAGATAATTCAGCCTCTTTCTTGTCTGGACTCTGGATCACTGGAAAACCTCTTGAGAATTTCTCTGGAAATTCTCACTCCTGCAAACCCCTGCTACTATCTCTCCCTTGGCTCAAAGTGCACCTTGCTGAATACTGCGAACTGGGTAATTTGAACTGCCTTGCTCACTCGATGTGTCTTCTCCAATCCCTTCGACCTATTTTTATAATCTATTGCATGAGCATCAATGACCAAGATCTAATCGTGATCGATGGTGCAGATCATTTTAAACCATTTTTTTGAAAGTCTCTAGAGCAAAATCGATTCCCTCAATAAATACCCATTAATTAATCAATTTTCCCATGTTAGACTTAATTTTTTTTAATTATTGATCAATTAATTTAATTGAGAGGTTTCTAAGTGTTTTCTCCCCAAACCTTTCCTGGGTTTTGGAGACCTTATGTTCCTTAGCCTCTTTGACACCTTAGAAACTAAAACCTGTCTGATGCTACCATATCCATAAAAAACTAACACTGTCATCATCTGAGAATCTATTAAAATAGTGTCTACCTTGTCCTGAACGGCATCACTTACCAGCAATACTATTTATTTGTCAAACACAGCCAACAGCCTTTTGCAGTGGTAAATTATCACTAAATAATCTGGTTAAATCTTGTAATTTTCCCAGCAGTTTAATTACCAAAAGAAAATAGACCTTTAAAGGTGAAAATTGGGATTCATTTTGCACATTGTGAGCTGCTGCTGTTTGTGATTATGGGAGAGAAGAAACGTCTAGCATGTTTTCATGGCAAAAACTTCCAGTGGCTGCTGTTAGTTTATATTTAAATATAAATGAAAGGGTTTAGTTTTTAAATGCTCATTGATTTTTTCCAATTTTGTGTGTTAATGATCACTGTTCTTGTGGATCTGGCTCCAGTAGTTCCAAGTTGACTGGATAGATCAATCAATAATTGGAGAAGGATTTATTCTATCTCAAGAATTTGAATCTTGAGCCATAGGTTGTAATGCTTGATATCTAGCATTCATTCCCATCGGAGATTACTTGATATTGCCCAAAAGAAATCAGTTGTATATAATAATACAATCTAATTATGTCTTTAGACAAATGAGGCCTTTGCAAATTGTTGTGTTTTATTTTCAACTCCACAGTATGCTGACAATCTGGGTTGTATTCACACCTCAGAAAAATATTTACACCTGAATCTGTATATCTTGGGAATGCGACAATTATTTTTCCCTTTTCTTTTACATTTCGTAAAACAATAAAAATTACTGTTGTAAATGTTAGTTATATCACTACTGAATATGTTATCACAAGTGGAGAATACTGATAATGATGGGTACCTCATTCATGTTGCAGTCCTGACCGCAGCTACTGTGTCTGTGGACCATCTACAAAGAACATGGCAGAGAAGGAAATTTATGATATGAGGTCCAGTAAAGGAGTACAAATTATTCAGGTGAGAAAAAGATAAGTCATATTTGTTGGAGAATTATGCTTTCTTTGTTCAATATAATTGTACAAGGGTGCTGACAATGTTTGGTGAATTTGTTGCATGCTTCTGCCACAGGAGGTGAACAGGCAATCCAAGTTGACATCAAAGGCATGCCTTGAAGCTTCTGCAACAGACTCTGCAGGTTGTCATCGTGATTCCATCCTGTCAATGGCATCGGTCCAGCTAAACCAGAGGCTTTTGATTTCTAGCAGCCGGGATGGTGCAGTCAAGGTTTGGAAGTAGCAATTTCTAATTATAATATGGTGGTGTAGAATCATGGAAATTTTCTCTATGATAGCCAGCAATTTTTCTGTACCTCGGTGCTGTAATATATTCCTTTGTTACATTGTGGACATTAATTACATGTTAAAGGGGATATAGAGGCCTACATTCTAAATTATTGCAATTCTGTAAAAGTTCAGTCATAGAGGCCTATTCATCACGGGACACAGTTGTTTCATTGTATAAACATGCTGCTAAAGAGGATTCTGAGATTAGAGGAGAAATGCAGTTAAAATTGCGGAGTTATACATTTCTGATCCAAATTTCAAGGTTCTGTAACATAGAAAATCTATGGATGTATTTATTCCATGGAATGGAATCAGGTTTCTTAATCTATAAGAAATCTCTAATTGTTACCACGAGGTTTTCCTGGCCATTTAAAACATTATAAAATATCTGCTATTATTATCATGCTGTATGTATTAAGAGAGAGCACGCATGAGTATTTGCAAGCATAGAGACTTCAGAGAGATTTTATAAAAATCATGTGGGGGCATGCAAACATGTAGAGAGAGATTATGAAGTATCCTGGGATACACACATGAAGAGGCAGTGATCATGGAGGAAACTCATGATTTGGGTGTTCTCTTGTTGTAGAATGATTTTCTGTGGGATTCCTTTATAAAGGGTATCTACACAGAGGCACATGTATACACATTTACAGACTATAAGAAAATCCCTTCTCATCTGGAAGTTATCTTGTTTTAAGATGACTGTTCTGGGATTTACATTATATTATTTTTTTGCATGTTGTGATTCAACATTTTATATTCGTTAAGATTTTGCTTGTGTAAGCTTTTCCTACATTATTTCAATACAATGGTTGATCAAGGCATATAGAGCACAATGTTTCCTATTGTTTGATGCTAATATTGAGTCAGTGTGATTAAAATACTGCCTTATTTGATTTATTAAATATGCACAATTAAGTAATTACAGTTTAAGAAACGACATGAATTCATATTGTCTTTGTCAAGAAAGAGCCATTATTGTAATTGCTAGCAAATTTGAGGGCCATTTTGTTTGCAATGGCTGATATGCTTGAATAAATTAGAATAAAACAATTTTCAGCAAAGCTATCTCAACATTGTTACTTCTACTAATTGCAAACAAATAAAAATTTCAATGTACCAAGGCATACACGTTTTTGTAGGTTTTAGCACAAAATAATTGAATAATCTGAACAGAATTCTATATGAAATTCAAAAGAAACTATTTGAAACTTAACTAAAGAACTTGTGTTAAAGAATAACATGCGTGAAATGACCCTAATTCTATGTAGCACTGCCTTTAGTGCATTGTCCATAGGATTTACTATTTCTTTAGTTTGTAATATTGTTAGTACCAAGAGCAGAGTTCTTCTTGCGTCAAAATCTAGCCGGCCTTGTGAGGTTCTTGTTGCCTCAAAATATAGCAAGCCTTTCGAGGTTCATGTTGCCTCAAAATCTACTAGGCCTTGTGAGAGGCCTCACAAAACAAAGGCCAAACCTTGTTGCAACAATGAGGTGGATTGCCACTATCATCTCTGTGATCCTCCTCTTTAGTGTAATTACACCACACATGAGGCTTTCCAAGATTCACCTAAAGGATATTCTAAGCTAGATGGTTCAAGGTGATATGAATGAAAGGCTAAGGAAAGGTATTCTTCAATGGATGAGGGCACAATTCTCTATGTACAATAGTGTACCATATACAAAGCCTTCGAAGAGTCACATGTGGCCTAGGATTTCAAGATATAGATTAACAAGGAGATGTTTAGGAATACAAGCACCAAGGAAAAGGTTTCTAAAATGTTTTAATCAACAAAAAGAGAACTGTTAATTTTGGACAACTAGGTCCAAATTCCATGTTGTGATGCTTAGATGAAGATGCCAATATTTTTATTGGACTCCTCTTTCGGAGAGGTGCAAGATCGATCTAAAGATCATCTTGATTCGATGAGCAGAACATTTATTTTGAATTTATTCAAAATATGTGCAGGTCGGCCTGAATGTTTGGAGCCCCAACAGTTGTGTCACACACCCTCATTGATGGATATAAATTGATCAACGTTGGAGGACATTTTCACTCATCACATCCTCACACATTTCTCTCCCATCATCTGATTGGTTCGATCACCTTGGAGGCTCTTCTCTTCACACACGGGAAATTTCAGCAAGGAGAAAATTATGTTTTCGGCCTAGGGTTTCTACTGCAACATTGACCAACGTTGACTTTGGTCAACACATGGTAAAATTGACCTGAAACTCTCCCAATCTTTCGATTTCCTCAATCCACATTTTTTGGCATAGTTCTCGAGGCTGGATGTTGACTTTGACTTGGCTGCGTTGACCTTGTTGTTGTCGCTGTTTGCATTGATTGTTGATTGACAACGTTGACTTTCGTTGACTTTTGGGGTTGACTGTTCTGGTTGTCCTAGAGGGTTATGTGACACTTTTGGTTGGCTGATCGTATTGAGACTTTGCTGGTTGAAGCATCCAGTTGACCGTCGTAACGTACCAACACTTATATATTTTGGCTTGTCTTCTGTTGATCTACTGATATGTTCTTTTAGCATTTTACTTTCATGTTTATGTGATTGCTAACTGATAGTGGGATAAAAAGTAAAGTTGCATCAAGCATAGAACATCTACACAAATTTACATGGTATTAGAGCTAAGGTGAAGACAAAGCCCTAGTTTGTAGCAATCACCGAAGAAGAGCATGGGTTCCTCTTACTACAATGGCTTTAAGGCTGATGACAAATTCACTGGGAAGGATGACTTCCATGCCTGGAAGATGACATTGGATCTTATGTTGGAAGACCAAGATGTCATGGACTATGTGTAGGGTAAAATCCAAGAGCCTCCATCCACTGCAACTGCTACTGCTAAATCAAAGTACAAGAAGAGGGAAATCAAAGCAAAGCTGATTATAAGGGACTCAATTCATAAGAGTCTGGTTTCCTACATCTCTGAGCTGGGCACATCCAAAGAGATGTATGATAAGTTGGTCAACATGTTCAAGGTCAAAAATGTGAATCAAGTCCTATTCTTCAATAACCAATTGAAGAATCTGAAGAAAGGCAGGGATGAGTCTATTCAATCATCTTTTCTGAAGCTGACCGAAATCAGGAATAATTTGCTGGCTATTGGGGAGACAATAGCTGACTGAGAGATTGTTCTCACTGCACTTGGAGGTCTCTCATCCAAATGGCATGTATTCAACACTACCATTCTCAATAACAATGTCATTCCTGATTTTGACGAAGTATTATCGAGATGCGTACAAGAAGAGACAAGGATGAAGGAATATGAAAATGAAGGAAATGCTGCCTTCGCTCTTCATACTAAGAAGAGCTTTGGTGGTCCAAGGAACAAAGGAAGAGCAGAGGCCCAAGGAAAGAAAGGCAAGTGTTACACTTGTCACAAGCCAGGTCACTATGCTAGAGAATGCCCTTTCAAGAAGGATTCTCTTGAGGATGATGACAACAACAACAACCAGAGTAATGACACTCAAAGGAACAATAGGTTCAAAGGAAAGAGGAAGGCTCCCTCCGGCGGAAATGGGCAACCTTTCAAAAGGTCGAGAAATTCTAGGTATGAGGAATCAAATGTTGTTGATAAAAGAAATGAATTCATCCTTGTATCTGCCCTCTCTGCTATATCTCCACTCGACACTATGGATGTCTGGTTGATAGGTAGTGGTGCCTCAAGGCACATCACTGGGTTCAAGGAAGCACTTTCTGATATGGTTGAGAAGGATACTAATTTGGAAATTATCCTTGGAGATAATGCCACATATCTCGTGAAAGGGATAGGGACTGTGACCCTCCACTTGTTTTAAGGTCAAGTCCTCTGTTTGCAAGATGTACTATATGTACCTGATTTGAATAAGAACCTTGTGTCTATATCGGCCATGGAAGACAAAGGTTTCAATGTGGCATTCATTGATGGGAAGGTGCGTCTCTGGAAGAAGAGTTTCAAGGAAGCTATCACGATTGGGTTTAGAGTTGATACACTCTACCAGGTTGGAGGAAGTCCACTGGGAGTGATACTATTCGACAGACTGTACTATGGCACCAGAGGTTTGGACACCTTCACTACAAGGCCCTTCCTGAAGCAAGGAAGGTGGTGACGGGGATGCTTGAGTTCACAAATAATGATGAAGGTGTATGTAAGGGTTGTGCCAAAGGAAAGCATACAAGGGGACCTTTCCCCTCAAGTGTCACAAACACCTCTGATGTCTTGCAATTGATACATTATGATCTATCTGGTATGCTGCCCGTGACATCCTTGGGAGGATGTTCTTATTATATGACGTTCATAGATGAATTCTCTCACAAAACCTGGATATACTTCTTGAAAAATAAGGATGAGGCTGTCATGTGGTTTCGTACCTTCAAAGCCTTGGTGGAAAATCTAACAGGGAAGAAGATCAAGATTTTGAGGACCGATAATGACACTAAATATGAGACGAATGAGTTCAAGAACTTTTGCAGAGAAGATGACATCAAGAGGGAGACCACAATGTTTGTGGGCTACAACAAAATCTCGGAGGCCTATAGAGTCTATGTGCATGGTCAAAAGGAAGTGGAGATATGCCACTATGTTACCTTTGATGAAGATGCTTCCCTGAGGAAAGTAATCAATCTTTCGAGATCTGAGGAAGATCATGAAGGAAGGCCTGGAAATCAAGAAGAACCGAAGGATGAGACGATGCCCGATGTTGAAGGATCGATGGACCCTATTGATCCACCTCCTTCAATGAGGAAAAGACCATCATGGCTCAGGGACACTCTTGAGGATGCCGAGAATCATATGGCCCCAAGGGGGACATTATGTGAAAGCAAGAAGCCGAATAGATACCAAGGGTATCTAGCAGCCATGAGTACTATCATACAATTTGAGCCTGGATATTTTGAGGAAGCCGTAAAGCATCAAGTCTGGAAGGATGCCATGCACAAAGAATATGAGTTCATTATGAAGAATGATGTCTGAAATGTGGTTCCGAGACCAGAGGACAAAACAGTGGTCACCTCGAAATGGCTCTACAAGATCAAGCATGGATCTGATGGAAGTGCTGAAAAGTTCAAGGCAAGATTCGTTGCCTGTGGCTTCTCTCAAAAGGAAGGTGTAGACTATGATGAAATATTTGCACTTGTGGCCCGATATACCACCATCTGATCTATCATAGCCTTCGCTGCTACGCAAGGATGGAGTCTTCATCAGATGGATGCAAAGACCACATTTCTGCGTGGTGCGATAAAGGAAGATGTGTATGTGGAGCAACCTCTGGGGTTCGAAGTCAAGGATCGGGACACCCATGTTTGCAAGGTTGAAGAAAGCACCCAGAGCTTGGTACGAGAGGATAGATAGCTCCCTGATGAAGCTGGGCTTCGCTTGTAGTAATGTTGATCCAAACCTTTACTTCAAGGTTGATAGAGAAAAGCCTCTCATTCTGGTGCTGTATGTGGATGACCTTTTCTTGACAGGTTCTGACCCTCTCATTCATCAGTGCAAGAGGGAGCTCATTGTTGAGTTCGAGATGAAGGACCTAGGAATGATGCATTACTTCCTAGGCTCAGAGGTCTATCAGAGACCTAGCGAGTTTTTCCTTTCTCAAGGAAAATATATTGTGAAGTTTCTCGAAAGATTTGGTATGGTGGACTGTAAGTCCGTGTCGACACTGATGGAGCTCAACTTTAAGAAGTTGAGTGGCAGCACTGCTAGGCCCGTGCTAACAAATTCTACTAAGTATCATCAACTCGTAGGGGCCCTGATGTTCTTAGTGAACACCCGTTCAGATGTATGTTTTGCAGTGAACACTTTGAGTCAACACATGGCTGATCCTCATAACATTCATTGGTTTGGTGCCAAGAAACTCTTGAGATATCTCTGGTGCACGATAGACCATGGATCGAGATACACTTTCGGGAGCATGACACTCCATGGATAAACTGATGCCGATTGGGCTGGCAGTGTGGTGGATCGCAAGAGCACATTTGGATGTTGTTTCACATGTAGGTATGCTTCGAGTAGGAAGCAGAAGTCGGTAGCCTTAAGCACCGTTGAGGCCGAATACATTGCAACATGTATGGCATGTTGTGAAGTCACTTGGTTGCGAAAGCTTTTCAGTGAGCTGTTTGAGCATGTGCTAGATGCCACCGTTATCCTTTGTGATAACTAGAGAGGGATTCATTTGTCAGAGAATCCCGTGTTCCATGATCGATCCAAGCATGTTGATCGCTGGTACCACTCTATCCGGGATATGGTACAACGAGGCGCTGTAAGGCTCGATCATATAGGAACTGATGAGTAGGTCGCAGATATTCTCACAATGCCCTTAGGGAAGGTCATGTTCCTAACCTTCTGTGAGAATCTTTGAATCGTGGAATGACCCTATTTTGAGGGTCCTGTTGGACGATGAGCTCTTGGAGCTCTAGGGGGCTTTGGGGATAGATTCTCGGAGCTATAAGCAACCACAGGGCTAGGCTTGCCGAACCTTGTTGGTGTGCTTCTACCCCACCGTTATGATGATTGAGTTGATTCACCTCTCATGATCTGTGCCCCGTATGCATCCTACCCATTGAGTCTCGGGGTCATGGGAAGTACCTCTCATTTGGCTAGTGAGGTGGGAAAAGCTAGAGACTAGTAGCAAAGATTGATTGATGTACTCTCTATCTAGGATGGCACATGCCCAACCAGTTGATCTAGGATCAAGTCTAGTGAGGTTTCAAACCTCCAACTGACTTCAGGTCAGTGAAACTAACTTCGGGTTAGTATATGACTCTCTTGAGTCCAAGTGAGGTTTCAGACGTCCAACTGACTTTGGGTCAGATAAACCAACTTTGGGTTGGTATGAGATTCTTTTTGAGTCCTATAGAGGTTTCAGACCTCTAGGCTGAATCTGTCAGCCGGGAATGATGTCTTTGTGACTGACCCACTTCTGTTCTAAAATAAAGAAGCCAACAAAGCAAGTTATGGCGAGATGACACACGATGTTTGGATTGCACAGGTGGATGGAGTTCTCCCTAGTTGAGAGGGAGTGCTAATTTTGGACAACTAGGTCCAAACTCCATGTTGTGATGCTCAGATGAAGATGCCAATATTTTTATTGGACTCCTCCTTCGGAGAGGTGCAAGATCGATCTAAAGATCATCTTGATCCGATGAGCAGAACATTTATTTTGAATTTATTCAAAATATGTGCAGGTTGCTCTGAAGGTTTGGAGCCCCAACAGTTGTGTCACACACCCTCATTGATGGATATAAGTTGGTCAACGTTGAAGGACATTTTCACTCATCACATCCTCACACATTTCTCTCCCATCATCTGATTGGTTCGATCACCTTGGAGGCTCTTCTCTTAACATGTGGGAAATTTCAGTAAGGAGAAAATTTTGTTTTTGGCCTAGGGTTTCTACCGCAGCATTGACTTTGGTCAACACATGGTCAAATTGACCTGAAACTCTCCCAATCTTTCAATTTCATCAATCTGCATTTTTTGGCACAATTCTCGAGGCTGGACGTTGACTTTGACTTGGCTACGTTGACCTTGCTGCTGCTGCTGTTTGTGTTGATCGTTGATTGACAGCGTTGACTTTCATTGACTTTTGGGGTTGACTGTTTTGGTTGTCCTAGAGGGTTGTGTGACACTTCTGGTTGGCTGATCGTATTGAAACTTTGCTAGTTGAAGCATCTAGTTGACCGCCGTAACACACCAACACACATATATTTTGGCTTGTCTTCTGTCGATCTAGTGGTATGTTCTATCAACATTTTACTTTCTTGTTTATGCGATTGCTAACTGATATTGGGATAAAAAGTAAAGTTGCATCAAGCATAGAACATCTACAAAAATTTACAAGAACCTTCAAATTAAACCCCAAGTTTAAGTGCTACATAAGATTAGGTTTTATCTAGGGCATGAATTGCTTAGGGTGGATGATGGTTAACCCTAATAGGGTAAATTCAATCAAAGTGATAGATTTTGAGTACAAAGGATCAACAAAGATGAATTCAATCCAAACAAGATCCAATGTCCATCCAAAGGATACCCTAATTGAATTTGGCCCTATAACCTAGTCCTAACAACTTGCCTTCAAGGAATCAGAAGAATAAATGAGAAGAAAAGAGTTTTTTATAATTTTGAGCACCACAAGGATTTCCAAGAGTCTTTAGGGCTAAATTGAAGAGAAATTGAATTTGAGTAAGAGGGAAAACCCTAGTTTTCACTTGATAAACCCTTTTTTTTGTGATGGGAGAAATTAAATATGGAAAGCTCTCTAGGAGGCCCCTTGTGGTATTACAAATTTAGCATGCTATAATCAAACAATATTTTCCATAAAAAAATATGCATTTAGACATGGAATAAGAAAATCTCTAGCATGCATTATCACATGAAAAACAATAAAAACCTGCAATTAGACTTACATTTCTTCCAAGAAATGGTAGTCTTTCAATCTCAAAAAGACATCTCTAAGAAAAATTATTCTCCAATAACAATAACTTTGAAAATATCACGTCTCCAGGAGTAGTGAGTTACATCTACTGAAGTCAAGGTCTCAAGGAAGCTAAAATCCAAAGTGATGATAAAGAAATATATGCTCTATTTACGTCTATGCTAAAGTCAAGGTCTCAAGGAAGCTAAAATCCAAATTGATGATAAGGAAATAGATGCTTTACTAATATGAAGTCTGTCACTTTGATTTGTTAAAAATCCCTATGACAAGTTTAATTTTGAGTGTACATGAAGAAAATGGGTTATAACCCAGTAGCTCAATACAATAAAATAAGCTACTAATAGCCCACATGCATGGATCAAAACTCCTCCCAAGCATAACATCATGTCTTGTTAGGGCTAATAAAGCTCCAAAAATGCTAAAAATGGGATAGATGCATCTCTAAGCATCATAATCAACCATGGGTTGAGGGTAAGCCATCAAATCAAGCCTCAAAATGGTTCCATATGTCAAAAGCCATCTCTGGGTGCCCTACCTCATCTCTATGGGGGCCATCAAGACAACACGTTGCAATTTCTCTTAAAGCGTTGGGGCTCCATGAGGTGGTATAAGCCCTCCCTAGTCATGTTGGGGATGACCATCATAATATGGACTATGGATCAAGCCATGCCCACCAAACGGTGTCCAGGCCAACTTGAAGGCATGTTGGATTCATTTCATCAAGAATCCCTAACTCTGAGTATAGTTGTAGTGTCCCCTAATAATTATAAAATAATAAATAATATATAAATAATATAATATAATTAAATAAATAAGTAAATAAATAATAAGTCAAATAATAAATATAATAGTAAACCATAACTTCTAAAATAGTAAATAATAAACTGGAGTCTTAAACAGTAAATAAGTGAAGATAAGAGTTAATTAAGAAAAAGTTAATTAACAAAAGTAAAAATAGAAATAAATTAAGGTAGAGTTAAACTAGAAACTATAAAAATAAGTAAAATTGAACAAAAAGTAAGTTAAACTAAGAGAAACACTAAGTTAAGTAAAAACTTAAAATAAAGAAATAAAGGTTGCATGTTGACACACTGAATGTGTGTATGTGGTTCCCATTCCATTGTTTGGTCTATTTAATAGACATTGAGGAAGATTCATGGATCATTCTTTCATCAATTCAGTATTGTGAGGCAAAAGATACCCTACAGTAGTACGTTACCCTACAGTAGTACGTTGATTGAGGGTGTCGATTGAAGGCTTGGGGGTGGCCAGTTATGGAAAGATTATGTGCAGCTAGCCTATGGTTGGGTGGAGAGTTGTCCCCAAAACTTTTTTGCGGTTAGCAGGATTCAAATAGCATTCAACTTTGGAGTTTCAAGTAAGGAATATCGCCATTACAGGTAAGTTGTTTTTGCTTCGTGTTTCTAAAAATTCTATGATGATTAGCTAAACAATTTTTGGGTTGATTATTAATTGTTTATTTGATATAATTAATTACATGTTAAATTTGGGATTGTTACATATGGTATCAGAGCGGATTTCAACTCTATGTGACCTTTGGGTAAAAGTTTGAAAAAAAAAATTATTTAACAAATTATTTATAATTTTTATGTGTTTTTTTAAATTTAATATATTAAAAATACAAAGATTAAATTTTTAACAAAATATACATTCAAATTAATATTCATATATTTATATTGAATACTTAGTTACAGTTATTAAATAAACACTATTATTATAGGGGAGAGGAATAACCTGTTTCTGAGTTTTTATTAATAACTCAACGTTTTGGACTGTCTATGTGAGTCCATCATCAGGGGTAGAAATATTAATATAATAACACTATTATTTATTTAACTTTATATCACCTATTACCAAAATATTAATATAATTATATACATGCTACCTAAAATACTATTATAATATTATTTAAAATAATTAGATAGGAATTCCACATACCTCTTGTTTACATGCATGCAGATTCCAAATATATTATCAATTTTTTATTTTATGATTTTTAAAATAAAGAATTAATACAATTATATACATGCTACCTAAAATACTATTATAATATTATTTAAAATAATTAGATATGAATTCCACATATCTCTTGTTTACATGCATGCCGATTCCAAATATATTATCAATTTTTTATTTTATGATTTTTAAAATAAAGAATTTACATCCATGCAGATTTCATATATATTATCAATTTTTATTTTTTTTATTTTATGATTTTTAAATATAAATGATTTACATGCATGTGGATTTCAAATATATTATCAAATTTTTATTTTTGTTTTTAACTTGTTTACATGTTGATTCCCAAATATATTATCAAATTTTATTTATTTATTTTATGATTTTTAGAATAAAGGATTTACATGCATGCAGATTCTAAATATATTATCATATATATATATTTTAAACTGTTTACATGCATGCGGATTCCCAAATATATTAACAAATATATATATATATATATATATATATATATATATATATATATATATATATTATCAAATTGCATGCATGTAAATGTTTATATTATAAATTTGCATGCATGTAAATGTTTATATTATCAATTTTTTTTTTAAATTTTATGATTTTTAAAAATAAAGGATTTACATTATCAATTTGCATGCATGTAAATGTTTATATTATCATTTTTTTTTAAATTTTATGATTTTAAAAAATAAAGGATCTACATGCATGCGGATTCCAAATATATTATCAATTTTTATTTTTATTTTTAACTTGTTTACATGCATAGAGATTCTCAAATATATTATCAATTTTTTATTTTATTTTATGATTTTTAAAAATAAAAGATTTACATGCATGGAGATTCCAAATTATTTAGTTATTTTATTTAATATAGTAAATTATTTGGCTAGTTTAAAACATACAACCCTGAAATTTATGCATGATGGTCTTTTCTTAAGATTAAGAAAACTATTACATAAGAAAATGAATGATTTAAAAGTTTTTGTTAGTTTTATATCATATATAAAAGTTTAATTAATTATAAATAAGAATGTAGGAATAGGAAATTAGTTTATAAATATTATATATGCTTATATATATTTTATTGATTAATAAAATAGTTAATACATAATTTAATATTAATTGTTAATTAATTAAATATACAATTATTAGAGAGACCTTTGGGTTATTGTTTTCATGATTAATTATTATAAATAGATTTTTTCAATTATTTATTTTTTTCATATTTATAGAGAAAATTTCAAAAAAAAAAAAACTAATATTCATGGAATCTATAAATGACAACCACTAAATCAATAAGTTATACATGTGGCCTCGAACTTAGGAAACTTTATGTAATCAACATTTAACCAAGACTTACTTTCATTTTTATTTTTATTTTTCTAAACTCAGACTTAAATTTGCCAACTTCATTTTTGGAAGTTGGGGTCTAACTGTTAGTTTATTCTAGTCGTATTAATCATAGCACACTCAAAAATATTCATTAAAACTCCCATAAATTCCTTTGGTGAAATGTATTTACAAATAAAAAATAAAAAATCTTGTAGTAGTAGTGTTTGAATCTTCTTCTTTTTTTTTTTTTTTTTTTTTTTAATGGTGGAAATGGGTTCAACACCATCAAAAACCTCTAAAGCACCTAAAATATAACTTGGAGTTACAAAAATCCCTGCTGGATTTTCTTATAATCTTACTGGAATTTCCATGATTTTTCAGGGCAAAAAAGCAATCTAGTTAGACTATGACATTTTGTTTAGGTTTGAATTATACTTTATTTAAATAGAAAGAATTAAATATTATCATTGATTGATATTGCTTTTTGAATGTGTATATGAAAGAGAAAATAAGGATTCAAGGGATTTAATATGATAAGAGATAATATTAATATTATTTTATGGGTAATGAATATTCAACTATGAAATAAATTAATGTTGATATGAGAAGATTAATTATGAAATCAATACTGTAATTGGCATAAGATTTTATCTCGTCTTATATTATTTGAAAATGGTACAAATTGATAAATTTATCTATTGACACAACTTGATAAATTTATCTATTGGCACAACTTGACAATGGGATATGAGGAATATACATGTATGAAGATCAATTGGTTCCTTAGCTCTAAAATTGTTGAAATTGAATTATAGAGGTTTTGTGGTTGTACAAGGGCTATGAAATGCTTACTAGTGGTGAAGAGAAATATTACATCTATTTGGGATTAACTATAGAGAAATTAATGTTGTGGTGACATGTACAACAATGAGCTAGTGTTTAAGAATGAGATTGTTCTTTGTGAATTATGGGTGACCTATTGAGATTAGTGGATGAAAGTATGGTCCATTGGTTGAATATCTTGCATGAATGAAGTATGTAATCAATACAACTCATGAGGGTTATGATCATAGGATACACATTGATTGGGAAGAATATCCATATCAATTAGTGTGTTGTGTTCTCCCATATACTAGAAAGAGGACCTACAAGCATAAAACATTGAGATCGAATCAAGATGAGTCATGTAGTGATGATGACTTAATAGTTTTTAGATGATTGAATGACTAAGATTATAATAACATGAATTTAGAGGATTGTTTACTTATGGTGGTTGAAATCATTAACAACACCCATTGGTTATCTTGCTTCGAGGATGTTTCTTCCTAAGAGGGAGAATGGTAATAAAGGAACTATAAGTATCACAAGGGTAAGAAATCAATAAGAAGGGGTAGCTCATTTTAGAACATAATGGAATATTTTGGAATAATCATAACTTTGTACTCTAAAGGTATCCCTTGAATGAATAATTTGGTGGCAAATGATTGTGGAATTTTAGAATTATCTCCATACGAGAACATGATGAGAATCAATAAAGTATATTTAAGGATGATGCATACAAGGAAGAAAATATTGGCAACCAACTAATGAAGTGAATAATTATGGTAATAATGAAGGTCATTTTGAAGGAACTTGGAAAGTATGATAACCTATATTAAAGAAATAAATCCATAATAAAATTGATCAATTAAGGGAGATAATTTGTGGGCATGACAACATCTATAATAGTTTTTTCCTTTAATGCAAGAGCCACATTATACATTTTTCCATAGGTGACTAACTACATGCATGAATTATGGAAATCAGGATGTATGATTAGGCAATTATATTAGTTTAATGAATTAAAACATGAAATGATAAGTGGATTACATTTGATAGCCACCTTATTAAACTTATTTATAGGGTATTACCCAAGTTGGGGAATGGTAACAACATTTCCAAAGTGTATCAATGTTATGCATTTAAGAGAGGAGGAAAAGAAACCACAATGACTGGAGGTGAGAAATTAAAGCCAATTTGGTAATATGTTTTTAAAATTGAACAAAGTGAAGAGTTTTTATTGTTGAAGCTAGTAGACATGGAATATTAGGTAAATGAGACCAATGTAAAAATAATTTGTATCTATGAATATTCGATATGAGGAAGTGAAGGGGTGATTCCATCGAAAAGAAAAATCTCTTAAAGATATGATGAGTGGATTGATCAACATGATTGGTAAGGGTCAAAGTGATGACATCTAAATTTAGAAGTGTCAAGGTAGGAAATTATGAGCACTTGTAATTGGTGAGAAATGATAAGTGATAAACTAGGAAAGTGTTTCAAGGATAATGAATGTTTAACTTTTGGAAAAAGGAAGACACTCTGTATACTAATCAGAAAACACCGAGCATGATACTTTGAGAATGATTACACATAAATTGGCAGAAGAAGTGAGAATCAAATAATAAAGGGTGTATTTGAATAAATGTCACTCATGAGTGGATTGATGATCTAGTGTTACTTCATATAAAACAACTTACTACCGTGTATCAGTAGTATTGAAAGAAGTTATTTCCAAACACATGGGGCATACCAAATCATTCATGAATGACAATGGTGGTAGTAATTCCATGCATTTCAAATTCTAAACTTAATATTTAATAAGTGAAAATTAAGGTGGAAGAATCCCTAGTCCAACCTGAAGATGAGTGAATCTATGATAAAAGAGATCAAGTGGGAACTTGATGAGATAAGAAAATCTTTTTAAATATGAACACTGACAATTATGTGAGTGATGGATAAATCACCAAGCGACAACAAGCCCTCATGCAGGTGGATTAAGCATAACATAAGACTTAAATAAGGATGACCTCATGTATGGGTGTCATTGGATAAAAAAATATGTATAATGATCATGGAATTTTAAATTGATATTGATGATTTAAATGATCATACAACCAATAATATATTAACAATGAATTTCACTAAATTTTCCTTGAGGAAGGAAGAATATATGATGAGAGGTTAAGGCCCAATATGATATATGATGATAGATTAAGGCCCAAGATTATGAGGCTCATTTAAAATTTAAAGATGTACTTAGATGAGTATACCTACGGTGTAAATAGTCAACTTACTAGTAGAAAGAACAAGAAATTATTATTGAAAAGTAGTTGGTATCTTGATGAAAATATGACACTAATAGTTTTGATGAGATAACATAGATCCTAGAAGGAAGTTGAATAATCTTAGTTCATTGTAGGTATTCAATGTTTATACAAGCAAATGAAATTGATTTTCTGATGAATCATGATAAGAATTATTGTTCTATTTTTGATAAGTATTGAGAGGATATGAGGATAATGATGAACATGTGGTTTGTTATGATAATGATGTTGTATGCTCATGATGGATATGATATGCATAACGTGGCATAGGAATTATGATGTTATAATATGAGGTTATATTAACATTTGGTTAGTTTATTATGTAATTCCCTGATATATATTTGATGCGAATATGTTGATGTTAAAACTTATGATGGTATTTCCTAAGGTGAAGCATGTGGTAATTGCATGCAGATTTTATGACATGCATGAGCATGTCATTCTTTACTATTCATAATGTTGTGATTAACAATGATGTTATGTTATCATGATAGCATGCAAGAGTTGGCATGTGGATTATTTTTTATGATGTTATGATTATAACTAATGCATTGGATGCATGTTGAGATGTGGTGACTGACAAGAACTCTACAAATGAGACGAGAGGGCCGAATTATTTGATGATCTCATGGGAGCCCATACCTACGAGGGAGAATAAGTAACACCATATGGACTGGGGACAAACTTAATCAACACTACATATGCCAGAGGTTCCTTTGTCTTGTATAGCTCTTGAAGGGCTGTGGGACCATCTTGAGGAGGCCAAGGGCCTGATATTGTAGGCCAAGTGCTTGGTATTGGATTGTAAGCCGAAGTCTGGAAGTGGGTGTAAGACTTCGATGCTTTGGGTTGTGCACCTTAGTGAGTGTGGAGGGAGTGGTCCAACCTTGCGAGATGCACAGAGTCATTGAGTACTGGGACCAGATACCTGCCTTGGGGCAGATGAGGTCTAAATCGGGCACGAGCCTTGGGGCCAACCTTGGCTATGGTAGAGACCGGGGAGGCTTATGCCTGGTTTCGAAAGTGGGAAAAAGGACAGAGATTCCTTGATATTTCCCCGGTGTTGTGGGAACTTTCGATGCTTGTTGGTTATACTAGTTTAGTAGAGGGTGTAGGTCACACATGAAGTAATAAATAACTAAATAAATAATATATTATAATTAAATACTTAACTTTAGGACGAAGTTCCTTGAAGAGGGGGAGTATGTAATGTCCCCTAATAATTATAAAATAATAAATAATATATAAATAATATAATATAATTAAATAAATAAGTAAATAAATAATAAGTCAAGAGAATAATAAAAATAATAAATATAATAGTAAACCATAATTGGAGTTCTAAATAAAATAGTAAATAATAAACTGGAGTCCTAAACAGTAAATCAATAAGTGAAGTTAAGAGTTAATTAACAAAAGTAAAAAATAGAAATAAATTAAGAAAGAGTTAAACTAAGAAATTATAAAAATAAGTAAATTTAACAAAAAATAAGTTAAACTAAGGGAAACACTAAATTAAGTAAAAACTTAAAATAAAGAAATAAAGGTTGCATGTTGACACAGTGAATGTGCGCATGTGGTTCCCATTCCATTGTTTGTTCTATTTAATAGACATTGAGGAAGATTCATGGATCATTCTTTCATCCATTCTTTGGAGGGAAAGGTATTGTGAGGCAAAGGATATCCTAGCAGTAGTACGTTGATTGAGGGCTCGGGGGTGCCCAACTGTGGAAAGGTTATGTGCAACTAAGCCTATGGTTGGGTGGAGAGTTGTCCCCAAAACTTTGTTGCGGTTAGGAAGATTCAAATAGAGTTCAACTTTGGAGTCTCAAGTAATAAATATTACCATTATAGGTAAGTTGTCTTTGATCATGTTTCTGAAAATTCTATGATGATTAGTTAAACAGTTTTTGGGTTGATTATTAATTTTTTATTTGATATAATTAATTGTATGTTAATTTTGGGGTTGTTACAATAGTGATCTCAACTTTAAGCATTTGAGGGTGCTTTGAGGTGTCAATCAATTTTTGGAACTATCAAAGTGCTCAATACTTTGATGTGGAGAGACAATGCTAGTTCTACAAGGTCATCAATGCTCTCTAAAGTGTAGTATGACCTAGGTGTCATGTGGAGTACTCATGGAGTGGGTGTGCCCTCAAGACATTTGTTTCTCTATGAAGGACCACCTAGAAAAACTATTTCAAACTCAAATGATTAGAGACAATGACCATAAGTACATTATAGTGGCCTATAATTAATTGTTAAGGACATAGTAAAACTTCAATTTGGGGATAACCTTAAAATATCTAATTAGATCAAGTCTTGTAAAAGTTTTTTCTATCTTGTTAGAGGTGGCTAGATGTTCAAACCTGATAGGGGCTTCCTGCCCTTAAGGGAAGGTGAAATGTCCAAGGTCAACCCTTCAGTTAATGTGTGTTTATGCTAGTAGTAACAACAAAGGGGAAAGCCTTTATGGCTTGGTGCATCATGGGACTAGCTAATGAGAGTCCATAATCTTAAGTGTATAAATATATGGAGGCATGAATTGCTATTTTTTTTTGGCCTATTATTTTCATTTCTTTGGTGCACATTTTACCTTTTTTTATAATGCTTTGATAAGGAGCATAGCTTAGGGTGTCCAAACTTGCTTGATGATGTAGTATTTATTTAACCCTCAAGGATGAGTCAATTTCTCGCTCATACGATCTGGGATATGCAATAGTTCTTTTATTATACGATGGAGCATCTAGTACCTAAGAATTGATTGATGACTAATGAGAGGGGTAGAGGTCATGCTATGATTTTGCCATGTGTTAGTCAATGTTGTGGCCATCCTTTGCATTTTAACTTTACTTTTTTATTTTTTTATTGCTGTGGCCTTATTATTGCATTTTAAATTTTGTTCTTTTTGTTATTGTGGCCATTTTTATTTTTTATTGTTTTGGTTATCATATACTTTTATATTTCTTTTAGTTTCATCGAAATCCAGGGAAAATTTTCTAGCCTTGACTCAAGGATGTGGATGTGAGGGTGCCAAATCCCAATGAACCAAGGACAACAAATTTGAAGTACGGATGTGAAATTAAGGGAATGGTGAAAGGTGTTAATTATGGAATAGTTATGAACAAGAAACTTCAATCCAAGTTTCCCAAGTAGTGCTCCTCTTATAAACCTAATCCTTAGATGAGGTCCCATTGACCTAGGGCTAAGGACTAACCCCTTTGGTAAGGTGAGAGAATAATTTTGTAGTCAATATCGATCAATCATACAGATCACTCTATCCATGTTAGAATGCTCAAAACATTAAGTAAAATCACTTGATTGCAAAATGGTTAAAGTGCATTTCTAATGGTTACCCCTTTCATTCAAGAGGAATGTTGGATGGTGAGAGGTGTATGACCGGTGCAAAAGGTGGAGGAATGTGTCGTATCATCATAATTGAGCAATGCATAGGGGAATGTTGGGTAGTTAGTTGTCTAGGATAGGAGAAAGGTTTTCTCCTATGGGGTTACTGTTAAATTTAGGTTAACATGTTCTTGCTTAAGAAAAATACTCCAAATTCCAGATTAGTCCATATGTTAGTCCATTTCACTTTTATTAGCACTGAATCATTATCATTGATAGCAACTTAAGAAAGAAAATATATGATCGAATCATAAGACACGCCAAGACAAAAGAACACAAGTATATGGCTCAAGCTAAGGAAAAACGCCAAGATGGGGAAAACCCTATATCGATTCTTCTTATTATTAATATCGAATCTTTAGCAAAGAGAGAGAGAGTACAATAATATCGACTTGCCATATCATCATAATTGAGAAATGCATAGGGAAATGTTGGGTAGTTGGTTGTCTAGGATAGGAGAAATTTTTTCTCCTATGGGGTTACTGTTAAATTTAGGTTAACATGTTCTTGCTTAAGACAAATACTCCAAATTCCATATTAGCCCATATGTTAGTCCATTTCAACTTTATTAGCACTGAATCATTATCATTGATAGCAACTTAAGAAAGAGCATATACGATCGAATCATAAGACACGCCGAGACAAAAGAACACAAGTATATGGCTCAAGCCAAGGAAAAACCCCAAGATGGGGAAAACCCTATATCGATTCTTCTTATTATTAATATCGAATGCTTAGCAGAGAGAGAGAGTAAAATAATATTGGCTTTCCATTTGAATTTCTAATAACAATGTACTTAGACAGGAAGAAGGCACAATCAATCCTTAGATCTGACAAAAACATGCTTCAAGAGTTGTTGTAATATTGATCATTGGTTAGGTTTTACTGATGACCTGTCGTGCCTTCTTTTCTCATCTCATAGTCTTCCACAATCCTAGTGGTAGCCCTATAATCCTTTCTAATCTTATCCGCAGTTACGACTGGGTATATATCTTCCTAAACAAGAGATATAGGTCTGCGGCCTATTCTGCAACACATAAATGCCACTTGGCTTGAGGTTTCAAGATTTACAGGCCTGCGACTTATGGGTGATATCATAGAATAAAAGATTCCAGCTGAAGGAGAGATCCAAACCCAAAAGACATGCCCAAACATTATCCAGAATAACCCTAAAGCCTAAGGACAACTGCATTCTATGAACACATTCCGATGTATCAAATGAGATTGGAGAATGCCCTTAAATATAATTAGACATGGTGTTTTGTCCTTATGGAGGTGAAGTTGACTTTGACATTTGGAGGTAGATTTAAATTTCAAATTCCCCCCCTTAATAAAATCATGACTTATAGATTTTATTTTGAATAAATAAATAATTTTCCTTATCCAAATTTGACGATCTTTAGATTTATTTTGGTTCTGTCAAAGAGAGGAATTCAATGTTGTAATTATCTTCCCTAGAGGAGTTGTTCAAAGTGAAATTTGGCCCTAGTTTCCAATTTTAACACTCCCTCTCAACTAGGGAGAATTCCACCTTCCATTCCATCCATCATCATAGATAATCACGCCATCCTGACACCATGAACCATCTCTGTAACTCATCTCCGCTCTACTTTTCTCTGATGAACACTCATATGAATAATAAAGAAGAATCGATTGAGAGTGAGTCACAAGACCTTGCCACTCTCCATTGACAAAAATTTAGTCCACATAATCAAAGAGAAAACTCCAATCGGACTTGATCCCAAGTGATCAAGTTGAAGAACACCATGCATCCTAGATATAGGGAGTACAACAGTACACGATGTGTCCATCGATAGTGCTATGGTCCCAAACTAATTTTCCCAACTACTTGGCCAGATGAGAGGTATTCCCGTGTGTTCCACACTACATGGGTAGGATGATGCAAGAACATAAATAGGGAAAGAATATATCACATCCTGCTCACAATCACTCGTAGGGAAAGGGGAAACCACATCCTACAAACACATGTCATAATCACATGTAGGGCAAGGATGAACCACCTCCTACAGTCGCATATCACAATCATCGTAGGGAAAGGATAAACCACATCCTACAAGTACAAACAAATTTCATAATCACACGTAGGGAAAGGATGAACCATGTCCTATACGCATGAAAACCAATAATAGTAGGAATGATCCTACACGTGGGGAAAGGATGAACTACATCCCACTGACATGTCAACCACAAATCATAGGGAATAAGCACCCTACATGTGGGGAAAGGATGAACCACGTCCCACTGACATGTCAAAATATGCCTATAAGCATCACTCGCTGGGTATCTGCAGGAGAAGGTGAACCACTCATCCTAATCATATGCCATAGGAGAAGGTGAATTTATCATCCTATGCATATCTCATCAATCGTAGGGGAAGGAGAACCACTCACCCTACACACATGTGTCATCAACCATCATGGGGTATCACAGGGGAAGGTGAAACAGTCACCCTATACACCTCGCACCTATAGGGGAAGGTGAACCACTCACCCTATGGTCACTCATAACTAAAGAAGTACACCAAGTTCCCAAGAACGCTTGGGGCTCAATGTTCAGCTGAAATCCTCTTACTAGGGTTTTTCCATGATTCCTAACTTCTTTCTGAAGGAAGATAAACTTTATCTTTAAAAAATAGTTTCCTCTTAAGAAATGAGAGGAACATCATTTGTTGGACATACATCATTAATTAACATCACATCACCATTTGAATGTTTAAAAGGAAATCTTACTTATAAGAATTGAGTTGTATGCAACCTGCCTTTAATCATTTATTCAAGAGTTTCTAATATGAGAGAAACAAGATTTTAGAAGGCTTTAGGTCCAAGAAAATTTTTGAAGCCATTTCTTCAATCAGGAAGAAGAAATATTCTTAATCAACGTATCAATTCACTAATATATTCATACTTAATGCAACCAAGAAGACAAAATCAAGGTCTTTTGTTCATCGTGTTTAAGAGGACATGCACTATTCAAGGCACCTATGTTGATAGGGATCGATACGAAGGACTATTTCAAAGTCCCATATACTTCTTCTCCTAGATGATATTTAAGTATGAAAGTTTCAAGTGAGTTGTGCCCTTTTTCATAAAGCTGCTAACAAATTCTGGTAGCTTCTTGATAGTAGATGATCCCTTTAAAAAACAAAAGGCTATCCAAAGTTCACATCTGTCTTGTTCACAACTTCGTTTGTGAACAAGATTGTAACACTGTCATCAAAATATTATCAAGGCTACAGGACTTGTAATGATATCATACATGATGTTGTATTGTAGCGAAGTGTCACACATAGAAAAAATGATGCCACATATCATTATGAGGTAACCAAAAAACCTCATTGTACAAGGTTCTATGATAGCTTCAGGTCTTCAAACTTCCAGGAGCATCATTTCATTTCAAAATATTTAGGATCTTTTCCTACAGTCATGTCTTCAGTAGAAGCTTTGCTCTGGTACTTAAATCTTAGTACTGAAAGAGGGTTAATTGTGTTATAAATATCAAATGCTTTCATCACTTGATGCTTATAGCTACTGTAAGTCCAAAATTCTTTAGCTTAACTAACATAAGGAGTATAGATCATGTCACTGTAGAGTGTGCAATACTTTGTTCATATTCAACATTTATCACTAAATGATGTACATATGTGTTAATGTTATGGATCCTTACTAATGGTCCATCAACATAGGGGGATTGGCTTCTTTTTCCTTTATGAGATGAGTTATAGTTGAATCTAGAAAAATAGGAGAATTAAGCTTCTTCTTTTCTAGGCCTAGAGAGGAAGAGAAAATCAGAAGTTTAACAGAGAGATAGAAGGAAGAAATGTCAACATACTTCCCAAGGCCATGACTAATCATAACTTTGATCAAAATTTCCATACTTCAATACAATAACTCTTTATGGGCTAGTGATAATGCCATGCATATACCAATAATCACTGTATGTATAATGTTGATATAAATCTAACTCCAAAATATGATTTTATCCCTACTTCATGCAAAAGTCAAACCTCATGTGAGTTGTTTGCTAATGATTTTCCCCTTCACTAATATAATTCCGTTACTTGATATATGCAACATATTCACTCTCTCATATAAGAATTAAATATGCTTCTAAGTTGTTATCATGTGTATATTTGCCATGGTCATTGTTGTATAGATATCACTGTGTATGTGTTATACAATGGGGTGTTGGGGCCTTTGTTTTGGGATAGAACAATTTTGAGTTGCGGAGAGCTGGAGGACAGGTGGTGGAATGAAATCAAGGGAGACAGGGAGCTGTCACGATTAAGGAAATCCATAAGATAGGTGGCACGACATTGGTAGAGAACAATGCATATGGAAGATATGGGAGACAAGAAAAATTAGTAGAACCTCCAGTAATAAAGAGGAAGCAGAAAGTAGCAGAGCGGGGAAAAAGGAAGCACTGATAGCTGCACTTGAGGAGAAACAAATAGGAAATCACTCAACAGAGGAGGGTTTATCTAGTTAGCCAGTTCGGCGATAGGCTGAGGGAAAAGCAGAACGTCAGGAGATCTTTGTGAGAAGTCTGTTGTACTGGACTAAAACTGTAATAGGCTCTACGAAGCACATATATGCTGTTCTGTTATTGATAATGAAATTGGGTTGTTGTTGTGTGTAATGTCACAAGTTGATTGATGGTTATTTTATTACGATGAATGTGTGCTTAAATTAAATTTTAATTCAGCATTCTGAACATGTGTTGATGAATGATAGTTCCTTCGTAGAGTTGAGATTTTCGTGTTGCTTCCAAGTTCCCATAGCTATTATCCATGTTTACATTTGTCTTCTATCTGATCTAGCTTCTAATATTACTATGGTCACGACACGCCTTAGGTGAGATTCCCTACTGATCAGGATGAAAATGTCGGCATTGCTCTAGACTACTGCGGAAACCTTGTTGGCCTCAAGCCTGAACTTGGGTCTTGCTTAGAGACCTCCTTTTTTTCCAAAAAATGGTTTTGTTGTCGAGACCTGAAAATTCATTTAGAATTTAGATCATGGTATCGTGGATCTCTGACAAGGAACTATGAAGCTGGTGGTATAATCGCTTAGATCAATTCATATTGCAACAAGAGGAACTTCGACTACAGAGGGAAAATATTGTCAAAGATCGGGTCCTGTTCTCTGAATCTACGAGTGACCTGTATGAAATTTTCTACGGAAAGTTTCCCAAAGAGCTTTATAATTGGTTGCGGAGACTTCAAATCAAGTCACTCCCAGGAAGATCGCTTAGAGTCTGTCACACTTGGACGCACACAGATCTAGTAGCACTCCATCGGTTAGATACCGATCTAACTCGAGTTGTAGATTTTTGGGTACAATCTACCTTAGAGGGGTACATTGTGGAATTTGCAGTTGAGTGTTACTAATATTTTACAAAAGATGAAGACATTTAGATTTCGATTGCGGGGAGAACTGTTGAAGGAAATCCCGTTGCGGATTAAAGCTCTAATGGTGGACGAGGGCTTGATGTCATTCCAAAGCCCTAATATGGAGACTTAAACCTCCAGTACTAGGGGAAGGAATCGAGGGAAAGATGCTACGAGTAAGTAAGAAGGGGGAATAGGGATATGGATGCCAGAACCTCTAGTAGACTGAGAGAGTGACGAGCACATTGGAGGGCGCAGATTATTGAGAAGTGGCGGGAAAGGGTGATGAAAGAGTTTGAAAAGAAGGAGAGTAATCGACCGGACAAGGAAAATGCGCTGCAGATGACAGAGGAAAGAGAAACTCAGATGGGATCCCAAAGAATGGGAGGGACCATTAAGGAAGTTAGGCAAGTGTATAGGAGCCCAGCCCGAAGAGAAAAGGGAGAAAAGTCCAATGAGGAGGACGCGTGCTCCGAGTAGATGTCCGATGTGGAGCTGCATGTTGCAATGGAACAACTATTCCGAGAGAGATTGACACCCATGACGCAAGGTAATCCTATTCCCTAAGGTTCAAGTAGTACTAGTCCCGACCTTCCCCTGGTAATTTATCATCCACCTGATAAATTTTTTGTTAAGTTACGGGAGTTTATCAAGTTGGGTAATATTAAGTCTACAATATAGATATCTACTAGCCATAGTGTTGGTAGTAAAATCTCTTAGCCGGGAAGCAGAGGTTTTGTTTTAGTACCACCCACACAGGGAAATATGGCGGGATCATTCAACCGATACCCAGAATTCTGTGGGAAAGGTAACGATGATGTGGAGCAACACTAGTATCTCTGCGAAGCAATTTGGAGAGCTTGATAGACACCAGATGCAGTCAAGTTGATTGAGTTCTAGACCACTCTAAGAGAAAGAGCTCTGCTCTGGTTAATTAAATGGTCAGAAGCTTATCCGAACCCATCAATAGACGATGTGAAGAAAGAAATTGTCCAAGAATTCAAATTACCTCAGACAAATCAACAGGGATTGTTTCAATTGTGGGAAATTAAACAGCGGGAGGGAGAAACAACCTGGGACCTGATGAGAAGATTTAAAGATGCGATTGGGAAGTTAAGTTACCTAGTCGATCCAAATCACCAATGAGATTGGTTCATTAAAGTACTCCTGTTGACAAGGAACCCACTGATGCAATAGAAGATTGATACCCTTCAAGATGCTCTTGAGCAAGCCATGAAAATAGAAGCTATGACGGGTTACCCGCAGGATTTTAGAGGAGGAGAAACAATACAAGATCCTTCATAATAGGGCTACAACATCAGATAGCCAATTTGATGGAGGGGTTGAAAGACATTCAACCGATACGACTTGCAAGACCCAACGTGTGGTGCATCCATTGCCTGATGGAAGGACACGTTGCCACAAAATCTTTGAGGTTACGAGGAAAAAATGTAGGAACTTTAGCAACCAGAACACAGGGGTCGCCACTAGTTAGAGGAGTTGCACAGATAAATACCAAAGGACTATACCAACTGCAACCCCAATTTTTGGGGTACCCCACTCAGCAGAATCAGACAGAAACTGACTACTGCAAAATATGAAAAGGTATTGATCATCCTCCATGACTATGTCCAATTATGAAAAAATATTCTAATGTTCCAAACAATATATATATTGTGAATTTTGCGCTTCTACAACACATAATACAGAGCAATGTAGAGCCCTCGATGCACTGGCAGAACGACTAGACATGCCATCTGATAGAGTGAATGAAAATCCAAGGGGGTGAGGAGGAGGAATGAGAGGTGGAAGAACTGGAGGAAGAGGACCAATAAGATGCTATAATTGTGATCAGGAATGGCACATAGTGAGGGAATTTCCGCTACCCAGGAGACCATGGTGCTCTCAATGTAGAGTTAATGCACATGCAACTGAAGACTGCCTAGAGATGATTAAGAGATGGGAGGAAAGAGCCAGACAAAGGGGAGCTAATCTAGTTAATGAAAAACAAAGAATAGCAAAAACTCAACCCATGCAAAATGTAGCTACAGTAACACGGGGAGGGAAGAAAACAAGGGAGGATGCACGGGACATGGACCCGGTAAAGTTGATCAAACCCACATCCCCAAAGAATGCTTTCAACCCAGATAGACAGAAGCAATATTGTAAGGAGGCGCTGGAAACATTTTCCTAGATAGGGAGACGTAAAAAAATGGAACCTCCACACCCAAACAGTGAAATATAAAATGAAAGCCATACAAGTACATTGATCAAGGAATGGTTCCGACTGGTCCTGAAAATTGTAACCGATGCACTGATGTTTGAACAATTAAAGAAAAATCTAGAGTCGGTGGTGCAAGAAAATGCAGAACTTGGAGACTTAAGGAATTCAACGGAAAAGTACATAATAAGGGTAAAAAGAAACAAGAGAAGAACTGGAAAGGAGTTCCGCATGAATATCCAAGCCGCGAGATTTAAAATCAGAGATACGATGCTTGATCTCAGATCAGATGTCAACATTCTACCTCAAAAGACATGTGAAGCACTAGGGAAACCAAAGTTGACATACTCCCCAATACAACTCAGAATGGCGAATCAATACTGTATTGTACCCATAGGAAGGTTGGAAGAAGTCAAAGTTGATGTCGTGGGAGTAAAAACATATACCGACTTTATAGTAATAGACATCATGGGAGACAAGGATCCCTGTCTCGCTTTGATGGGGATAGATTAGGACTTCGAGAATTAAGCAGTGATCGGTTTAAAAAATGAATTAATGATATTCGATGACGGGGAAGTCAGGGTAATTCATCCACTTGACGAATATCAAGGACCCCGATACACAGAAACTGTTGACAACAGAGAGGATGCCCAACTTCTAGATCAACTCTAGTACATGACAGCGGGAAAGAGAGAAGATTATATCAATCCTACAACACGAGGGACCGTAAGTTGGAGAAGTGTTCAGAGCTCCGACTTGGGATCAGAAATACCATGGGATGATTGGAAACAGGGAGGATATGAAATTAATAGTAGAATATGTGCCAACGTCCGGGGAGTTAACTGGATTGGTACAGAGGTAAGAGGATATCCGACTCTTTCAAACATGCATACTGTAAATACATTTATTACAAAAGTGGAAGAAAAAATACCAATAGAGCATAGAGTCCCTCTTATGGATGTAGCACTACAATCCACGTTAGCAAGGTGGCGGGCTACCCATTGCAACTCTCTTTCGCTATGGGAAGATGTTGCCAGAACATTAAGAACTAGATTCCATGAAGCTTCAGGACCACAATTGATCGAAAAGTACTAAGGAGATTCTGAACCCATAGATCATTTAAAGAATTGTGAGTATAGCTGGAAGAAATCAGGATATCCAGAATCTTTATGGGTGCACAACTTCATACATTCACTGGACACCATTCCATAGGCCTGGTATTTGACATAGGAGAATAAAAGAGGAACTGGTACCTGGGAAGCAGTTGCGGAAATGTTCATGCAATTTTTTTCTTTCAAAGGAGATAAAAAAAAAGTTATAGATTCCCTTCAAGTAATCAAAAGAGTATAATTCTTTCTAGAGCTTCAGATAGATGAAGAAATACCGATATCAGAGCAGAAAATCAAAGAATTAGTACTATGTAAATGGATAGATCAAGAGATGGAAGATGACGACTTAGAGAATCTCTGACATCTATACTTTGAAGAGAAAGAAGGAGAGCGGGAAGTACAGGAAGAACCAACTACAGAAGGAATACACATGTTACCTTTGAAGACAAAGAAGCTAAATATTGGAAGCATAGAGAAACCCAAGATTGCATCTATCCGAGATTATTGGGATACAAATACAACAAAGGAAATATTTGACCTATTACAGGAATACGAAGATTTATTCCCATCTTCAGTAGCAAAGCTTAAAGGGATTAAAGGAGATATGGGAGAAATGCGCATAGTATTAAAACCAGATTCAAGACCGGTAAAACATAGGCCTTACCGCATGAATCCGAGAGTAAAAGAAAAGGTTAAAGCAGAGATAGATAAAATACTAAAGGCAGCCTTGATTTTTCCAGTTGAGGAAGCAGAATGGGTCAATCCCATTGTAATACAAAGTTAAAAGGAGAAATTAGAGATTAGTGTATGTGTAGACTACAGAAGTCTCAACAACGCATGCATTCATGATTCGTTTCCTACTCCATTTAGTGATGAGGTTCTCGACAATGTAGCAGGAAATGAAGCCTACTCATTCACAGATGGCTTCTTAGGATATCATAAAGTGAGAATAGTGAAAGAAGACAAAAATGAGAACACTTTCACAACTGAGTGGGGATCATTTGCATACCATGTCATGCCTTTTGGACTAAAGAATGCACCAGCTGTGTTTTCACGGACAGTGATAGCAGCATTCAGGGACTATATCCACAAGTTGCTAGAGGTATACATGGATGATTGGACAGTTTACAATTTACTGAAGAACCATGAAACTCTACTCAGAATAATGTTTGATAGATGTAGGCAACTCCAAATTTCTCTCAACCTTAAGAAATGCATCTTCGTAGTACCTTTTGGGACACTTCTGGGACATGTCGTTTGTAAGCAAGGTGTATGTATGGACCCAACGAAGGTAGCAGTCATTTTTAATATAGAAGCACCATAAACTGTAAAACAATTGAGGTCACTACTCGGACATAAAGGGTACTACATGAGGTTCATCTGAAACTACACATAGATTATAACACCATTGGAAAAATTGTTGCAGAAGTTAGAACAATTTATGTGGAACGATGAATGCACTAATGCCCTAGACACATTGAAAGAAAAAATATCAAGTGCACTCATTTTGGTCCATCCTAATTGGGAAAAACAGTTCCATGTCCACATTGATGCCTCAAGTATTGCATTAGGAGCGGTGTTAACTCAGCCAGGATAAACTTCCATAGATCATCGTGTACTTTGCAAGCAGGAAGTTGTCCATAGCTGAATTAAATTATACAACCACAGAAAGAGAAGCTCTTTCGATGGTAATCTCTCTTCAGAAATTTTGTCATTACCTATTTGGAGGTACATCTAAGTTCTTCACAAATCACTCAACATTGAAATATTTGGTAAAGAAACCAGTGCTTGAAGTAAGAATCTGTAGATGGCTCCTACTATTCCAGGAGTTCACTTTTGAAGTAATAGTAAAACCGGGGAGGTTAAACGTGGGTCTTGAACACTTATCAAGATTAGAGAATGGGAAGAACATGGGATCCCTTGATGACCAGCTGTTAGATGCTGATCTCTTCAGAGTGGAAGCCATCCCAGATTATCTAGAGCAAATAACAGTGTATCTGGCCATAGGGCAATGCCTAATAGAATACAACGCAACCCAAAAAATAAATTTGGTAGTGAAAGCAGCTAAATATCAACTAATAGTAGGATAGTTATATAAAATGGGATTGGATCACATCTTGCCAAGATGTGTCCTGGACCATGAAAGAGAAGATATCCTGTGGGAGTGTCACAATGGATTTGTGGGAGGCCACGTCGGCACAAAAACTACCGTGAGGAAAATACTAAATGTAGGGTTATGGTGGCCCATAGTTCATAAATATAGTAAGGCATATGTGAAAAAATGTGATGTCTGCCAAAGAATATGACGTCCATCGCATTGTGATGAGTTACCAATGCAACTTGTAAGAGAAATTCAAGCATTTGAAAAATAGGCCATCGCCTTCATAGGACCAATTGTACCAACGAAACGACATTCGCAGGCAAGTTATATAATAACCACAACTGATTATCTCACAAGATGGGTAGAGGCGGACCTCATAAGAGACTGCGCAGCAGACATAGCAGCCAGATTTATTTTCGAGAAAATCATTAGCATATTTGGTTGTCCCAGGAGCCTAACAAGTGATAAAGGTACATATTTCATTAATACAACAATTAAATCTCTTCTAGATATCTTTATGGTACAACATCACAAAAGCAGCCCATACCACCCTCAAGCGAATGGAATCGTTGAGGCATTCAACAAGATCTTAGAAAAATGAATAACCAAGATATGCAACGCCAACTGGGATGCCTAGGATGAAAGGATACCAGCCACATTGTGGGCATATAGGACAACCCTAAAGATATTTCACAATAAAACTCCATTCCAGCTGGTATACGGAAGAGAGGCAGTAATACCAGCCGAATTTATCATACCAAGCCTTTTAATTGCTTCAACAGTACATATGACAGACGAAGACTCAATCACTGAATTCCTCCATGAACTGTAGGAGCTTGAAGAAGATAGATTTCTTGCGGATTTCCATCAGACAATACAAAAAGAAAGACATAAAGCCTGGCATGACCATCACATCAAGCACAAAACATTCAGTATCAGAGGAAAAGTCCTGCTATACGACAACAAATTCCAGAAGTTTTCAGGGAAACTTAGAATGCATTGGATGGGTCCGTATCATGTTATAGAAATTAAAGACTCAGGTGTAGTTTGACTGGCGCAACTAGATGGACAAATAGTACAAGGATGGGTGAATGGCGCATGCCTGAAACCCTATCATGATTAAGCTCCACCAATTATTTTTTTCAATAACTCTCGCAACCGAGTGTAGTCAGTAGGGTAGAGTATAATAGATGGAGTCAATAACTCTCTCGCAACTGAGATGATATATAGAATTACGATACTTTAAGCTTTCTCAGCACATTAGAGTATAAATTCCAATAAAAAGATCGCATAATGGCGCAAAATAGCAATCGGACCTGTTGCGATGCGAAGACCTCATCGCAAACAATTGTGGTTGCGGGGTGGGGGTAGAGTCTACAATGTCAAATAGGCAAGCGTGTCAAATATCATTCACTCATATTGACCCATCATACCGTTGTCAATCCGTAGGATCACTCGAATTTGAAAAATAACTACCGTAATTAGTAACCCCCATACTGTAATAAAGTTTCCATATTAAGCCATAATTATTACCCATCATGTCTACCAAAATCCTAAAGCCATAGTCAGCAATGTCAGAATACACCTCACCACGGTAACTAACCACACGATTATAGCCACGGGAAATACAACAAGAATTAATTAGTTATGGGGTCATATCAACCTCATTCGTGTTGGCAACATTACTTAACTCACATGAAAGAAGAAAGCACCAGAATGCCGAAAAGTTATGAGTTAGCAGAAACAAAAAAAACTACAACAACGAGCAATATTTTAGCAGAGGAAGTTCAAAGAAGTAGACCAGCAACAAGAATTCATAGCAATAGACCAACAATAGTAATTCAGGTATACAACAGGAGAACGAAGATGACAAAGATAACGACATCAGTCGTCAAACCTGAGCTCGATGCAAGAATTCAAAGGATGGAATTGTTGATCGACAAGTACAATAACACTTCGTTAATAGGTACAGAATTCACGAAATCGTATCAATTCCCGGCCATGAAGAGGCAAGTGTATATGGAGAATTATGCAATGGAGGGAGGAGGTGAAGAAGCAAGGATGAATCTAGAATTCAGAGGTATTCAAAGGTCGACTATACTGAACCTCAGGAGCCTCCCGATATTTGGAACGATGGGAGTGACAATGCAGTGTACAAAGTTCCTAATGAAAAGAATTCAAAACAGATCATTATGGCTTGGGAGGGAGATCCCAATTCATGCAGAGGACATCAATAGACTGACAATATTATCAGCGGAGGGAAGCAATGTCTCAATGGCATTCCATAATGTGTCCAAGAGAGCCAAAAATTCAGGAGATTGTGATTACTACAAGAAGTATGAGACCAGAAGAGGAGGGAAGGAAGGGAAGATCGACCTCATCAACAACCCAGCGGTGCAATTTTCCTGCTATCTGATATCTAGGAAAACAATGAGGCATTACACTAAAGGATAATGCACCCTGGACACCATCTCAGTCGCAGAATGCATTCAGGGAGCACAATTAAACTGGTGCACATTCTTGTTGAATGAACTGTTTGAGGCCTGTGAGGATAATTACATGCGAGCTACGAGATTCATCTATGGCTATTGCATCATGGACTTTGCAATGTGGAAATGGACTCACCCAGGGATTAGGTAGCTCGCATAAATCACTCACGACCAACCAATGGTGTTAAATTTATGCCCTGGAGAGTATCAGAAGATCCCAGTACCAAAGAATTCAATGATGAGGCTTTCTCATTCTGGTACAGACAGATGGTCGATGTGGTGGTGAGCCAACAAAGGGTTCCAAGGGACATATTGGATAGATACTCTTTGTAGATATGGTTAGGGGTAACCCACAACAAGACTTATATCCGACCTACTTGCATGGGTGAAACCACTTACCGAATGCGGCCACTGAAGTTCCAAGTAGAAGAAGAAGCCTTCCACACCGAAGTCTTTTCGTGGCCAGGAGCTGCGATGGAAGTCAGAAGCAGAATCCCCCATTAGTCATTTGAGGCGATGCTACCAAAGCACTCCCAGGGGAATCATTAGAAGAAGCAACGAGGAGGATTTCCCAACTGCAACTACGACCCCTATTGGACCAGCTCGACACAAAGGTGAATAAATTCAACCTGGTAATAGAAACTCTCACAAGCACATCTACTGTATTTCCTACTATTTCTCAGTTCCAAACTTTGAATTCTGCACCCCCATCCACAACCAACCCCATAATTATTGCCCTACCATCCACCATGTTCAATTCCCCTCCAGTAAACACTCTCACTCCAATCCGCAAGACCAAGGCACCCAAGCCTCCGGTAGCTGCACCCAAACCAAAGAAAGCACGAACTATGGAACCCAAGAAAGTAGTTGATCTCACAGGGGAAGATCAGCCTGAACCTATGGTTACAGGTGTACCAATTCAAGAAGAGCCAAAGGTTTCCACCCAAACAACCTCTGCGCTACCTGTGTTTGATCCGTCCTCAGTTCTAAACATTCAGACATCATCTACACCTCATACGCACAACTCGTCACCACACACTTCCTTCACTTCCAAGGACCACTCCATCCACACTCCATCCACCTCAGCAACTATTTCAGATTCAATAAAACCAGGGCACAAAAAAAATGGTGATACTGAGGTAGAAGTTAACTCGGGTATGACTAGAGTACCCAAGGTTGACCAAACCTCGGTGGGACAAGGAAATTTTCTAGAACTATTAGTTCAAGGAGGGTCTTTCACTTCTGATACAACGCCCACCTCATCAGAGCTGAACCCTTTCCAGCAAGCGAATCTAATATTGCAGTAGATTATACCATCCACTAGTATGAACGTCCCTGAACCTCAGCTACCGCAACAGAACCAACCAACGTCCCCACAAGGACACTCAGAGAAATCAATCGCCAGTGGGCAACCACTTAGAGAAAGACAACCGACCCATGAGATGTCAGGCATTGAGAACTTGTAGAGTTGGGGAGCTAGCCAACTATACAGTTTTATCCAACTGGCAGCACAACAAGCAGAAGGACTGCACAATGACCTCCAACAGAGGTTCAAGTAGCAACAACAATAGGTAATCGCGCTTACTGAGGAGCACAATCAACTTAAAAGTAAAAAGAATACCCTACAAGAGCAGCTGGAACAGATGATAGAAGTCTTCAAGGACCTATGGCATACTATCGTTGCCTATGATAGAAAAACACTAGAGGATATGTCGGCGTGATCAATGGTTAAAATATCTATCTGAGTGAAGATGGCATGCACAATTATGAGCAGAGCAAACCAGGAACTCAAAGAGGTGCTAGTAGCTAGACCAGCATTACCAGACCCTTCCATGGTATATGCCGAGAAGGTCACAGAGAGACAGAGGCAGGTAAACAACATGAGGGAAACCCTTGGGACAATGGTTAAAGAGGCTTATAGCCTGTTGGAGAATTTACATGAATGATCCAACTCATTAACGATGGAAGCCCACCAAATTTCAGCACAGCTTCAGAAAATTTTCCGAGAAATCAAAGAAGCCACCGATCTGTTCGGCATAACACAAATGTACGACCAGGAAGATGAGCTTGAAACCAAAATCCATAAAATCGAAGAACACTCAGCAGCCACAAAACAACTTCTAAGAGAGCTAAGGCAACTGGTAAAACAAAAATCTGAGGCAATACAACAAATGGCGGCCGAATCCGTGTCAAAGATACAGGAGGTTTTCAACAAGCTACTTCCTATGTTGACTGAAACAAAGGCCGAAAGAGTCGCCACCCAAACGGAGAAATTACTTAAAGAATGAAAAAAGGCAATAAATGAGTTCGCATAACTCAAGAAATCAACATTGAGCAGGGTTTCAGAGTTGGGGCCTTTGTTTGGACAAGGCGAAGCAACAGGAAAAACGAGGCTAGCCTTGGAAGCCGATAGACCTCCAGAAGCAGCAACATCAGGGAAAGATTGACTCAGGATGAGTCAATAGCGTGTGGTCGAGGCTTGTTGGGGCCTTTGTTTTGGGATATAACAGTTTTGAGTTGCGGAGAGCTGGAGGACAGGTGGCATATTGCAATCAAGGTAGACAGGGAGCTGTCACGGTTGCGGAAAGACGAAGGATATGTGGCGCAACATTGGCAGAGAAAAATGCAGATGGCAGATATGGGAGACAAGAAAAATCAGTAGAAATCCCAGTAATAAAGAGGAAGCAGAAAGCAACAAAGCAGAGAAAAAGGAAGGACTGATAGTTGCACTCGAGGAGAAACAAATAGGCAGTCAGTCAGCAGAGGAGGAGTTATCCAGTTAGTCAATTCGACGAGAGGCTGAGGGAAAAGCAGAGCCTCAAGAGAGATCTGTGAGAAGTCTATTTTATTGGACTAAAATTGTAATAGGCTCTGCGGAGCACATGTATGCTATTCTATTATTGATAATGAAATTGGGTTGTTGCTGTGTGTAATGTCGTGAGTTGATTGATGGCTATTTGCTTACTATGAATGTATGCTTAAATTAAATTTTAATTTAGCATTCTGAACATGTGTTGATGAGTGATAGTTCCTTCGTAGAGTTGAGATATGCATGTTGCTTTCAAGTTCCCATAGCTGTTATCCATGTTTACATTTTTCTATTACCTGATCTAGCTTCTAATCTTACTACGGTCATGACACGCCTTAGGTGAGACGCCCTACTCCCTGGAGCAGGGTGAAAATGTCGGTGTTGTTCTAGAATACTGCGAAAACCTTTTTTGCATCAAGCTTGAACCTGGGTCTTGCATAGAGACCTCCTTTTTCGCCAACATGGGGTCATTGTCATAATACAAAAATATTCAAGCCTTTACTAATGCAACTTGGAACTCCTGTTCAAGGATTGTTTACACAACAATTTCGAATTTTGGGTATAAATGATCAAGTCACCTTGTTCATTCATATGTCTGTAGACTGTCAAATAAGTTGCCTTACGGAGAATACTAGTCACCAAGAACATACGACCTTACTGTCTCAAGGATCTTCATAATAGTCAATGTGAAAATTTTAATCATGAAAATAATTCTGGAGTGATAAATTTATTTCTCCTACTTATTATTTCTAATAAGTTATTTACAGAATTCTTCCAGTAAATTTCGAAATAAATACTACTGCATCATTGACTCAAGTATATGCAGAGAATATAACAGTAAGAAATACAAGAATAAGAATCAATCACATATACAAAGTTATTTTTAGACAATTTTCCCCGGAAAAAACCCAATGTGGGAACACCGGTGCATCAGATGAGGGTTTACATATTATTCTTCAGCAATGAAATTATTTATAAGGAAATACTAGTAGACTTCTTTAGAAAACACCTGAGTTAAATTCTCATGAACCTTTTGGAGAATTTCTGACACTCAGAAGACTCACATCTTCCCTCTACATCCCTCTGCGTGTCTCTTTGCGCAGTGCCTACGTGAGATTGCGTCACTCTGCGTGGGTTCTCTGTGCTGCCTTCTCCGAACTTCTGCGTCCTTCTTTCCTTAACCCTTGTCATTGCTGACTTCCTTTTCTTCTTCAGCCCTGCAACTCTCCCTCCGAAATTGAATTATATTCCTTTAGAATTGACTTCCTTCGGGTAACTGAGTGTATGCCCGACTTATTTTCCAAATGACCCTCAAGCCTTCTTTTATAATATTCGCATTAATGAATCAACGACCCAGATTAGAAGTCTAATCAATGTCTAAGATTAAAAATTGACGTGATGTTTGTTCTCTAGAAGATTCACACTTTGTTTTATTGATACCCATTAATTATTTAATTTCCCTAAGTTTAGACTTAGGGTCTAAAACATATCGAGTGGAATTTCCACAAACGATTTGTCTGGATCTTCAAAACTTCTGTAGTATACCTTCCTTGACCAAGGAAGATCTCACCCTTTTGCTGCCAAACTTCCAACCCCAAAAAATAATGCATCAACCCTAGATCCTTCATGTCTAATTCTACAACCAAATTCTCCTTGTAGTCCTTGATGAAGCTAGATGATGCTGTTGGAAATAGATCATCTACATACAACACCAATATCAGAGGCTCATCCCCTACTCTCAGGTAGTAGATATTGGAATTTGCGTCACACTTGACAAATCCCATATTCTGCATGTAGCTGTCAATTCGACCATACCAAGCTCTAGGGGCTTACTTCAGCACATACAAGGCCTTCTTGAGCCTACACACATGAGTTTTCTGCTCATGCATCTCAAATCCCTCTCGTTGTTCAATATATACTTATTATTCTATCACCCCTTTCAGGAATGCAGTCTTAACGTCCATTTGGTGAATCTCCCATCCCATCTGCATAGCAAGGGATATGACAGATCTAACAGAAGTATATCAGGCTATTGGGGCGAAGGTATCTTCATAATCTATTCCTTCCTTTTGAGCGTACCCCTTATCCACAAACCTGGCTTTAAATTTCTCAATGCTACCATCTGTAGCATATTTGATCTTGTAGATCCATCTTGAACCTACAGCTGATCTGTCCCGAGGCCTGGGGACCACTTCCCAGACATCATTCATCATGATGTAGTTGTATTTTTCCACCATCTTATCGACCCATACCTAGTGCTAAGCCACCTCCCAAAAACTAGAGGGTTCCCAAACCTGTGCTATTAAAGCTTGGTACCTTTCAGGTTGCCTATGCTACCTCTTCTCATTTATGTGGGATCCGAAAAACTCTTCTACGTCCCTCATAATTTTTTGTAATTCCCTGCTTGTCCTACAATTGGTAGTGGGTGGATCTACCTACTCTCCTTCCTGAAATTCCTCCAGAGATGTATCCCTTGGATCCCCATGCCTTGGAGAGGAACTCATATAACCCTCTGCAGGTCATTATGGTTGGACCAACGAATCCTCCTCAGAGTGCATAGCAGAAGGAATATTTCAGGATTTCCTAAAGGCCCTTTCCTCCATGAACTTCACATAATGCTGTACTACAATATTCATGATCTCAGGAATGTAAATGTGGTAAGCCTTTGCATTCTCTCTATATCCCACTAGATATCCCTTTCTCGCAGTCTTATCTAGTTTCTTCCTCTTCTCTTCGGACACGTGACAATATGCTGCACTACCAAAGATCCTAAAGTGGCTCACTTTAGGCTTGATGCCGATGAAGACACTTCTAGAGTGATCTTACCCAATACATTGTGAGGAATCATGTTATGTATGTAGAACACTGTATTACAAAATTCAACCCATAGGAATTTGGGCATTTATTGATCATACAACATTGTCATTGCATCCTCGACAATATTTATATTCTTTCTCTCTGCAATTCCATTCTGCTCCAGATTATACAAAGCAGTCTGCTCTCTCCTGATGCCTTCCCTTACACAGAACTCTGTGAAGTCTTTATCAATGTATTCTCCACCATTGTATGAACACAGTGTCTTGATCCAGTTTCCTGTCAAATTCTCCACTAGAGCTTTAAATTCCTTGAATCGATCAAAGACTTCGCACTTGGTCTTTAGAAAGTAGATCCATGTCTTCCTGGAATGGTCATCAATAAAGGTGACGAAATATTCAACACCACTAAGAGCTCTAGTGGACATTGGTCTGCAAATGTCCGAGTGTATTAATCCCAACACACTCTTAGCCCTTTTGCTGCTTCTATGGTACACTTCCTTGAAATACTTTCCTAATATGCACCCTCTGTAGACATCATATCGCATGGTGCTCAGTTCTAGAACTCCCGTGATAGTCTTCTTAAGAATTCTTAATGCCCCATGGTGTAAGTGCCCCGTTTTCTAGTGCCATAGCTCATTCAAATCCTTCTCATTAGTGCTTCTTATTAGTGCCATTGGGGATTCGAGCTGTAAATTGTAGAGTTTATTGCTCCTGACTCTGATTTTTGTATTCTTCTTCCAACTTGGGTGTTTGACGTATAATCTATTGCCAATGAAGTAAACGTCATATAATTTGTTTTGAAGCTGTGGAAAAAAGAGTAAGTTCATCCCCAGACTAGGAATATGCAACACATTGGTGGCCCGAAGCTCATTACCAGCTTCTGTTTGAAACACTATGATACCTCTTCCAATAGGGGTACATTTTTGCCTTATTTCCCATGGTGTTTTTAAAGTTCATCTTCTCTTCTTGGTAGCTTGGGAAACATTCTCGCACTCTCGTCATGTGAGAAGAAGCGCCACTGTCAATATACCAGATCTCAGGAGAAGCAGAGCTTGACACACAAGCAAATTATTCTTCCAATCTGGATGACAGAACAAAAAAATCGTGATCTATTTGTTATTTCATGCTTTCCTTTTTCTCGGGAGAACTGTGTGAACCCTTTTGAGTTTCTTTTGCAAAAATGTCTTATCTACATTCCATCATCGGTTCTCTAATCCTGTTACTCATATTTTCTATAATACCATGTGAAAATTTCAATCCCGAAAATACTTTTGCAGTGATAGATTTATTTCTCCTACTTATTATTTCTAATAAGTTATTTACATAATTCTTCTAGTAAATTTTGAAATAAATACTACTGCAACATTCGCTCAAGTATATGCAGAGAATATAACAATAAGAAATACAAGCATAAGAATCAATCACATATACACACTTATTTTTGGACAATTTTCCCTGGAAAAAACCCAATGCGGGAAAACCGGTGCAACAAACGAGGGTTTATATATTATTTTTCAGCAATGAAATTATTTACAAGGAAAAGACTAGAAAAATTATTTATAAAACACCTAAGATAAATTCTCACGAACTTTCTGGAGAATTTCTGATAATCGAAAGACTCACATCTTCCCTCTACGTCCCTCTGCGTGTCTCTCTATGTAGTGCCTGCAAGAGACTGCATCACTCAACATGGGCTCTCTGCGCTGCCTTCTCCAGCCTTCTGCATCCTTCTTTCCTTGAACCTTGTCACTGCTGACTCCTTCTACTTCTTCTACCTTGAAAATCTCTCTCCAAAATCAAATTATTTTCCTCCATAATCGACTTCCTTTGGGTTATTAAGTGTATGTCTGACTTATTTTCCAAATGACCTTCAAGCCTTCTTTTATAATCTTCTCAGTGATGAATCAAAGACCCACATTAGAAGTCTAATCAATGGCAAAGATTAAAACTTGACTTGATATTCATTCTTGAGAAGATTCACACTCTGTTTTATTAATACACATTAATTATTTAATTTCCCTAAGTTTAGACTTAGGGTCTAAAACATATTGAATGGAATTTCCACAAACGATTTCTGGGTTCTTTGGAATAACGATGTCCAAGCCTCCTTACAAATTTTGAGAATTGGAACACTTTTCGATGCTACAAAAATAAACAGTCAATACTTTCAGACTTCACTTTGAATCTCCATTAATCTGTGATGTAACCTTTATATGCTGAAAACATGTCATAAAATAAAATGCAGGAGTTTTATTATTAGGTACACATTTTTAAAATATTATTTTGATAATCAAGGCTCCAAATATTTTCTTGTGTAGATAGAGTAAAATGCTACTATTGTAGTGAGTACCCTTGTCCAGTATTTGACTGCAGACACATGCACATGTATTTCTTCTGTTGAGATTCAACAAGATGATGAGCTTAGTGAAAAGTAAGCACCTTCACTAAGTGGGGCCCGTAGGCTATTTTTAGGTGTATGTCTATTTTTAGATATGGTGAGCATATTCTATAAGTTGCAGGATGCTATTTGTAGATGGTTGGTCAAATGTGAAAAATAGATGAAACATATTTTAGAATATTCGACGAAGTCTATTTATAGATCGTCGGTCTAAAAATAGGTGCATGTTGATTATTATTAGCTCTTAATAATAATCCGACAATAAACATCAACCTATTCTCTTGGAGCAATTTATTTCAGTGAACAAATTTGGCAAGTCAGTGGGCTGAAGGAATTACGCAATTCCTAGGGTTATTGGTGGCTCATGCATGAAGTACTCAATTAGAACTGAAGTGGCAAAGTTATGACAGAGTTGGAAGAGTAGTTTATGGAGTTGTTATTTAGTTTATCTCAGTTAAGTGAGTTAAACTCAGCTGAGCTAGTTGTATCTAGTCTAACTGAAAGATACACTAGTGAGAGTTTAGTGAATTGATTAATTAATTAATTCACAACTAATAACTCACTAACAACTGAACAGAAACAACAATTAACTACAGTGCATGTCAGTTCTAGTGGAGACCCAGTGGAGAGATAGGTGAAAGGGTGAGATGGACTATCTGTTGCGACTATAGTGATGCATTCAATGCATCTGACACACATTGGAGTTGCCAATGAGGATTGCACAGTCAAGGCAAGGCCAATTCAAATTCATTCAGGGGTCTTCTTCAGCAGGGATTGCACAGTGGAGGCAGGTTGTCAGGAGGCAAGAAATTGGTGCATGGAGATGCAAATTTCTGCATGATAGTGTGTAATGATTGTTGATTGTACTGAGAGTTTGATGTACTAAGCTTTGTATGAGATTATTACATGATTCCATTGATATACATAATATATGATAGTTGGGGTTTTTAACTTTAAGCTTTCCCGTTAAACAACTGTGTTATGTGCGATTGAATTTCTTCACATGTGTTTGCAATTGAGTTTTAAATTTCCGCAAGTTTAACAGTGGAAGGATTCTGTATTTATCAAGAAGATAAATATTGTTAGATCAGGAGAATCCAGTAATACATCAGTATTAATAAATTTCTACATGGTATCGGAGCAATATTGATCACTAGAGATTGCAATTGTGAATAATTGTTGAGTTTTGTGCTAGTGGAAAATTCGAATTTGCTGCAGAAATTTCTTGGTGCGACAATTGAGTATCCATTGAAATGTCTTTCAATGGGTTGCGATTGGAGTATGCCCTTGAGGGTAGCTCGAATTACATAGCCTGGAAGGATAGGATGGAGGTGGTGCTTGAAGACAATGGCCTGAAGGAATTCATCGATAGCGATGTTCCTAAGCCTGCTTCTAGCGATGTTGCAGGACTTGACGCATGGCAAAAGAAGGTAGCAAAGACAAGAAGAATTCTGTTGGAAGGTGTGAAGGACCATATTGTGTCAAGCCTTCATAGGAAAGCCACTCCATTTGCAATGTGGAAGGTTTTGACAGATCTTTTCCAAAGAAACAACGACTAGAGGAAGTTGGCGCTGAAAGATAGGCTCAGAAAAATAAAAATGGAGAAGGGCGACAATATTCCAAAATATCTCACGAAGTTTGTCCATTGTAGGGATGAACTGGGAAGTGTGGTATTTATAGTTGATGATGATGACTTGGTGAGCTTGTCTCTCCTTGAGCTTCCGAAGTGTTGGCATAGCTACGAAGACTCTGTCAATGGACGGGAAAAACTGCCAGGTTGGGAGCGACTTTGGTCGGATCTTGTGCAGGAGGAGATAAGGCGAAGTACCAGGGATGGCTCTTCATTGAAGAATGATGATGAAGAGAATTGCGCTTCGGCTGCTAAAGAAAGGAAAGTAAAGGGGAAGAAATCCCATCCAAAATTCGAGGCTAAAGGCAAGAAGCTGGATTTGTCCAAAGTGAAGTGTTTTCACTGTCATGAGCATGGGAATCTCACCACTAGCTGCCCACAGAAAAAGAAGAACAAGAAGGCTACTGGAGCTGCAGCTGGAGAGGCCTTAGCCTTGCAATTTGAACTTGATTTCTCTTTGATTGCATGCTTGGTTTCAAGCTCAATGGGATTGGTGTGGTATCTTGATAGTGGTGCGTCTTTCCATATGATGGGAGACAAGGAATTGTTTAGTGACTTGGAGGAGAAGGATCTCCAAATGCATATAGAGATGGGCGAAGATGGCAGATACAGTGCGACCTGCATTGGAACCATTACCTTTGAGAGGGAATTAGGTAAACCATATCTGTTGAAAGATGTTATGCATGTCCCAGGTTTGAAGAAGAACTTGGTCTTGGTCGCAATGTTGGAAGACAGAGGTTATGATGTTATTTTCAGCGAGGGAAAAGCTTTCCCGCGACATAAAGAAATGGGTCAAACCAAGAGGATAGGGATTTGAGTTAAGAATCTTTGCAAGCTAGAGGTAGATGGCTGCATTGCAATGATGGGAAAATAAAAAGAAGTGGTGAGTCGGGATGAGGGCGAATTATGACACAGGAGATTGAGCCTTCTTCACCATGGCGCCTTGAAGATTTTGCAACAGATTTCTATTGGATTTCCCAAGGGTACTATTGCGCAGTTAGATTAGTGCATGGGATGTACTATGGGTAAGTTTGTGAAGACCACCTTTCATGAGAAGGAGAACTGTGCTTCGGTGATCCTAGAGAGAATTCACACAGACGTGTGTGGACCTTTCTCGGTTTCTTCAATAGAAAAACACAGGTATTATTTTATATTTTTTGATGAATGTTCTCATAGATGATGGATCTTCTTCATGCAGAAGAAGGGTGAAACATTCTCAAAGTTTTGTAAGTTTAGAGCATTGTGGAGAAAGAGTTGAGGAAGCAAGTGAAGGCTCTGCGGAGCGATAATGGTGGTGAATATATCTCGAACGATTTCAAAGACTTATGTAGCAAAGAAGGAATTCAAAGAGAACTCATAGCGCCTCATAACCCACAACAGAATGGGGTCATGGAGAGGAAGAACAAAACGATCGTGGGTGTTTCACGAGCTATGCTGCATGACCAGGGCCTACTGATGCACTTGTGGGCGGAAGCATGCAACACTGCGGTTTATGTGCAAAACCGTTGTCCTCATAGAGTACTTGGCATGAGTACACCTGAAGAAGCTTTTACTGGTAAGAAGCCTGATATTTCTCATTTGAAGATTTTTGGCTCATCTATTTACATTCATGTGACAAAGGATGCCATGAAGAAGCTGGCGCCGACCGCAGAAGTTGGGATATTTGTGGGGTACACAGAAACACCCATAATTATCGTGTGTATTTTCCAAACAATCGAATAACTGTGGTGCAACGGAATATAAAATTCAATGAGGTGAAAGCCATGAAGTTGTCACTTGAGAGGGAGCTACACTTGCATGTAGAGGAGGAACTTCTTGTTCCCAAAGATGAGCCTCTAGATGTGGATCAGCCACAGGAGGAGATTTATGGAGTGGAGGAGTCCACTCATGCATAACCAAACATCAGAACTGGCAGAAATCCTACCACAGAAGCTGAGAGACTGAAGGTTGATGCGACAGAGAATGTAGGAGTCCCTACATCATAGCACAGACAGAGACAATCACCTGACCGATTTACTGGATACATGGCTCTTATGAGCAAGTGTGTCGTGACATAACCATCTTCTTTTGAAGAAGCAGCGTATGATCCCACATGGGTAGATGCCATGGTGGAGGAGTATGACTCCACTGTCAGAAACAGTGCTTGGGAGATTGTTCCAAGGCCAGTGGATAAATCAGTGGTAGACTCAAAATGGATCTACAAAGTAATGCAAGTTGTTGATGGGAGCGCCGAGAAGTATAAGGCAAAATTTGTTGCCCGGGGCTTCTCACAGATCGAGGGGATTGATTATGAAGAAACCTTTGCACCTATCGCACGGTATTCTTCCATAAGGACCATCCTTGCTCTCTCAGTGCAGATGGGTTGGCACATTCATCAAATGGATGTGAAGATTGTGTTCCTTAATGGGATCATTGAGGAAGAGGTGTACATTGAGCAGCCTAAAGGATTTGAGATCTTCAGTAGCGAGTCGCATGTGTGCAGACTCAAAAGAGCATTGTATGGGCTGAAGCAAGCACTACGTGTTTGGTACACACAGATCGACAACTATTTCACTGGACTTGGCTTCACCAAGAGTGAGGCGAATGCAAACCTATACCAAATTGTGGCGAAGGGTAAGCTTTTAATCATTGTTCTTTATGTTGATGATTTAATACTAATGGGTGATAAGAAGTTGATACACTCATGCAAGGCAGATCTTGCAAAGGAGTTAGAGATGAAGGATTTGGGCCTCCATTATTTCCTTGGATTGGAAATATGGCAACGAGAAGGTGAACTGTTTATGTCTCAAGGCAAGTATGCTCGGAAGATACTTGGTAAGTTTCACATGGAGCACTGCAAGCCCATAGATACTCCTCTTCCAGGAAATTGGAGGAAAGAGGATGCTACATTGGTAGAGGTAGTGAATGCCACTGTTTATCGATAGTTGGTTGGTTCGCTCATGTATTTAGTTAATACAAGACCAGACATATGCTATGCGGTGAACCAACTTTCACAAGCGATGGTTAAGCCTACCAAGCTCTTTTGGAAGGCAGACAAACATGTCTTGAGGTATCTCAGGGGCACATCTGAGTATGGGTTATGGTACAGACAGATAGATGAGGTGAAGTTGCATGGCTTCACGGATGCAGATTGGGTAGGCAGCCCAATGGACAGAAAGAGAACATCAGGAGGGGTTTTCAGTATCGGATCTACAACAGTTTCTTGGTACAACAAGAAACAAAGATTCGTGGCACTCAGTTCAGCGGAAGCAGAATACATGGCAGAAAGTCAAGCTGCATGTGAGGCTATCTAGATGAGGAAGATCCTGGTTGGTTTGTTCAGTTCACATTTAGATCCTACAATGATACATTGTGATAATCAGAGTTGCATTAAACTCTCGATTAATCCTATGTTTCATGATAGATATAAACATATTGATATCTGGTATCATCATATCAGAGATTGTGTGCAACGGAAGATCATGTTGCTTCAGTACATTCCTACGGAAGATAAAGATGCAGACATTCTGACGAAGGCGCTAGGTAGGAGCAAATTCGAATACCATAGAGGCAGGATAGGGGTGAAGAATAATCCCTACCTTATTGAGAGGGAGTGTTGAGATTCAACAAGATGATGAGCTTAGTGAAAAGTAAGCACCTTCACTAAGTGGGGCCCGCAGACTATTTTTAGGTGTATGTCTATTTTTAGACATAGTGAGCATATTATATAAGTTACAGGATGCTATTTGTAGATGGTTGGTCAAATGTGAAAAATAGATGAAATTAAATTTTTAGAATATTGGGCAAAGTCTATTTATAGATCATCAATCTAAAAATAGGTGCATGTCGATTATTATTAGCTCTTAATAATAATCCAACAATAAACATCAACTTATTCTCTTGGAGCACTTTATTTCAGTGAACAGATTTGGAAAATCGGTGGGTTGAAAGAATTACGCAATTCATAGGGTTATTGGTGGCTCATGCATGAAGAACTCATTTAGAACTGAAGTGGCAAAGTTATGACAGAGTTAGAAGAGAAGTTTATGGAGTTGTTATTTAGTTTAACTCAGTTGAGCTAGTTGTATCTAGTCTAAATGAAAGATACACTAGTGAGAGTTTAGTGAATTAATTAGTTAATTAATTCACAACTAATAACTCACTAACAACTGAACAAAAACAACAATTAACTACAGTGCATGTCAGTTCCAGTGGAGAGATAGGTGAAAGGGTGAGATGGACTATCTATTGTGACTATAGTGATGCAGTTAATGCATCTGACGCACATTGGAGTTGCCAATGAGGATTGCACAGTCAAGGCAAGGCCAATTCGAATTCATTCAGGGGTCTTCTTCAACATGGATTGCGCAGTGGAGGCAGGCTGTCAGGAGGCAAGAAATTGGTGCATGGAGATGCAAATTTCTGCATGACAATGTGTAATGATTGTTAATTGTACTAAGAGTTTTATGTACCAAGCTTTGTATGAAATTATTACATGATTCCATTGATATACATAATATATGATAGTTGGGATTTTTAGCTTTAAGCTTTCTCGTTAAACCACTGTGTTATGTGCAATTGAATTTTTTCACATGTGTTTGTAATTTAGTTTTAAATTTCCGCAAGTTTAACAATGGGAGGATTCTGTATTTAGCAAGAAGATAAATATTGTTAGATCAAGAAAATATGGTAATACATCAATATTAATAAATTTCTACATCTTCGAGGCTTCTCAGGTTCTGGAGCTTTTATGAAAGGTCGCAAAGTACTGTTCTGAGATCTATGATGCAAGATCTGGACAAAATATTTTTTTTAACAAGACATGATTAAGTTTCATATGTATGAGGCTTCAACCAAAGGCATCTTTCAATAGTGACCAAGCCATAAGGATTTGATTCCTTCAATGTTGCGCTTCTTCAACATAACTCACAAATTATAGATGATGTTTTGATTTTGAGATGTACAACAGAAATTTTCATAATCATCCAACTCTTTCCTTTTATAAAAGTTGAATTTATTTGCTAATAATACTGTAGGCACACACACATATGCATATGTTTGATATTCAGACTGCCAAATTCAGAATAATGAGATCATAAATGGGTAATTGCAGAGATGGAACATAGACCGAAAATTTTATTTCTCAGAAATGCAATAGAGGAAGGGTCCAACGCTTCTTCAAATTAAAACCATTCCAAAAGTCATGTCTTAATTCAACTTATACAAGAAATGATAACTTAAGGCCGTAGAATTTCGAAATGTTCTACACCAGATAGGCAACAAAGAAAACACAATGTGCATAGCTTGATTGATATTGGCAGTTATAACTTAGTGGGATTAGGGTGTCAAGACTCAACCATTCGCATGGAACATGGTAAGGAGCAGTGACATTGGAATCAAGAAAGTTGGAGTTCAGAAGTCCGAGCAAGAGGCGGAAACGGCAAGCCTGCTGAAATGCATAAGCTCGAACAAGAGGAGTGGCGACTGTGTCTAACTCGGGCTCGATATTGAAACTCTCTTTCTATGCGCTTAATGGGTATTCTGGATCTTGTGGTGGGCCATTTTGAACCGAACGAGAACCACCGCCAGTGGGCTAGGGCTATCCAAGTTCCAAATGACAAAACAGAGAGGAGGTTCCGGGTAGTTGCAGAGTAGCTGGTACCTAATGAGAATAGATCATGTGGTTGTAGGTGGATATCACGGGTTTCACAGAAGTGCTGCTGATTATTTTAGCTGGTACCCATGACGGTCTCCATGATGCTTATGGTGGCTAAGGCGGCCATTTTGTGACATTATTTTATCTGGAACCCTACTTAAGGACATATTTATTGCTTTTTGTGGCTACCCTATATAGTTTTTCTTCACGGGGTGATTTTGTCATTGCACTATTGCAGACATCGAGATTTTGGACAGGTGGTCCAATGCATGTCCTATGGAGTATAGGCTCTTGTTTCGTTTGCGAGGTTGGTTCTTCATGACCAATCGGTTGATGGTTCCTCAAGACTGATGATTTCCAGATCTGTGGCATCCTATTACGTGGAAGAGAGATCAACATGCTACTTTTGGGGGAATTGAGCCTCCCGGATGAGGTTGAGGTAATTCTGATCATTTTCTTGTTTATTACTGCTCTTTTATTACTCAGAGCGATATACCATATCAACATTTCCAGTGGCCGAACGGGGAGGTGATTTGGCTTATTGATGGAGGTATCGGTATATTGATTTCGTTGGGCCTAATGTTTAAACAAGATTGCTCCACTGAGTCCTCATCGTCTTCAACGGGCGGCATATTGGAAGAGAATAAACTGCTGGCCAAGTGCTTACCAGACTGGGGTTACGGCTGTAACTTTTTTTATATATCCAGACCTTGCAAGAGTGTTGGCTGCAGATTTCGTAAGAAATGGTGGACCTTTTTAGGTTTCCTCTGTTGCTGCTGCTGTTCGCCATAGGAGATATGTACATGCTGGTGAATTTCCGGTAGTCATTTCCGGAATGCAGGTTTTCCTGGTGTCAATATTCAAAATTTGAAATATTTCAGGCATTATCCTTTTCAGGTTGGCACGCAATGACGGTGGAGCGGGGGTCTGATTGTACATCAGGTGGGATCAGGATGTACCTCATTAATGCAGGTGTTATATGGTCTGAGTAATATTCATCGTAATTGTTTTGGATACGTCATGATGATGGTCTATCTCTGATGTGCTTTGGGGATCTGAACTCCCATTATTTCATATCCTTCCCTTTTATGGCATGATCATCGGATAGTGATACGTTACACCTACCGTTTATTGATGGGACGTTGGTAGGAGTGATTTATTATGCTAGTGGCATGACATATGTCTATGCTCATAATTCTTCTGGCGTGTACGTATCCTGAGATTTACGTTTTCAAGGCCATCAGGGTACTAAACTTACTCTTTCATAGAATTTCCTCGATCATACTTTGGATTATTCTATTTTCCTCTATTAGAAGCGGCGGCTGGTGAGCGTGTGGGCACACTAATCCTGGTCTGGCTTACTGTATTGGCTGACTGCTACCCTGGACAATGGCATTGCCAACCTGGTGGAGGTGACCTCAGGCTTACAGGTGTCTTTAATTCAGGATGGACGTTACCAGCTTTGAGAAACCGCGGGAGGACACTTCGTCTTACGCTGCTTGGTCACCTATTATCGACTTTGATACCGATGATGTCATTATCAAACAAGCGCTCCATGTTTCTGCTCAGACTGAGGTAAAATATTCATAATGACCTGGTAGACATATACTTCATGGCGCTGGCTGTGGTGGCCGCAGAAAGAAAAGGAACATCCTTAAACAAAGGATGGATATCAAGGAAGTAAACCTGGATTATGATGACCTGTGCTCTAGGGTGGCGAGCTTACAGAGAAGAGCTGTGGTTGGGAGGTGGATTTTTCCGGACAGGGAAGATTTTGACACCACCTCTTGGATTAACCAGAAGTGGAATTCTATTCTTGGCTACTCGCCAAAGGTTAGCAAGCTGCTGAACGGTTGGTTTAGTATCCACTTCATGAACCAGAATGATGTGATCAAGGTCATGGGGCGAACCTGGGTCCGCGGCAGAAGCTTCATGCAGATCATCCCGTGGTATATTGGCTTCAATCCCGTTTTGGAGGCACCACGTAGCAGAGTGGTATGGGTAAAATTGCCGGGTTTACCTCTAGAATTTTGGACTCTGAAAGCTTTGAGATCGATTGGGGATTCCATCGGGTCCACCAAATATATTGACCCGAGCATTGTGGGGGCTGCTGATAAGAGGATCACATGGCTCTTGGTGGAAGTGGACTACGTGGGTGGGTTACCAGGTGATATTGATCTGACAGACGCCATCGACAACGTGTTGACTTCTGGGGAATACCTTTTCGGTGTTTGATTTGCCACAAAACGGGCCACCTCAGAGATCATTGTCCGCTAAGAATGCGCATCGCGAGGGTGGACCAGACGGTGGGGGCCTCAGATGGTGTTTGTCGACAAAACAATGCTTCTGCCTCGATGGCCGGGCAGCAACCAGGTAATACTGTAAACCCCTCCTCTGATGATGATGCTTACATTACAGCGGATGGACAACATGATGTCTCGGTTCCTAATTCAGTTATCCCTGCTAATTTGGCTAGTCATCCATCTATAGCTAGAAATCTATTTAGGGTCCTTCAACCTGAGTCTAATCATGATACTAGTCCTGGCCTTCGTAATATGTCCGATGGACCTGTGTCATGTTCTTCTTTTGCTCCATCTGCCCCATCCTTTTCTGCTAAAAATTCCATATCTTTGCCTGATCATGGGAGTGATCGTAACCCCGATAAAAGGCCTTTGAATATGCCCGACTCGGACGTTGGAAGATCTATGATTCCATTTCACCCTGTTGGAGCTTTTTCCACTTCCTCTGACCCGCCTTTATTTAAACCGTCTAGTCATGTTGGGAGGCATAAGTCGGTTCTGAAGGTTGGTAGTTTGTTTGATGTTTCTGATGAATTCCGGTCAGTGCAAGTGGGGGGGGAGGCTTCGCATTTCAATGTCCGTAGCCTGCTCTATGACAGTGAGGATGAAGGGAGATATCTAGGATCTCCACATTACACTCCAGACAAAGCGGGGAATATAAACTTATCTGACTCCTCTAGGAATTCCATTGGTAGTGATATCGACTATCTCATGAGAAATTCTAACTTGGACCTGGCTGCATTGACGGTTTTTGACAAACTGATCTCATCTAAGACAAAGCATTATCCTACCTTATCGGATGCTTTAAAGTCCATCAAGAAGAAGGCAAAGGGTGCTTGTAGCCGGAAAAAAGAGAAACTTAAATCAGTCTCTTTGTTTACAGATGATGATGCTGGCCTATCTGAGACTCCCATCCACAGTATTCTTGGGGCGAGGTGTAACTCCAGGGCGCTTAGAGCAAGCAACCCTTGTTCCGTTTCGCCATGAATCATGTAATTTCACTAAATATAAGGGGTTTGGGTGATGCCCCTAAATTTAATTGCCTAAGGGAATTACTTGTTTCAAGGAAGCCGTTGATTTTTTTTGGACAGGAGACAATGACAGATAGAACAAAGGCCATAAATTTGTTTTTAAAAATTAAGAAGAATTGGCACGCTTCTGCGACAAATTCATATGGCAGATCGGGGGGCATGGTGGTTATGTGGAATCCTGCCCACGCATCTTTTAGAGCATTCAGTTTTATTGGTGGGATATTGCTGTCAGGAAGACTCAGAGGTATGGATTGCACTTTCAACCTGATCAATTTATATGCGCCTTATGCAAATAGGAAGGCTTTCTGGGACAGGTTGCTCGTGTCGGGTATCTTTACCCTCCCAAATCTTATTATTTTTGGGGATTTCAATTCTACTGTCAATGCTGATGAAGTCTGGGGAAAAAAGGCTCGCTTGGACCCCTTGGCTGGCTATCTGAATGACATCTTTTTTTCACATGGACTGGTGGATATCAGGCCACACCCTCTGGCGCCTACTTGGACCAATAGAAGATCGGAGGATAACTTCATTGGGAAAAGGTTGGATAGAGTATTGGTTAAGGATTCAATCATTGACATACTGGGTGGTCCCAGATCTTACATCATAGCATCTGACATATCCGACCATTTTCCCATTTCCCTCACATGCACTAATCTACCTATGGATAAGGGCCGCCCTTTCAAGTTTAATAGAGTCTGGTTGGAGGATCAGGAATATACCAGAATGGTGGAGGGTATTTGGAAAGCGGAATGCGTGCCTATGGCTGATGGGATCTGGGATTCCTTTTGTCTTAGACTTCAGAAAACAAAGGCTATGACTAAGAAATGGGAACGAGAGAAGAAGAAAAAGTTGAGGGAAGAATTCAGATGGATAGAAGTCGAAATGGAGAAGATCATAAATTATTTTCTCTCTATACATCCTGATGAACATACACTGGATTGTTTGAGAAGCCTGGGGGTTAGGAAAAGAGAAATCTTGCGGATTGAAGAGATCACATGGAGGTTAAAAAGCAGGGCTCTTTGGCTCGCCGAGGGGGATCGTAATACCAAATTTTTCCATAGATGTGCTAATGAGAGGAGAAGTAGGAATGCTATCTGGCGTATCAAAAAATCGGACGGATCCTATGTGCATTCCAGCCATGAGATTCATAACGAGGCTTTGCTATATTTTGCCTCTTTTTATACAAAACAGTCTGATATTAATATGGAAAATCAGGTATGGATGCTCGATCACATCCCACGTTTTTTTGATAATGTTGCTATTGCCTTATTGGATAAGGTGATCACTGGGAATGAAGTTATTAAGGTCCTCAAAACATTTGCAAGGGATAAATGTCCGGGGCCGGATGGTTGGCCCGCGGAATTTTATGTCCATTTTTTTGATTTGTTGGGGGAGGATTTGACAAGGGTGGTAGAGCAGATCCGTACTCAGGGTTACATTCCTCCCTGTCTAAACTCCACGTTCATTGCTCTTATTTCAAAGACGGAAGACCCCCAAACATTTGCGGATTTCAGACCAATTGCACTCTGCAATGTTCTCTATAAGATCACTTCCAAAATTATTGTTGAGCGTATAAAGGACACTTTGTCTACTTATATTTCAAAGGAACAGTATGGTTTCCTCAAGGGGAGGTCCATTCATGATGCCACGACAATTGCTCAAGAAATATTACACTCAATGCATACGGAGAAAAGGGAGGCAGTCATGGTGAAGGTTGACATTTACAAGGCTTATGATTCGATTGATTGGGCATATATCAGGATGGTTCTCATGAAGGTAGGGCTTCCTATTCGTATCATTCGGTGGATCATGGCTTGTATTTCCACTGTGAACTATGCTGTTATTATAAATGGGGTTCCTACCACCTTTTTTGCTGCTGGTCGGGGTCTCAGACAAGGATGTGCGTTGTCGCCATTGATCTTCATTTTAGTCATGGATGGTCTCAGTTGTCTTCTTCGGAAGGCGGTCCAGCAGGGTCACATTATGGGCTTCTCTTTCTCTGATACTGTTGTTTGCACGCACTCACTGTTTGTTGATGATCTGCTTCTTTTTGGTCATATCCACAGGGGTCATTGGCACTATGTCCATCTTATTTTTAATCGCTTTGAGTCGGCTACTGGGATGGCCATCAACAAGCACAAATCCTTTATCATTTATGAGCATGGTGATCTTCGGGAATTGGCTCGCATTGCTAACATTTTGGACATGGAATTAAGAGAAGCCTCTCTGGGTTTCCTTTATTTAGGTTTCAATATCAAACCATGCGGTTATAAGATACGGGACTGGATGTGGCTCATTGATAAGTTTAGAAGAAAAATGTTCAAGTGGACGCACAGGTGGTTGTCTATGGGGGGTCGACTCATTATGATACAAGCTGTTCTTGCCCAGATGATGGTTTATTGGGGTCACCTGTATTACTTGCCAGATGGTATTATCAGACTTATTAATTCCATTATTGCAAAATTCCTATGGGGTGGGGTGCAGATGCCACATAAAATTCACCTATGCAAACTACAGAAGCTGTGCAGACCAAAGGACCACGATGGATGGGGTATTCTAGATACGAGGAATTTCAACATCGCTCTGCTAATCAAGTCGTTTTGGAGAGCACTGGGCAATGATGGCATCTGGAATGAGGTTATCAGATGCAAATATATTGTGGGTGACATTTATCATCAGATTCTCTCCTCTCAATTCATACATCCGCGTTGTATATCAGTCATTTGGGGCAATTTCAAAAAGGTTAGCAGGCATATGGCAGACAGGTTTGCCTGGCTCTTCCGAGACGGTAGACGTATTCCTATTTCTCATTTTAAGATTATTGGTTTTCCTCCACAACACGGGCCATCTCCACAACTTCTCACAGGCTTGCTCACCGTGGTATATTATATCTCTCACAGGGTATATACGAATGGTCTTATGGTGCTCCCATCTTTAAATCCGCTGATCAATTGGGTTTAAGAGCTCCGGAGAATGATGAATGGGTGTTTTTTACGGACAGGCTTCAGGCAGCGGGACTATGCTGGGACTCCGGAGGTGATAAAATTGTATGGGACGGCCCCACCAAGAATAGACTTCCGCTGGTCAAAGACATATACAGGAATATTAATTTGGCTTCATATTTGGATCAGATTAGCAGATCTTTCTACAGGTTTTGGCGGAGGAATATTCCCATGAAGATTATCCTCTTTGGCTGGTTAGTGTGGAAGGACAAGGTCCTCACTGGAAATAATTTGATGAAGAGGGGTTTTTATGGCCCTTTCAGATGCCATATATGCTTATCGGATTCGGAAACCACATCACATATTTTCTTCAGCTATCCAGTTATTATCAATTTATGGAGACTCTTTTCTGTACATTTCATGGGCCCCTTATGGTCCCCGGTTGATTTCATATCTGTGGTGTCGGATTGGGACAATTTAAAAGGGAAACACAGATCTCTCCCCTTCTACTTTTTATGGGAGGTTTGGCTGGGTAGAAATAAAATGATCTTCGAAAACACACCCTTTAAGATCCCATGTATTTTCTCTGCCATTTCAAACTGGATGGATGTTGGTCCTTCGATGCCTAAGCCTATAATGGATTGCTCCATTCGCATTCGGCCACATGAGGTGGCCATCCCAGCAGTCTATTTTGATGGTGCATGCATGAATGGGGTTATGGGATGCGGCACTTGGATTAAGATATCTCAAAGGGAAAGGGTCCATATTCATTTTAATGCATGGAATGGTACCAACAACAAAGCGGAAATCATAGCTTTTTGGGGAGGCCTGCGTTTTGCCATCTACTTACAGCTCGAAGATATTCATGTTTACGACGATTCAAGGATTGCTATTGGATGGATCACTAACCCACTGGCGATCATCCCAACTGGACTACAAGGCTGGGTTTTTTGTGCTCGTCGGTTATGGTCTATGCTCAACAAGCCTCCTATCTGTCACATTTACAGGGACAACAATACAAGGGTAGATGGATTATCAAAGATGGGTTTAAACTCTGACTTTGGTATCATGCAGGTTCAGCTCTTTCGAGATGGTGCCACTTTCTGGCAAACTGATATTGCCATTCCATGACGCTGCTGTTGTTGTGAATTTTGGTTTTTTGTTTATCTACTTGCGGAGTGATGATATCATTTGCAGGTTTTTGTTTTTCCCACCCTATCAGGCGAGCGTGCTTATTTCTGCTTCGATCTCTCTTCTACAAGCGAGCGTGATACGTTTTCTGTGGCCGGCTATGGGTTTATGGTTCTTTATCAGGCGAGCGTGCTTTTTTCTCAAGCGAGCCGGTATTTTTTTTGGACATGGACTACCATACTTCTGCTAATATCACTTCTTCTGGATATGTCCCTCCTTTCATTTAACACTACATTCGGATATGTCTCTTCTTGATCCATTCACTTGTCACATCTGGATTGATGTCTTCCGATCCATGTATCTTATTATGTCGTTGGCACATACATTGGTCTCTCATTTTCGGTTTATATCTTTTGTTAATCTGTCCTATCATTTCCAATTTCCTCCTCCTGCTCGCATATTTGCTGAGCATTTGATATGGACACTTTTCGTTCTATGTTGGGGTGGCCTTTCCACTAGCTGCTTATGGTTGCTATTCTCACTGTTAATTACATGCTGGAGATGTATCTGATCATGTACTGTTTTATATAATATATATAACAACGTTTTTTTCTTCTGAAAAAAAAAAGCTTGATTGATATTGATTCGTGTTTGATCTATGGGGCTCACGAGATCACAAAATGAGGCTTGTTTATTCATTTCATTGGCGCACAAACTTGAATAAGATATTTCTGGACATTTGCAAGAAAATTAAAACCCACAAATCCCTTTGAATGCCAAGATCGATACCCTAACAAAAAAAAATATAACCCTTCTTTTTCGTTCTGGCCGCAAGGAATCTAAGAAGTAATTTCATCTAGCAAAAGATCGTTCATCATTTGTGCCCTAACCACTCGATTGAACTCATCATAATTACGGTCGTAATTTTTTTCTTTATCAAACCCTGTAATTAAAAATAAGCCCAGAAAAAATTCCTTGCGTCCGGAAATTAGAAAAGGAATAACGAGTCCTACAAAGAAACCTTCCAATTGAACCTCAAGCTCTTCGATTGCCGAACTTCGGATGCATAGATCTATCTACCCTTTTCCTTTTTCTTCTGCTTGGGCTTGTCTTCATTGGATCTGATGCCATGCTAAATTTAGGTTAATATCTTAGACATATACTCCAAATTCCAAACTAGCCCATATTTTAGTCCATTTCACTTTTATTATAATTGAATTATTATCATTGCTAGCAACTTAAGAAAGAGCATATAGGATCGAATCAGAAGACAAGCCAAGACAAGAGAACACAAGTATATGGCTCAAGCCTGGGAAAAACTTTATATAAATTATTCTTATTATTAATATCAAATTTTCAACAAAGAGAGAGAGTACAATAATATCGACTTTCAATTTGAAGTTCTAATAACAATGTCCTTAGATAGGAAGAAGGTGTTCAAAATTTGGCAAGGCAGTGATTAATTCAAATTTTCTTCTTGATAATTAGTTGTGAGCTTAATTCTTTTAATTATGTCTTCTCTTCTTAGTTTATTAAGTTTTTCATCAAGATAATTACCAAATCACAAGAGACACAAATTTAGGCTCTTCGAGCTAGGGCCAAAACTTCTCCCTCTTGGAGAGGAAACCCACAAAAAATTATCCTTATAGAATTTTAGATGAAAAGTACCATGAACATGACATAGACCCTTGACCCTTGTATGCCTTAAAGACCTTGTCACTGATTGTTCATTGACCCCTTGAGCTGATCTTTCTTTCTTGCACCTTCCTGCACCGTTCTGCACCAAGACTAGATAGCTCTGTCTCTACTTGGCTCCTTACTTATGATATTAGCACCGCGTCATAGACTGTCTTCCTTAATACCTCCACTTAACCTTACTGACTGTAAACTTTTCTTCTTTCCTTCAATGACTGGTCACAACTTAACATAGTCCATTTCCATACTTTTTGCAGTCCTTTCTCAAACTTAACACAGTCAAATATTCATAGTTCAATATAGCCCTTCTCTGCACTTACCATAGTCTTGTTTATGCACCTTGATACAGTCATATATCTGCACCTCGTCACATTCATCTATCCGCACCTTAACACAGTCACATATCCGCACCCTGTCACTCTCATCTATCTGCATCTTTATATAGTGACATATATCCACAGATATCAGAGCTTGTAAACTTATATATATGTTACATAATGTATCCTTTATTTTCATTTTCTACTTGGTGTATCATCACATTTCTTGAGTTCGTGAATCATAATTCGTTCTCCTTAAATTCCATACGAAAATCACAAAAGAGTTCGAGTGTATGTCTCTGTTTTTCTGCGCAGTATATATAGGCTATCATTATAGTTGAGTCAACCTAGAATTGAGCTGACCTATCCATGTGCAATGACGCTGAATTGAGCACTGATTTATAGGTTGACTTGTAGAGCTTCTTGAAGGCTTACTTGAAGGGTTTTCCAACGTTGATCTTGATCATCATATGTGCAATGTTTTCAAGCTTGATTGGCAAGGTCTTGAGGCAAACAAGTGTGACTTGACACTTCATAAACATGACTCTTTAATTTGTACATTTATGACCTGAAGACAACTCCCTAATAGACATAAATAAGAAGTCTATTGACTTATAATAAAACCTTGCTCATGAAACCCATGAAGCAAGCATACCAAAAATATATATTATTAACATTTGTCATCTTCATTACATAAATACATAATTACATAGTCAATATGAAGACCGATCCTAGTTACACTTTCCAACACTCCCTCTTAACTAGGGAGGTATTCATAATGGTATGTGGTCACTCCCAATCTCTAAGAATATCATAAGAATAATCGGATTGGTAATCACATCTTTATAACATCATATCAACCAAAATTCTCCTAGTACAAGGCCTTGACTAAAAACCCCATCTCTCAACGAGATAATGGGCTACAATGATGGCGAGACACATGAATTATAGACACCATAGTCATTGTCTCTCCAAGGTACATACTCCACCCATGTGTTCCCAGTATGATCTTATTGGACTATTATTCTCTTGGGTAGCCATACCTCAAAGAATATCGTCCCCCGACTACTCTTATCTTGAATTCCCTATCTCATTCTCAAAGAGTATTGGATGTAAGATGATTACCCAATCCTCCATTCTGTCTTCCATATGAAAAATAGAATGATGTGTCTATCCATTCTCTCCTCATGGCCTTCACTAAGACTTATAACTGTTAGCCCTCATCTAGTGCATGGCACATGAATTATAGAATCATATACGTCACTCCCTCTTAACTCAAGAAGGACATACTCCAAGTTTCTTCTAAGTAAGAAACTTACTACCATGATCCCTCTTAACCAGGGACTTGGAGCTAAAATGGTGAGACACCCAACTTCTCATGAAGAATTCCTCTGCTCGATGTCATGGATTTCAATATTGAGAAATCTTCAACTTTTGGCTTCATAAGGCACATATCATCCATCACTTTCATCCATGAGTCATGTCATCCACCTGAAATTGATTCATCGGTCCTTTTCATCTGGTCCACCTTTATGCCATGCTTCTTTCCTTTGAACCATATCCCAAGGATCTTACATCCTTCCACATGATTGGAAGCCTTGCATAAAATTTATTGAGATAAGCATATACATAAGAACTTTTAAATCAAAAGTTACCTCAGTGATGATATTTCACCATGACATCTTCTTGTAGGCTTCAACATCCTTTATTCAAATTGACACATCTCCTAAAGATATGTATTTTCAAGGGTCTTCTTCTTTACCATACTTCTATCAAATTCCACATATCTTCCCAGGATATCTCCTAGTCACATCTTCTTGGCTTACAAATGATAACCTCCTCTTTACATGTTGCACTTCATAATCTATTCTATTCTTTCTCTGCATAGATTCATCCCCAGGAACTTCCAGTATCATTTTTTGTATACAACCACCTCATATTCCATATGATGACATATCTAATTTCATCTATTGGTGGCAACCTGTGCACCAGAAGAGATCTTCCTTCCATAAAATATAGAAGTTCATCACCTTCAACCACATAACATGACTTCATAGTATCCAGTGTCAGCATATAGATATATGTACCTCATAATTTTCCCTTTGAGTCATCCTATAACAATTTTACTAGAATTAAGAACTTCATTCCTTTGAACTGCTTCATCAATATGTCATCATATGCTAATCCTAGAATTATGTAACATAGAATTCTCGATGAAACCTTTTTCTTTATTTCTAACCAGTGAATCCATAGAAAAATGCATTAGAAAAATGTTTTCATATTGATTATTGAATGGTGACCCTTAATCTTGATGACTGCCTTCGATCAATGTTTGTATCAGTGAGGTTTCCAAGAACTACTTATTCAAGTGATCCTTCCATGCTTCTATCATGATGCTATTAATATACATTGCCTCCTATCATACTATTTTATATCCAACATAAACCACTTAAAGAGAAATATGATCTCAATAATAGAGATCTTTCACTTCTTCTTTCTTAGATTTCTTTACATCAGGTTCTTCCCTCTCATCTGTGACATGGGATACTTCCTTTTTCCTCTTGTCCTTCCTATATTTAGAACAATCCCTTTTATAATGCCCAAGTTCATTACATCCAAAGCATTGTGCTTTGTCCATATTTCTTATTTTATTCTAAGGACCAAATTTACCGAATCTTCCTTTCTTCCTGGACATGGATGCAAAGGATTGATTCCCTTCACTTGATCCTGTATTAGTTTTGGCTTTCAATCTTGTTTCATCTATCTTACATAGTTCCTTGAATGATATTTATTCTTCTTTCCCATCAATGCTAGAAGTGAAACTTCCCATTATTTAGGTAGAGCATTTTGTACCATATTGATAATTTCTCCATCATACATTCCTTCTCCCAATTTTTGCAGTTGATCTCATATTGCAAAAATCTCTATCATATATGGAATTATTCCTTCCTTTCTTGAAATTCTAAATTTGTATAAATTTTGTCTCAGGTATATTATTTCCCTTGCAGAACCTTTCGAGAACCACTCCACCAATTTATCATATATTTCTTTTGAGGATTCTAGATTTGATACATAGGGAATTAGAGAGTCCTTTATGGATTATTTAAGAATCATTTAGGCTCTTATGCCTCCCTTCATGTATTTGATATATGCTAGAATGTATTATTTTCAAGGTTGAATTGTAGATCCTTTGATGTAGCCCATAACTTCATTTTCAATTAGATTCAAATCTGTCCTCTTATTCCATGCACTAAAGTTTGATGAACCAACCAATTTGAGGCTCTCTAATTCAATGAGTCATTTTGGAATATTTCGATAAGGTCATAGATAATTAATTGAGTAAGGTAAATTTATTCTTCCAACAACTTCTTGGATGAAGATGAAGTTAGGAACTCCTTAGATTGAATTATCCAATGTAGATGTCTTCAATGGTGATGATGGAAAATATCTTCAATATAAATATTTGATGTTAGGGATTATCTTCTTTATGAATGAATCCTTGAGAATATTCCTTGCAAACTGAATTGATATTTCAATGTAGAATTTTATTCTTGCTTCTTTGAGTGTCTCTTTGTCAAGTAGCCTTCGTCTTCAATACCTTAGCTCTGATTCCATGTTGAAAATTTGGTAGGGAAGTGATTAATTCAAATTATCTTCTTGGTAATTATTTGTGAGCTTACTTAATTTACTTATGTTTTCTCTTCTTAGATTATTAAGTCTTTCATCAAGTCAATTACAAAAGCACCAGAGACAGAAATTTAGGCTCTTCGAGCCAAGGCCAAAATCTCTCCCTCTTGGAGAGGAAAACCTGCAATAAATTCTTCTTATAGAATTTTAGATGACAAGTACCATGACCATGACATAGACCCTTGACCCTTGTATGCCTTCAAGACCTTGTCATTGCTTCTTCATTGACCCCTTGAGCCGATCCTTTTTCTTGTACCTTCCTAAACCGTTCTGCACCAAGACTAGAGAGCTCAGTCTCTACTTGGATCCTTACTTATGATATCAACACAGTGTCATAGACTTTCTCCCTTAGTACCTTCACTTAACCTTACTGATTGTACACTTGTATTCTTTCCTTCAATGAGTGGTCACAACTTAATATAGTCCTTTTCCATACTTGCTGCAGTCCTTTCTCATACTTAACAGAATAAAATATTTGTACTTCAATATAGCCCTTCTCTTCACTTGAATATAGTATTGTTTATGAACCTTGATACAATCATATATCCGCACCTTCTCACAATCATCTATACACAACTTGACACAATCACATATCTGCACCTTGTCACAGTCATCTATCAGCATCTATATAGTCACATATATCCAAAGATATCAGAGCTTGTAAACTTATATATATGTTACAACATGTCTCCTTTCTTCACATTTTCTACTTGTTGTATCATCACATTTCTTGAGTCTGTGATCTGCAATTCATTCTCCTTAAATTCCATATGAAAATCGTAGAAGAGTTCGAGTGTATGTCTTTGTTTTTATACGCAGTATATATAGGTCATATACAATTGATCCAACCTGGAATTTAGTCGACCTGTCCATGTGTAATGAGGCTGAATTGAGCATTCATTTATAGGCTGACTTGTAGAGCTTCTTGAAGGCTGACTTGAAGGGTTTTCCAATGCTGATCTTGATCATCATATGTGCCATGTTTTCAAGATTTATTTGTAAGTTCTTGAGGCATACAAGTGTGACTTGACTCTTCATAAGCACGACTCTTTAATTTGTGCATTTATGACCTGAAGACAAATCTCTAATAGACATCAAGAAGAAATATATTGACCTATAATAAAACCTTGCTCATGAAACCAATGAAGCAAGCATACCAAAAATATATATTATTAATAATTGTCTTCTTCATTACATAAATACATAATTGCATAGTCAATATGAAGACCGATCCTAGTTACAGTTTCCAACAGAAGGCACAATTAATCTTTAGAACTGACAAAACCAAGCTTTAGGAGTTGATCTAATATTGATCTCTGGTTAGGGTTTACCTGATGACCTGCCATACCTTCTTTCCTCATCTCACAGTCTTCCACAATCCTAGCAATAGGCATCTAATCCTTTTTTTATCTTACCCACAATTAAGACTGGCTATATATCTTCCTGAACAAGAGATATAGGCCTGCGACCTATCTTGCAGCACATAAATTCTTCTCAGACTTAAGGTTTCAAGGTATACAGGCCTGTGATCTTAACCCTAAATCCTGTGGTCAAATACCTTCTATGAATACGGCCCTGAGGGAGATAGATTGAACCCAAACAATTCATCCTCCTTCTCCTCCAAGCTATGGCTACCTGAGAGATTTCCGATGTGTCAAATGAGATTGGAGAATGCCCTTATATACAATTGGACATGACGTTTTTTCGTTATGGAGGTGAAGCCGACTTTGACATTTGGAGGCAAATTCAAATTTCAAAATTTCCCTCCTTAATAAACTCATGACTTATAGAATCTATTTTGAATAAATAAATATTTTTCCTTATCCAAATTTGACAATATTTAGATTTATTTTGGCCCTCTCGAAGAGAGGAATTCATTGCTACAATTATATTACCTAGAGGAGTTTTTAAAAGTGGAATTTGGCCCTAGTTTCCAATTTTAATAGTTACCCGCTTTCATTGGGAAAAAATTCCCACTACAGTAACATCAAAGCTAAATTATTTACAAATTAAATTCTAGCACTATGAGTACTCAAACTACCCAAAACAAAATTGTCGTGTCACCACATGTATGTGTGCCAAGGTGGTTCCCTACCACACTCAAACAACTGTCACTAATATATGATCACAATGAAAATAATAAAAATATATAAATACATTGGAAAAACATCATCAAAATTGTTAATATTCACATATACCATAACCATCAATATATTCTATTCTACTGAAATCGGAATAATTACACCATAGGTCCTCTTCACATGAAATAACATTATTCAGATAATAAAATTTGATGTCCTAAAAGAATAAATGCATATAATAGTATTGTCTCATAATAAAAATAATGTTTATCACAAGTCAACTAGAGCGGGGCATTACAATTGGTGTGAGAGAAGTGACATTGTCATATAAAGATAATTTCATGTTCCATGCATCTTTCCAAAAAGGACATAAGTTTTCATCATGAATGTTTATATTGGATAATATTGCCCAAAATAGTGGAAACTTTTGTAATTAATTGCATATTTAATACTCCATCAACATCTTAATTCTCTAACTAATTTGATCTTAAAACATTTGTACCATAATGCATATAGATCTAATAGGGGCCTCCAATAAAAATTTGGTGTCAATTTTTTTAAACTAAATTCATTCTCCCAATTCCTAATCCACGCCCTTGTCACCCCCTTCCTCCCATTCCCTACCAAAAAAAAATACGATGTGATCTCTTCTAGTGAAAACAAGTGCCATTTTCTTACATTTTTGGATACTTTTTAGAGTAAATTCATTAGAATTTGTCTATACTAAAAAGGATGTTTGATGGCATGATGAGCATAGATAATGAGTACAAAGGAATTATTGGTAACATCGATTGGATGAGGACCACTATTCCTACCATCGACAAGACTCTATGGGTTAAAGGGCCATCGTGTTTCTTAACTTATTGTAGCTTTGAGATCCACTACTCCATCTCTTCCAAAATGTTGTATACACACAAGTGAATTTTTTTTTTTATCACACCTTTATGAGAAATTGAAAGTGAAAAACATGACGGGATATAATCTAATGAAATGAAGAACCAAACCTAACATTGCATCACAAAATACCAATCAAAACCAATTGGAGGAGAGAAGTGTAGATCTATAACATGAAAAAAAATATATCATGGCTTGAATCTTGATTGTAGGTCTTCAAGCTCCTTCTCTTCTACCTCTTGTCCTTGACCCTCATGGAACTTGCAACTCTTCAATCTGTAGGCTAATTCTACAAACTAGAAACATAACAATGTTTGAATTAAGTCTTCCCTAGTGGAAATTTAGTAGATACTTATGCCCTATCTCTCCATTAGAACTCTTATTATGGGAATTTAAAGAAGGCTTGAGGATAGGCTACATTCCATGTGAATGAAGTGGATCTAAGTCATGCATAAGTTCCATGCTTAATAATGACCTTTTTCCACTTCATTATGAACCTTATTGTTAACTATGAGTATTTTTTTAAGGATGAAATCATTCTTATTCCATATTATGAAATTGTGACAAAAAAATTTCTTCCTTGTGAAATAATTATGAGAAATTACTCAATTATGTTATTTCATCCTCATAACATCTAATAACTTCCTTGTAATACATATCGTGGCAAATACAAGTATAACATATGCCCCTTAATGCATGAGGTTAGAAGAGGAATTGGTAGCCAAAATATGCTACAAATATCCATAAACAAGAGGTGGTATGAGAAAGAAGCAGAAGGATAAAGGAACTTGTGAGAACCCACAACCAATCATCAACCTAAAACATTTAAACCATCCCAAAGGTAGGCATACCTATGTTTGGATAAGAAACTAAGTATGGCCACCACCACAATATATTATGAATCCATGACATGAAATGCAAATATATGACCATGAAGAAATACACTATGGATCCATGCCATCAACAAAGATATCATAGCGACAAGTAAATGCAATGTGTATTTTTGTCAAAATATATATCAAGAAGTTCACAAACAATAACTAATGTGTCTTAAGTGGCCTTAAAAGTGCATATAATAGTGAAATATTCCATCAAAACTTAGGGGGTAGCATAAATGAATGATCTTCCCTTAAGCTCGAGGTATTCATCCCAACCTTGAATGTATGAGTCTGCAACATGTGAATAAATGAGTTTATGTGAAGAACGCTAGAAATTGTATGAATACTAGTCATTGATCCATACAATTAACAAACGCGAGGGGATCCACCAATGTTGAAAATGAACCCCAATATACCTAATGCAATCTAGCAAGTGTGAATAGATGATATGAAGTTGAAAATCCCTAGAATTTATCAATTAGGGGTCAATGAGGTAAACCCACCATTGATCATGAGGAAATTTCAACTGATGACTGTAAGCTCCAAGGTACTCACTACTTTCTTGATGCTTCCTAGATAATGAGTTGGCGTCGATAGGAAGAGATCTGTTAAGGGAGGGAATTTATGTGTCCCCTATCAACTAACACAAAACATAAACTCACAGATGTTGTGAGAAGATAGAATTACCAAGTATAACTAACACAAGGATGGTCAACATGGTAAGACAATGAGAAAAAATATGGCTAACTTAGGTTGACTTCCCTTGAACATATAACATGGCATAATGATAATTTGGTAGCATTGATTTAGGAGCACCACATGATACCATGCAATAATGCATGAGGCATTAAAGCACACTTCATAATCATTGGAATAGTAATTATTCAAAGGAGTAGATGAATCATATGTATGGTATAACTCCTAGGAAATATATAACCCAACTGTAAGAAAATGAGTCAAACAAGTGCTATGCTCAATGGCGACACCAACTTATGGATTCCACATATATAGACCAACAACAAATGGAAGCAAGTAAATCCATGTTTTTTATACGTGATTGGAAATCCATGTTTTGTATACATGCATGCTTATATTAATGCTCAATTATTATTCCAAATTCCAACATAAGTAGAGGACCAAAGGTGTGCTTATGATGAGGGTTAATGGGATCTTACTAACAAATGAAAATCAAACACCAAGCATTATAAGAATCAAACTAAAAAACCCACACATAAGAAGAAAAAACACTCACATCACACACAAAAATCTAATGTACAGGGTATAAAAAGTGTAATTCAGTTTGATAGGTTATGCAATGGAAGGCCAATTGTTGGGAATAAGCCAAGGATTCCTATTCAAATTGATGAAATTGGGCCACTTTTGGAAAAATATGGCATGCCATGTCAATTTCATGTCACATATAGTTGAAATTCCATACTCCTAATTCTTAATGATTGTAGTGAGATCCAAGAACCATGTCATTGTCAAGAACTACCTAAGGACATGAAGGTTGAGTAGTCGCGTGAGATAGCATAACTCCTTGATGATACCATTAAGACATAATGGAGGTACAAGTCACCCATTGACAGGGGGGGTTTGGAATGGATAATTTTTGGGGAATTTTAGTATTAAAATACCAAGACTTGACTCAATCCATTGGCTGCATTTTTCCATATGACCTAGGAAATCCCCCCTTGATGAATTCAAGAATTAGTGTTCCAATCTCCACCATTTGTAAATTGGGAAGAACAAATGCATCACAAGGAATACACTCCCTTAGCTTATCGATTGAAGCCATGACCTCTAGGATGACCTCTTCTTAGGGTAACACAACATCAAGGAAGTCATGCAATATAAGTAAAGTGATGATCTATGTGGGTAGAATATCCTAATCATATTCCATAGTATGACATAATTTCTAACCATCATCAATAGGTTCTAAAAATATCATTATAGAGGCAATTTATTCCACTAAAAGTGGAATTGGGATCCTATGATATTCATGTTCTATAGGCACCACTCAAGGATCAGGAGGCTTAAGGTATCCACTGGTAATAAAATAGATCATGTTAATAGGAGTTATGGTTTTAGATGTGACTAGCAGGGGAAATATAGATGTACCTATAAGTGATGAATCTTTACGCATACCCATACCAAAACTCTCATAATTTTTTAAGGATTCATTGAAAATTGACATGCGTACCAACACTGGTCATAGTATAGTAGGCATGTAGTAAGAAAGTTGGTTAATTATGACCACCTACCCATTATGTGGAAAGTAGAGAACATGAAAGATCATCAAGGCCACACTTGTCATTGCATAGAACTAAATAAGCCTAAGGAACAAATTATAATAAAGAGGGGCACCAACTACCTCAACCTTGACCGAGACAGTTTTAGCTCCTAGTTCTATGGGCAATGTAGTGAGCATTCCCTTGGGTTGGAAAGTATAATTTTCAAATGCATAGAGCATGTTACTAGATGGCATATGTTTTGGAGAACCAAGAGCCTTCCATCATGAGGTGGGAATTACGCAAGTAGAAGCACCTTCATACACAAGTGTTTGATGAATGATGTTCCCATGAAATATGACTTCAACATATGCTCAGTGGAAGGACCACTCTCATGAGTCTCATGGATTTTTGCTTGCATAAAGTGTAACACCACCTTACTTCACATAAAAATTTGAGGATTTAACAATGGGTTGCTTGGTTGAGAGGTATTTTCCATACACCCTTGTGAAGGTGTTGGATTTTGGTCAACCATTTGTTGTTAGGTAGGAATGGTTTAGTCTAAATGGAAAGATGTTGGTTTGTGGTATATTTGGTTGAAGTATTGATGGATTTCATCCATATGTGAACACTCACACATGAGATGGTCTCCTCTAAAAATATTGCAAGAAAAATAAATTTTCTTCTTCTTCTCATTGGTGCCCCCATCCATGTTGGCTTGGTTTTAAAATTCCCTTGATTATTTTTCAAATATTTTTTATGTTTTTTTTTCATTTTTTCTCCAGGTTGTTGAGGATCCTTCAATAACATGGACTACACCAAATTCACCTCAGAGGTATGATCAAGGACATGAGCATTTTGAGTGGTGGGTGCACTAAGTAGGGGTTTGATGACACAATAATTTGGCCCAAATGCTTAACTAGATATACCATGGTTTCATTAGATACAAAATCAACCACGCCATTAACATGTACAAATTTTGGCTATAGAGGATCATTTCATGACCTCAAAGCATCAGGAATGATATCATACAATGTGCTCGATTCAAGATAAATCAAGTCAAGATGTTGGGCATGGAGAATAACATGTTACTTAGTCGCTACCCCTACCACCATGCCATCTTTGGCTATGGGTGGTAACAAGGACCTTCTAAAATAGCCACATAAAAATCTATGTAGAATATTAGCTTGAATGAACCTCCTCCACCTTCTCCATTCATGGATATGCTTAGAAATGTGAGTGGTAATGTTTTTCATAAATGTTTATAAGTTTTATTCCAATTTCTTGGTGAATGGGTGACTAGAAGTGTATTATAAGAAACATCTTGGTTAGAGAAGAAAATTCTTAATATGATGCATTATGAAGCTTGATATAACATTTGGCAACATTGAAATTCAAGGTAGGCTGAAAAAGACATAACTGAATGCTACCATCCCCTAAAGAATTGGATGAACACCACAAGTCGTAGTTGGTGATATGTATCTCTAGGTTCTCTCCCAATCCATTGAACTTTGGAATATTAAATAGTAACTTTATTGAAATGGTTGACCACAATGGATCATGGAAAATGGGGTTATTTTTAATTTATCTAGATATGGAAAGTTGATGGATTCTAAAAATTGTAATTTTGATTGGAAAAATGTATCTCAGAAGGATAGTGTGTTTCAAATGGACCATACACTCCCCACAGTGTTTTAGCTTTTGGTGGTTCAATAATTCCCCCAAATATTATTGCTCATTAGAGCATGGGAACCAGGAAAAAAGTACTAATAAAATGATTAGTACCCCTCGGTAGTTTTCCCCAAGGAAAATGGTTTTCCAAAAGGGTTATTGTTAATAGGACGATGCGTTGCTCTAGTATCATTTTCTTAGGGTAGAAAGAAGCTCCAAAGATGGGTAAACCTACAAAGAAGAAAATATTTCTATGCAGATTTCTCTTTTAGGCATATGGTTTTTTACAACTACCCCATGGGATGTTGAATCCGACTAGAACATTACTCCACCCCCTAGTACTACTAGGAACAAATGAAAACCCCTTTGAAGAATTTAAGGAAATATAGCTTTTATTGTACTCACTTTTGGGATGGTAGAGATATGTGGAAATCATCCAGATATGTGTTGTGTACTTTCACCTTTCCCTAAGTTGAATACAAATCCAATCGAGGGAAAAGGCACTTACAAAATAGGGAGCCTAAAAGCAGTAACTACAACTGACAAAATTCCCCAAGGTGAGGATGTAGATGTGTCATGTAGAATAAAATGGACCTATCACACTAATTGAAGGTAATGAAGATATCACCAAGGTGCCTCTAGTACCAGTCAGTGATGAGGTGACATGTTCACTCATGTTGCATCCAACATCCAATGAGGATTAACAAGTGGTGAAAAAGGTTCACCAATGACTTCACTAGCTCCAATGATTATAGGATCAATATGACAAGTCAAAGGAGGATTGAAATTAGGCAGTGGAATATCATACAAAACTTCAATACTTTATCGTCTCCTTCAAAACCAAACACAATCCTTCCTAATTCTATGGTTTCAACGTTGTCTACAATGGAATCTATTCCTGGCCTATGTAATGATGGTGTCCCTCTTAAGGAGGAATACTTTGTAGTCTACAAATATAAAAAAAAATTTGTATATCATGGTGAACTACATTTTTTTAGATTCAAAAACCTATGGCCAACTAGACTCAAACCAAAGAGCACACCCCTAGTAAATAGATAGTTATACAACATGATAATCGGTGGATAAAGGGGCCTTCTATAAGTAAGCTTAGGATGATGAGGGCCCAACTCAAACCAATGAATGTATGAGAAAAAATTACACTTAATTACCTCCCAAAACTATCCTTTATTAGCACAAGTACCCACATAAGTAGCATGGAGGCATCCCCCAAGAGTATTCATATGATGATGTAACATTTGTCTTAGGTACCATAAGCACATGCCACTAATAACCAACTAGATCAGGTTCCCTAAATAATTTCCACTAAGGCTACCACGTCACAATCAAACAACTAAGGGAAAAATCATGCATCAATACCACATGCATGGACAAGGAAACTAAGCTTGAAACCTCACTAAGGGGTTCATAGAGAAATGTGCCCCTAAGAGATCCATGTATGTGCAGTAATCTAAGAGATACCATAAACAAATGGGGTGGGTATATCATGATGTGTTCCTTTAATGTGACCTTCTACTTAACTCCTATGTTATCGGAGTTTTCCAACAAGAATTCTATGAGATTAATGAGATTTTTCATTCTTTAGTGACTTTTATGTGCAGTTTTGTGGCCTTGAAGAGTTCACTCTCAAATCCTAATCCAAAGCAATAAATCCTAGCTAATGTTGATTTTCAATATGTTGTAAAAAGGCCTAATTATTTTTAAACAAGTGTCTATTTTAGGGATGGTGTTACTCCAAGGATGGAAAATGAAACTTTATGATGTTCAATAATCTAAAGATGTGAAAACCTAAATGAAAAATGCAAAATTTGATTTCAATGAACTATATATAAGGAAGGAAAGAGATGTATTTTCCACTTTTACCATTAAGATACTTGGAAAACCTCACACTGTCTCAATAAGAACTTTGAAATCCAAAGTAATTTACTAAAATATCCCAATGAAATCGTATAAAAAACACACAAATTCTTAGCCCCAATTTAACTATGAAATACAAGTATGAATCCAATCCAAAGAGAAAAATACAAAATTACTCTAACAATACAATTCTGAGGGTGTATGATGTTGGTAAAGGATACCAATACACAATTTATCACACACACAAGAAACAATGACACCAAACTTGCAACAAATACACACGTGGCTTACAAAGTTTCCTCTTACATAATGAAATGAAAGGAACTAAGGCCCTATGAGCACACAACAAAATCATATAGATATACAACAAGGCTCTATCCAGGTCACTATTACCTAGTCAAAAAACTGAATAGGTAGAAAGCACACCAAAATGTATTCACCAACCAAGATTTCAAATCCATTGAATCAAAAAAGGTTTGAAATTAAGAAAAGCCAAAAATATGAAACAAACAATTCCAAACCAAAGAAAATGTATAGTTGAGAAGTTTTAGATATCATTGAGATTTTATAATGGTATAAGGAATTCCCCAAATGGAGTTCAGAATCAAAAGATATCATAAAAGCACCAAATGTATCTTTAGTATAAATGTTTAAAAAACATGTATGACCTTAGAAAATATGAAATTCTAAAATAACCAATATAGAACTAATGAAAGTGTATAATAAATTTTTTCATTAATGTTCTTTCTAATCTCAACACATTTCACTACTCTACTAAAAATTTATTCTACCCTATTATAATCCAACTTGGTAATTTTGACTATCTATCGAGGGTTGAGCCTTGGTATTTGACGGTGGAACTGAAGAGCATCCTGCAAATGCTTTATGGCCAATAATTCTAAATAATGATTGCATCCTCTATCATACCACGACTGCTAGCACAATACTACTAAATGATTATTCCTTAGAAATTGACATTACTTCTTGTTTGGAAAAATAATTTCATGATCTAGGGTCTTTAATTTACGCAACATTTCTCTATTCATATTTTTCCCATTGTATAAAATTCCCCATTGTATCCTCCCTCAGGAGTACTCTTGGCCATATCTCAGTCTCTACATGGTTTACCATCCTATCGAACTATCCTTGGGTGCCCTCACACGGCATGCCTTGACCTGACCCACTCGAACGTGTTTCCTTAGGTGCCCTCACACGACCCGACCTGACCCGCACGAATGTGTTTCCTTGTCTGCTCTCACACGACCCGACCCTCCCGAACACGTTTTCTTGGGCGCCCTCACATGACACGACCCGACCTGACCTGACCTGACACGCCCGAACGTGTTTCCTTGGGCGCCCTCACATGACACAACCTGACCCAACCCACCTGAACGAATTTCCTTGGGCAGCCTCACATGACACAACCCGACTAGACTCGATGGGACCTGCCCGAACACGTTTTCCTTGGGCGCTCGACCAGACCCGACAAATAATGGCCATACTAGTAAATAGGGTACTATTTTTCTTTAACCCGTGATTCCATTTGAGAGCCATCCATTCGTAGATAAAACCACTTACCCACCAAATCCCATTGTTGTAATCCTACCACGAGGTCCATTTAGGGGTTTAGAGGGTTAAATGGGTTAGGGGTTTGGAATTAGGGTTTAAAAGGTTAGGGGTTAAGGGGTTAGAGGTTTAGGGTTTAGGGGGTTAAATGGGTTAGGGGTTTAGAGGTTTCCCTGTCATATGCATCTTTGTTTAATTTCATGATTAATTAGGAATTTTTAATGTCTCACTACTCGGTTAATTAGGATTAAGTAATGATCCAACTAAAGGATCAACTAAATATCTATTTATAATACTGGTTTTGTGAGTAATATTTGAGTCTAGAAACCTAGCTCCTATATCATCAAGGCATGCGAGGAGTCCGTCCATGTCAAATTTTAGTGCATACAGTAACAATTTGAAATAAAATCAACGTTGGCCCCATTCAAAGGTCACTCTTGGCTTATAAAGAATAATGGTGTAGGGTAATATCATGTCATAATTGACCTAATGTTTTCTAACAATTTCAACAATTTCGACGCTACAATAATATGAGAATAATGATGACATTTACGATGATGCAAATAAACATGAATGAGCTTCTCTTGGTTTCAAGAATAATTTATTCTCTATTGAACAGGGCAAACCATGTGAAGGTTGAAGCTCATATGGACCCTCTCATTCCCCTCACATCACTCTCATTTCCCCAATACCAAATCTTTGAAATAGAATACAAACAAACCAAAAATTAATTAAGGCCGTAAACAAAATTTTCATGTGTTTGTACAAAAACATAATTTTAGTTTAGCTTGTACACTTATATGGCCATTATTTGTTGGTTTGACATAATAAACAACATGTAATAAACCCACATAATTAGTAAATTATTTAAAGAAAATAATTCATACATATTAAAATATAAAGTTATAACATACCAGCTTATACTCGAACAAAATATTTCTATCATTCTTCTTATGTATCTTCTTGATATTCATCCAACTGATCAACATCTATACCAACATCTGATTCAGAAATGGTGTTGAAAATATTGACCATGTCATCATCATCATAAATTATGTCATTTTCAAGAATATCCTCATCAACATCATCATCAATAACTGTTGCATCGTCTCCTACGCCTGGTTCATCTTCTCTATCTTCTTCATTTGTCAATGCATCTTCCTACTCATCTGCCACTCCATCATCTTCTTCCTCTACAATGTACTCTACTAGCCTTCCTCTTGGATCATATCTAATAGCAAATGACCATACGTTCTCACTTGGAACCTCTAAGTAAAAGACCTATTCACATTGGCTTGGAAAATCATAGAGATCTTTTCCTGCTTCAAAATACGATGTTTTAACCATTGGAAATCCATTGTCATGTTGAATAAGAGTTCTGTTAGCATCACGTACATTCATTCATATCCTATACCATTTGACGTCGAAAAAAACTAATTTTAAGGAATTAAAGTCACACTCAACTATATCATCTAAAAACCCATAATATTTATTTTCAGATTCTCGAGGATTTTTGTCACTCCTGGAGGAAACATTAGTGACCTGGAATACTGTAGTTATCCCACTATTAGAAGTTTTTGTGTTATCATGCAACTGTTTAACGCAAAATTTACGACCATTGCACCACACAGCCTTGTGGTGTTTCAACTGCAATATTCCAAACATGAAAAAGATACGTTCTCAATGTTAGCACAAAATTTGTCAATTTTATCTCTATCATTTTGTTCATACTTCGTTCTAAAATGTTGGAGGTGTTTTCTTTTATAGATTATATTTAGCTACCTAGTGCCCCGACATGACTTGATAAGAATGGAGACTTGTTTGCTTTTTTTTTTTTTTAATTTGTTTTTGGAGGGCATTGATGTTGGTTATTTCATAAAGGAAAGCAACATTGATGCAGGTTGTTTACCATTGTGTGTAATCAAGCAAAATCCAACCAAACTCTAATTCTGTCCACTAGACACAATGTCTACCATACCTTAATTTTACAGGCCTGTGCATGCTTGATAAATTTTAAATCAAACACTTATGTACTAGAAATTCACCATTGGCTAACCCACAACCTTGTATTAGAGCCAAATCCAAATGCGTTTCCTTGGGCTCCCTCACACAACATGACCTGACACGACTCGCCCAGACCTGACTAGACTCGCCTGACCGCATTTCCTTGGGCACCCTCATACGACCCGACCCTAATGCATTCCATGGGTGCCCTCACACGACCCGACTTGACCCGACCCACCCGAATGCATTTCCTTGGGCGCCCTTATAGTACGACATGACCTAACCCGACCTGAATTGAATGCATTTCCTTGTGCGCTATCACACGGCCCAACCTGACCTGACTCGACCCGCCTAAATGTTGAAGGCATGAGGGAGAAAACGAAAAAATGGTCACACGAATGTGCACAAGGCACACAAGTGGTCACAAATTAGAATTATTGATACAACCTCCCTCACACCATCTGACCCGAACACGTTTCCTGTGTCACCCTCATATGGCACAACCCGACCCTCTTGAACGAAGGCACGAGGGAAAAAATGGAAAACGGATCTTACACACATGCACAAGGCACATGGGCAGTCACAACTTAGTATTTTTTATATGACCACCCTCACACGACCTGACCCAACCCAACCCGACTTGCCCGAATGCGTTTCCCTAGGCACCCTCACATGACCTGACTGGACCTGGCCCGACCCGCTCGAAAGGATTTCCATGGGTGCCCTCACTCGACCAGACTTGACCCAACCCACCCGAATGCGTTTCCCTGGGTGCCCTCACATGACTTGACCCAACTTGCCTCGAACTGCTCAAACGCGTTTCCTTGGGCGCCCTCACATGACAAAACCTGACTTGAATCGCCCGAACACGTTTCCTTAGGTGTCGTCACACGACCCAACTCGACCCACACAAACACATTTCCTTGGGTACACTCACATGACCCGGCCCTCCTGAACGCGTTTCCTTGGGCGCCCTCACACGACCTAACCCAACCCATTCCACCTGAACGCGTTTCCTCGGGTGCCCTCACATGACATGACTCGACGCGACCCGCTCGAACATGTTTTCCTGGGTGACCTCACATGACATGACCGGACCTGTCCGAACACATTTCCTTGGGTGCCTTCACATGACACGACTCGACCAGACCTGCCCAAATGTGTTTCCTTGGGCATCCTCACACAACACGACCACACCGAACTAGACCTAACCCACCCGAACGAATTTCCTTGGGTGCCCTCACATGACCTGACCTGAATCGACCCGCTCGAATGCATTTCCTTGGGCGCCCTCATAGTACGGCATGACCCGACCTGACTCGACTTGAACACATTTCCTTGGGCGCCATCACATGACTCGACCCGCCCGAACGTCAAAGGAATGATGTAGAAAATGACAAACGGGTCGCATGAACATGCATAAGGTACACGAGTGGTCACAACTTAGCATTTTTGATAAAAAATCCCTAACATGATCTGACTCAAATGTGTTTCTTGTGGCCCCCTCAAAAGACATGACTCGACCTACCTGAACGAAGGCATAAGGGAGCAAACGGAAAACAGATTGCACAAACGTGCACAAGGCACACGTGCAGTCACAACTTAGCATTTTTGATATGACCACCCTCACACGACCCGACCTGCCCAAATGTGTTTCCCTGAGTGCCCTCACACGACCTGACCCGAGCCACCCAAATGCGTTTCCCTGGGTGCCCTCACACGACTTGACTCGACCCACCCTGACTCACCCGAACGCATTTCCTTGGGCACCTTGACACGGCACGACCTGACCTAACCCTCCTAAACGATTTTCCTTAGGTGCCCTCACACGACTCAACTCGAGCCGCTTGAACTCATTTCATTGGGCACCCTCACATAATCTGACCCTAACCGACCGAGCCTGCTCAAACATGTTTCCTTGGGTGCCCTCACATGAGCTGACCCGACTTGAACCACCCAAATGCGTTTCCTCGAGCGCCCTCACACGACATGAACTGAACCAACTTGACTCGCCTGAATGAGTTTCCTTCGGTGCCCTCACATGTTCCGACCTGACCTGACCCACCCGAACATGTTTCCTTGGGCACCCTCACACGACTGGACCTCACATGACCTGCCCTAAGATGACCCGACCTGACTCGACCTGACATGACCCAACCTCACATGACCTGACTTGACATGACCCGACTTGACCCAACCTGACACGACCTGACCTGACCCTTACACGACACGACCCGACCCGACGATGTCGCTATTCTAACGTTTTTAAAGATTTCATCGCTATTCCTACATTCGGAAGGTTTCGTTGCAAGAGCAATGTTTTTTTGGGTCGTGTCCCTATTCCGAAAGTTTTTGGGTTGTGTTGTTATTCTAATTATTTTTGGGTAGTGTCACTATTCCGACACTTTTTGGTCTCGCGACACTTTTTGGCGGGGTTAAAATAATTGAGAAAAAGTTGTGAACTTTCCGACAATAAGTCAAAACTGTCAGAACTAAAGTGTCAGAAAATTGACCATAGTTACTAGTGAGTCTAGGAAATATCTCAGTCTCAACATGGTTTATTATCCTATCGAACTATCTATTGATAATATCCATGGTAATCCATTGCGTTACCAACTAATTAATCAATTGCAAACCTGTCTTTGGGTAGATTCGTGCTTTTTCTCCTCAACTTGTGGAGTATTATTCGTTGTTTCCAATTGTAGTTCCCCTCCCAAGTATAGGTTCTTACATGTTACTCACCAATCCTCCACCATAAACACTACTACCCATAAAAAATTCATGTGTTATGCATGTCATCTTTGCTCATCCCGAGCTAGGATCAAACTCTCTGTGATATTCATAGTTGCATTACTTATAACTTCCATATGGAAAAAGCTATTTTAGAATCATAATTAGGTAATGTGGTATATATCTATGATACCTTTCCAAAAATATAGGTAACTCCCCAAACAATGTACAAAATAAAAAATATCACAAAAACACTAAAGAGATCTATAGTGACAACGTTAAATAAAAAACAAATATCACTTAAGAAAATATGAAATTCTAAAAAAACTAGTACACAATTAAGGAAAAAACACAACAGCAACAATGTTTATCTATATGATAAATTTCAAATAGTATAAGGAACTCTCGAAATTGAGTTAAGAATCAAAATATATCGCAAAAATATAGATTACTATGCCTATAAACACAAGGGAGTGACTTAACGAAGAAATGAAGGAAAATATGCCCAAATTTGGGTTAGATTTAGTAGATCCAATGAATCTAAGAACCCATAAATCAAAATAAAGACTCATGAATCAAAATTCCATTTTAAAGAAGGAAGAAAACAAGCACAAATGGTATATACAAGGAAATATCAAATATATCTCTCTTTCAGTGGAGTCGCCAATTCTATTAATGGATATTCCCCCCTATGGATAGGCGGTCCTCCCTCAGATCAGACTCCAACAAGCTAAGATGGAATATCAGATATATAGCTACATAAATTCTCTTATACATATAACACCTCACTTTAGATCTATGCTCTAGAGGCTACACGAGAAAAACATACCTTGAATTAGTAGTTGTCATGACAAAATTTTGACTTGTTGCAACTCTTATATCCTCTAGTCCAACTGTTGCAATTTGATACCTACACAAAAGTGACAACATAAAAACTTTCTCATAGGTCCATTATGAGTAATTCAAAGTGAAAATCATGACTAGATATAATTCAATGAAGAACTAGATCCAACATAGCACAAGAAATTACCAATGAACACCAATTAGAGGAGAAAAGTGTAGATATTTATTATGAGAATTTTTTTATCATGACTTGAATCTTGATTGTAGATCTCCAACCTCCTTTTGTTCTAACCCTTTTCCTCAAAACTCACACAACCTACAACTCTTCAATTTGTAGGGTGACCTTACAAACTAACAACATAACAATGTTTGAACCAAGTTTACTATGGAAAATAATAGTAGCATAACACTACCATCCAATATTTGTCCATATCACTCCATTAGGTTTCTTCTTATATAAATTTAGAGAAGCTTGGGGATAGGTCACATGTCATGTGAATGTCTAATTCAGACACAAGTTCCATGCTATATTATGTAATTTCATCCTCATAACATTAAATAACTTCCTTGAAATGTCTATGGTATAAAATACAAGTATAACAATGACAAAGAGAAAATAAAGGAAATCAATAATGAATGATGAAAAGGTTACTATTAGTGCATTTTTCATAAGCTAATGCCTTATCATCATGAGGGGATTCCTCACAATTCAAGGAATAATTCCCAACTCTTGTGTGAAAATATAAATCCCCTCATAATTAACACAAATCAAAGTTATAATGATAGTAGGGCATATTATATCAAGAATATGTACTAATAAAAAGAGAAAATAAAGGGATAGAAGAAAATGTGTGTGTCAAGCAAAGAATGTCATCAAAAGAGGAAAACATGTTTAACTATTATCAAAGTAATGCAATAACTAAAATATGAAAATGAATGTAAATAATTATACCCATGAAAGTAGAGTGGTAGCACTATTTTATGAAATTAAATTATAAAATGAAAGAAAAGAGAAACATTGTAAGAGAAATATACTTACACCTACACCACCACAGGAACTAGTTATGAGGGAGTGTATTAAAACATGTGAAATATGTGAACATGGAAATCTCATTGTTGGAGAAAGTTGTGTACTTACAATACAAATTTAAAGTGTTCCCTTGTATAAAGGAGAAGGCAACACTAGCTCTTTTCGAAGCAAGGGAAGTGACTGAAGGTAAGAAGGGAAGACTAAGAAGGCAATGATTTTGGTGAAAAATCTAGCAAAGGTAAGAAGCAAAAACACATGAAACCTAGTGAAGGGATGTGAGGCCATGATATTGATGAAGCACTAGCAAAAGTAATATATAACACAACGAACACAAGGCTAGTGAAGATGATGGAAGAGATAATGATGTTTGTAACAACCCTGGTAAAAATACATGTAAAAAAAAATATAAGACTACGGTTGATGGGACACGTATTCCAAGCTAAATGGTGGGAAAAAACATAATAGTTGGTGTTCATTAGGTTTATTATGGATAAAGGAAACTGGGAAAGGAAAAATATTTGGAAAGGCATGAGGCATTAATTGGGAGGTTATTTATGAAAATAATGGAAAATAGGAGAAAAGGAAGGTGAAAGGTCACAGGTTGCATGTGAGGAGGAAACAAAAGGAAAATAATGGAAAATGAATAAAATAGAGGCCTCGTTAATAAAAAGGATTTTGAGGATCAGTTGGAGGGATTTTTTCCAGTTCTATGGTGGAGCTCTCTTATATTGTCTCTCTCTCTCTCTCAAACTCTTGGACACTTAGAGTATTATCGGAGCACTCTTAGAGAGTGTGGCATAATTGGGTATTTGGATCAAGAAGGAAAAGGAAGAGTAGGAAAGAGCAAGAGGATATCGGGAAAAGCATATACAGTAAATTCTTAGTGTAGGTACTGAGTTGCATGTATGATTTTATCACTAGTTTTGGCGTGCATGGTGTATGCATGTGGATTTTCCTAGCCTCTCTATTTCTTGGAAAACCATGGTATTGTGGCTTTATTTCCATTAGTTATTTTATGGTTGGTTCTCATGATTACTTTAGCTATGGGTTGAGTTATTAGTTCCTGGAAGCCTTGGTTGTACAAACGCTCTGGAAGCCCAACATAAAATTATGGGTTGAGTTACTAGTCTTGGAAGCATTGGTTGGAAAAACACTCTGGAAGCCCTAGGTGGGTTGAGTTACTAGTCCTAAAAGCCCTAGTTGGACAAACTCTCTAGAAGTCCTGTAACAGTTGGGGTTGAGTTACTAGTCGTGGAAGCCCTAGTTGGAACAAACACTCTGGAGCCCTAGAACAAATTGGATAGAGGCCAATCCATGATGGTTAGTGATGTACGAGTGTGAGGTGGAATAACTAGTTTGGGGTTGAGATGGTTTGGTCTCTGGAGCCCTGGTTTGGTGTTGATTGATGTGTTGATAAAGTCACACATTTATGCTTGGAATATGGCACGAGGGTGATTGGATGAAGTGAGACTTGTCTCAACCAATATATGGTCGGGTGTAACGTGGAAGTCCCATATCCGGTTGGTTTTCACATTCAGTAATTAAGAGCTAATTCCTCTAGTATTTTGTATGAAAATGTATTGGTTTATGTATGGATTTCATTGTTGTTGTATCCATTGTATTTTTGTGTTGGTTATAAGCATGTATTCGATCAATGTTGATGTATGAATCTATCCATTTTTTTACTTGTAAATGAATGCATAATGTATCTATGGTCAAATAGATTGTATTGTAGCTTATGATGCAGGGGAGCAATGATTCTTAGCTATTCTCATATTTTTAAGAGACCCCCATATTTAATTATTCTGTTTACACGTGTAGATGCAATGTTTGTGACATGTTTGACGAAATTATTGTTATGGTTGGGCGGGGTCCGAATGAGTTCCCTATGATGTGATTGCTTCCATGTATTTTTTTTAGTGTTATTTTCCCTCTCCTAAAGTTACATGAATTTCTGGGAAGTGACCTGGTCTGAGGGGCTAAAAATGTGGCAGAAATCCCGGAGCCGCAGACACAGACCTGACCTTTTAGGGCCTTAACCACTACCTTGACAAGGAAAGCCTACAGTTGAGGGTCTATAACCTCTCCCTTTCCCTTACATGCTTGCAGATAAGCCTCAAATGGGTTAAAAATAAGTTCCCCCTCACGGAATAGGGCCTTGGAAGGTTGGGTTACCTCTTGGGGATATCATGATGCAATGTAAGGTATGTTTGTCATGTTTCTGTCGGTTCCACATCCTCAAAGTCATCTAGGAGGTTTAATATCATATTAGTAGCCTCTTGTCACATGTTCATCCGGGTTGGCTGGTTACTTGGGTAGATGTGGGAAGAGGGTGTTACAACGTTGATGAATGTTTCTAGAGAATTGTGTGTTTCTATCAATCATTTTCCCAATGTTTCGAGTGAACCCTTCACTCATCTTTAGGGACTTGAAACTTAACTAATGATATGAAGAGTTCAAGATCATTTAAATAGAGGATGCCGATAAAATATAACCATTAGAAGAGGGGAAATAATTATTAGGGACGTAAAGAAGGGGAAGATTCTAATTGACTATCATGAAAGACTTATGGGATAAAAGGTAAAAAATAATTAAATAAAGGTTAAGAATTATTAAATAAAGAATTGAGTTGAATAAATTATTAAAAGAGAAGTTTGAATAATTTATTTTAAATTATGTTAAATTAAATTAAGGGTGATAGAAGAGATTAAAGGATGTAGAAATATAAATTATCAAATTATTCAAAGGAAGAATTAATAGATTTTAACTGATTATAAATTTATTAAGTAATAAAATTAAAAATTGAAAAGATCAAAATGAATTTTCAAATTATTTAAATTAAATTAAGGGTAATAGAAGAGGTCAAATTCTAAAGGAGGAAATATAGAAATAAATATAAAATAAAATAAATAATAAAATATATTTGAAGGGAGTATTAATAATTTTATTTTTAATTATTAAAATATAACCAAATGGAATTTAATAAAATCTTAAATTTATTATTTTATTATAAATTAATAAAATTTTAAAGGATCAAAATGAATCATGGAAGAGAAAAGATCTAATAAAATTTTCATTAGGAATATATAGGAATAAAAAATACAGAAAAAGGAAAAAATTATATAAAAAAAGGAGTAACTAATGCAAATATTATTAAATTAAGGTTTATAAGAATATATTTAAAAGTTCATTGTTGGAGAGAATAATAAAATAAGATTGCTGAAGAATAAATTTAATTTATTAAAAAAAATAGGATTAATAAAAATTATAATTTCAAAAAACTAAAATATGGTTAAATTAGATTAAATTCAAAATATTAATGATACTAAATCAGTAAGAAAGTCAATGGGAAACAATGCCAACATAAAGTTAGAACGGCATGGGAGTTAATGACACTAGAGAATCACTAACAAGGAAAATAGATAGAAATGCCAACATGGAGAGAGAAAGGGCATTGGAAAAGGAAGAAAATAAGTAAGAGAAAGACACTAAAAAATGCGAAAAGAAGAGAGGTGATAATGCTAGCTTGTACTAGAGAACACTACTATGTAATATCCCCTTTTCAGGAACAACTATAGATTGGGAATAATCTGAGTTATTACCAATGTGGAAATTCAGCCATGTACCTCATACAGGTATAAAAACACTTAAACTTCAGTAAAATACAGAACAAAAAACTTATACAGTGTTTTACAAGGCAAAAAGGGGGGAAAGTGAGGATTTTGGCCCTAAAACGAGTGTATTAAAAGATTTGTGTAAAAATAAGATGGGAAAACGGTTGGATATAATAGCTAGGGTTATGAGGGACTCCCATGTCTAATTTCAACAAAAAAAAATAATTTTTGTTAATTAAACAGTTCCTCCTTTCCTAACTAGGCTAGAAAACCCTGATTTCCCAAGACTAGATTTATGCAGAAATTTACTGAAGCATGTGAGCGTGGTTTTCTAAAGGATATGACTGAAATAAGGTCTGAAAATTCAAAAATAAGCTTAGGGACATAACTCATACACTTTACAGGAGAAGAATGAAAGAATACAGAATAAATCCTCAAGAAAGAGGTGCTACAACCATGTAAAAAGACTGCATAACAGTGACAACGTTATTTTTAGGGCTGAAGCAGAATTTTATTGAATCTTCAGATCTAGATCAGATCTATACATAAAAATATAGGTCTAATACAGATCCATGTAAAAGAAAGTCTGATCTATACATTCCCCTTGGGGATTTGCTCAAAACCTGAAGCACTGGAAGTAGATCTGAGATCTAAAACTTCAGATCCGCAGAATGATTCAGAAATTATGAATAATGCAAGTACATAACAGATCAGATATGAAATAGAACATAGATTGGTTGGCCAATCTATGAATCGCCATAGTGAAGGAAGAAACCCAACACCGGAGATCTCTCCACCAAAAAGAAAGCAAAGCACCCTGCAGCTGTAGATCTGCAAATAACTTTGTCTTAGGGAGAGAGACAATGCTATAGCTTTTGAAGATGATTTGGCCTGATGCCAAGATGTGGATCTGAAGTATAATCAGCAAATGAACACTTTCAGGAGGTTAAATGACACTCTCACTGAAAAGAGCCACTGCTATCATCTATATCTGAGCAGATCTAGATCTCCACTTGCTGAACTCACAAGACAGCTCAACCCTCAATCATGAGCAGTGCTGTAATGTAAGGTGAAACTTGGCCCAAGATTGATAGTGGAGAAGTTTAGCACAATTCTCCTCCAAGAGCTGCTGAAGGAAGGAGGTGGGATTCCTGAACAGGAATGCCCAACAAGGGATGTCTAAGCAGACAAAACTTCAGAAATAATGTCTTCAACAACCCTTTCCTTGTTGCCCTCCTCTTCCTTTTATAAGATAGGAATCTTGCCAAACCCTAAACCACCTTGAATCACTTAACCCCTTTCACATTACAACCTCCTTCTAGAACTGCGCTGTCCCTCAAAGAGGTTCAATGCATCTAGATTGCGCTGTTTGACTTGGTCAAATAGGATCCCCTCTTGTGATTTAGACCCTTTCACACCTGCAAGATATAGTTTAAATAGCCAAAATATGTCTCTGTTCACATAGGCATTGATTTATTCTTAGTTTTTAGGAGTTTTACATGTCCTCCTTCACAATTTATTCATTAATCATGAAAATAAAAATAAATAAGGCAAAATTAATGTTCCAATTAGCTGAAGCTAATTAGGAACATTACAGTCTCCCCCTCCCAAATTTTGCTTGTCCTCAAGCAACTGCAAGGGTGCTGCAAAACTACCCCTTCTTCTCTTGTGGCCTCCTCTTCAAATAGTCTCCTCCATTGTTCTGAATTTTATGCAATACCTTTTTCTCCCAATGGTCCTTCGTCAATATGAAAGCTTTCCTTTGATGAATAAACCCAAGGGCTCTCATCATGAAGAAATGGAAGGTTGTTGTGGAAACCTTCTTGCTGATCCATGGCCTCCTTAAGATAGAAGTGATGACAATCATGGGGGTTTTCATGATCCATGAAAGACTCCCATCTCCATGCTATCATCCAAATGAAGTGGATCACCTCCTAGCTTGGAAATCCATAGAAGAACTCCTCCCCAATACATATGAGAGGCATGTTACCAACAAACATATGGCTCATTTTGCAAAGAGACAAGTGATCTATCATAGTGGCCATACAAAATCTCATGCTCCCATGGAAGCATGCAATGCCAAAAGAATGGGGAACTCCTTCCCCCAAGGGCACATTCAACAAGTGTGCCTTTCCTCCAACTATGCCCCCAACAAGGATAAGGACACCTTCAGCTTGTGGGATCATGATTATAATCATGCTAGCTGCCATGTGTGATAAATGAGAAGGAAGATGTTCCCTCACGTGAAACCAGCACAGTTTTATCCTTAACTACCATAAAATAAGATATGACAAGTGCCTCCCCCAACACTTGTTTGCCGTCTCATGTCTTTGGAATGCTTGGAGAATGTACATCATGGTTGGTGTAAAAGAATCACACCATGAGGGATATAATAGCTTTCCAAGGTTCTCCAAGGAATGACCTGCATTAACATAGTTCATGGCCTTGAGTGGCCCATGAAACCCATCATACTTAGTGCCCCATCTTGGCACAACATCCTGCAAATGAGTGTTAGAAAAATATAAGCATATAGGAGATACATTATAATGCTCAAAAGTAAAAGCCTCTCTATATACTTGTTTTACATCAGTGGGGTAACTCATGGATGAGTTCCCTCTCACACTCAAAGAATAAGGAGGTGTGAATGGTGGCTCTTCACAAGAGCTATGTTCCTCCTCCTCTACCAAGTAGTCCATGCACATCTTCATATGAGAGTACACATCTTCCTTGAAACCTTCCCATATGAAACCACCCAAGAGAGTATGATATGCTTTGACAAAACCAGTGGGTTTGGAAAGCAGGATTTCATAGATGACATCAATAGTCCCTCCTTGAGCTTGGAGTCACTAACCAAAAGAATAAGGTTATGGAAATAGATAACTCCATCCACCACCTTGAACCTTTCATCCTTTACTTCCCCTTCAAGAACCCCCCATGTGAAAAGGTCCTTGGAGTATTCCATCATGAGTTGGGAATCCAAACAAGGATCCAAGCTCTCCAACAATGACAACACTGTAGAGGTCTGAAATGCAGCCCCTGTCTTCTCATGGCTCCCATATTTGACATTCTTGATATCAAAATCACAGGTGGTAGTATCAAAATATCCTTTTTTCTGCCCCATTTGCAGCTGATCTTGTTCAAGACAAGATTGAAGCATATGGAAATCAACTTCCCCTCAGAAAGTCCTTGTCTTCCAAAACTTCCTCCTTTTGGCCCATTCATACAAGAGGGTTAGGATCCCCTTGCTATATTCAAAAATATCCTTTGTGATTGAAGAGATCATGTGCTGCCCCAAAGATATGGAGTTACCATGTGCCCTCATGCTCATGCCATCATAGATATCTAATTTCTCCTTTCTCAGTGCAAATTTTTAAGTGGGAGTTAGCAATGCCCCTTTCAGGAAACTGCTCATCTCTCTCCTGAATTCTTGAGAGATTCTCTACGCCGTGCTAGCTTCTCCCAAGGCTCCCTCCTTAGCCAAGTATGAATATGCTGCCCATAGTTGAGAGAACACTTTATATTTCCTCCTATCAAGAGGTGCTCCTAATAAAGTACCTCCTTGCAAAGAGGTGTCAAGGCATAGAGTAGAATGTGGATGTAGGTAGATAGATTTGTCCCTACCTTCAATGCATAAGTCCTCTTGCCTTCTTTGTGCCTCCAAGCTTGGAAATAAAGAAGTGTTCATGCCCTTCATCATGTGATGTCCTTCCTCCTCTTTTCCTCCTTCTATCTTCAAGATCTCATGATTTGAAAATGATGTTGCATGATGCTCATGTGCTATGCCAAGAGCTCTATGTGTGAGATCTTGTGGAACTCCTTGCAAGAGTGCAAGAGTTTCCTCTCTTGGAGCAAGTGCTCCAACTTCTTCTCCATGATGTGCTTGAGGTGCCTTTGTTTTGATTACGTCATCATCTCCTGTCTTCTCCTTCTCTTCAATAACTGAAATTGTCCCATCATCAATGAGAGACATTAGATCTTGGTCAACTAGTGAAGGAGAAACCTTCATGCTTTCCTCTTGAGAAGAGGACCCTTCACTAAATGGAGATCTTGCCCTTGGCAAGGCATCAAACAAACCCTTCTCCCATAGTCTTGAGAAATGGAGTTGGATTCATAGACCCTTCCAACTCATGCAAGAGATTCATCTGATGTGGTTTGACAATATCAACAGAAGATGATGCACATGGAGCTTCAGCAAACCTTTCTACCAATATTTCAATAAACCTTGAATAAGTAGGTGTATTGGCATTCTTCAAGGAAAAAGACTCAAACAACCACCAAGCATATGATTTGCCTTCAAAATGCAGCGCTGGTACTTTGATGGCTTCAATCTCTGAAACTTGATGTTGCTGCATGAAGTTATCTAGCTCCTCCACCCAAACCCTAACTGGACATTTAGGTGATCCATCAAAGATAGATAGATAGAATCTACCCTTACCATGCTACTCCTCATTGAACTTGCAAAACCATTGGAAGTTCAAGTCATCTTTGAAATCCTTGGATTGAGCTTCATACTCCTCCAAATACTCTTTAAGAGTCTCCTTCTTAGGCACACCTCCCTTCTTCCTCTTCATGAAGAAATCATAGGCAGAACGCTGAAGCTTTGGTGATATGGCTGAGTTCACATATCCATAAGATGAGGATTCAGAATTTTTCTCATGTATAGATCCTGTAGATCTGATCGGAAGATATTTCTGCTCTTGAAACTCTTTAGGAGTTTCATTGCTTCTTATTTCTTCTTCTTGTTCAACCTCCTGGGAGAGGTTATTCTTAGATATGAAAGATGATGAGAATAAAACCATATTATTCATCATTCTGACCTTGCTCCTTTCTGGAATACCACTGCAAATTTTTTTTTTCAGGAAGATCAAAATTCTATTCCAGAGATTGACTGCAGGGGCATTTACTGGATATGTCACCTTTGAACAAAGGATGAGATCCAGAGGCTACCTGGCCATCTGTAGAATCTGTCTATAGAGATTTAAATATTATTCCTTCAATGATTCAGCACTTTGGCTTGAAGCCACAGGCTGAGCCAAATATCTTGCTCTGATACCGCTGTAAAGTCCCTTTTTTAGGAACAGCTGCAGATTGGGAATAATCTGAGTTATTAAAAATGTGGAGCTTCATACATGTACCTATTACAGGTATAAAAACACTTAAAATTCATTTAAATACATAGCATCAATTTATAGAGTGTTTTACAAGGAAAAAGGTGGGGAAAAGTGAGGATTTTGGCCCTAAAACGAGTGTATTAAGAGATTTGTGAAAAAATAAGATGGGAAAATGGTTGGATATGATAGATAGGGTTATTAGGGACTCCCATGTCGAATTTAAGCCAAAAAAAAAAAGTTTTTTTAAGTTAAACAATTCCTCCTTTCCTAACTAGGCTAGAAAACCCTGATTTCCCAAGACTAGATTTATGTAGAAATTTACTGAAGCATGTGAGCGTGGTTTTCTGAAGGGTATGAATGAAATAAGGTCTGAAAATTCAAAAATAATCTTAGGGACATAACTCATACATTTTACAGGAGAAGAATTAAAGAATACAGAAGAAATCCTCAAGAAAGAGGTGCTACAACCATGTAAAAAGACTGCATAACAGTGACAACGTTATTTTTAGGGCTGAAGCAGTAGTTTATTGAATCTTCGAATCTATATCATATATATACATAAAAATATAGATCTAATACATATGCATGTACAAGAAAGGCTGATCTATACATTCCCCTTGGGGATTTGCTCAAAACATGAAGCACCAGAAGTAGATATGAGATATAAAACTTCAGATCTGCAGAATGATTCAGAAATTATGAATAATGAAAGTACATAATAGATCAGATCTGAAACAGAACATAGATTGGTTGGCCAATCTATGGATCACCACAGTGAAGGAAGAAACCCAACACTGGAGATCTCTCCACCAAAAAGCAAGAAAAGCACCCTGCAGCTGTAGATATGCAAATAATGCTATCTTAGGGAGAGAGACAATGCTGTAGCTTCTGAATATTATTTTTCCTGATGCCAAGATGTGGATCCGAAGTATAATCAACAAATGAACACTTTCAGGAGGTTAAATGACACTCTCACTGAAAAGAGCCACTGCTATCATCTAGATCTGAGCAGATCTAGATCTCCACTTGCTGCAACTCACAAGACAAATCAACCCTCAATCATGAGCAACTCTGTAATGTAAGGTGAAACTTGGCCCAAGCCTGATAGTGGAGAAGTTTAGCACAATTCTCCTCCAAGAGCTGCTCAAGGAAGGAGGTGGGATTCCTGAACAAGAATGCCCAACAAGGGATGTCTAAGCAGAAATACCTTCAAAAATAATGTCTTCAACAACCCTTTCCTTGTTGCCCTCCTCTTCCTTTTATAAGATAGGAATCTTGCCAAACCCTAAACCACCTTGAATCACTTAACCCCTTTCACATTACAACCTCCTTCTAGAACTACGCTGTCCCTCAAAGAGGTTCAATGCATCTAGACTGTGCTGTTTGACTTGGTCAAATAGGATCCCTCTTGTGATTTAGACCCTTTCACACCTACAAGATATAGTTTAAATAGCCCAGATATGTCTCTATTCACATAGGCATTGATTTATTCTTAGTTTTCATGAGTTTTACATGTCCTCCTTCACAATTTATTCATTAATCATGAAAATAAAAATAAATAAGGCAAAATTAATGTTCCAATTAGCTAAAGCTAATTTAGGAACATTACATACTACATTTGGGGTCACTTTCAACGTGAAATAAAATTAAAAGAATCAAATACATTCGAAACATGACTGTATAGAATGTCAAATTAGCATAAAGGATGTGGCATAAACTATTCGACATGTAGCTTATATAAAACATGAAAATAACCTTATAGAATTCACCTTAAGAATTTTTTGTTTAATGTTCATTATTCATTATTAATTGACATTGTGTTGATACATGATTTATGTTAGACAATTTGAAGCAACACTGATATCCATTGTTTTAAAATAATGTAGAATGATTGGACATCACTAAATTGGGATTCCATCATCGACTATTCAAATTCAATCTAACATATGATAGGTCATTGACCTACCACATGGAAAATTACATGTCAACATTTTGTTGATGTGGCACCTACCACATGTTACCAAAATAAGGTTGTTGTAAACATCAGTTAAGTAACATTAAGTTGACATCTACTGTAAACTGTAGATAGGTATTAAACATATTATGTATTAGAAAAAAATCAAAATAATGACGCTTTATATACAATACACATCAAATAAGTGTAAAAAAAACCAACATATAATATTATTTTGATAAAAAAAAACTTAAATGTTGGGAGAAATATCAAGCTTGATCCATATTTTTGTAGCAATTAAATAATGACTGAGGAACTAAGTGAAGAATTTTTGTACAGGAAAATCCCCTCTGTGGACCGAGGCGATCCCTCTAGCCCTAGGGTGCGTCTAGCAACAAGAGAACATGTTGGTTTCTAAATTCCTAGTTCATAAACAAATGCAGATTGGAATAGATGTCCTACCTCAATCCAATTCTCTTGACATAGTACGTTGCAATGATCCCTTGATATTTTTTCTTCAAGCCTTGCACTCCGTTGGTAGTGATATCCATGCACCGACATAAATATCAAGCAAACACTAAAAGCATACGAGCATACATATTCATTTACGACTATCTAACTAGTCAAGGAGAGATAGAAACTTTGGATATTAACATAGAAAAAGATGGAACTAGAAATCAGTCATGTCATATTAATGTATGAAAGGGAGTTTACAGCCTGTGCCTTGACACTGTAGACCTCCTTTGACGGGTTCAGTTGGGCACGTTTCCAAATCATTCATTCATTGATTCGGCTTAATGAGGTGAAAGGCTCAAAATCTCTCTCACAACTATGAACTATTATCTGCTATCTTCTGTACACCAGTTCTTGGTCTATTCTAGCTAAAAAAATTAATGGGATGAAGAGGAATTTATAGGAGTGGAGGAAGAGCTTTGGGATCCACTTAAGGTGGAGGAAAGGTCTATCCCTTGGGAAGTTGCATTTTTGTAGGAACTAGAAGGCCAAAGGGAGAAACTCGACCAGATCCAGTCGAACAAACATCCATGATTCCACCCACGAAGCTGTTAGATCTTAGAAGCTTCATTTCCATATTCAAAACCATTCCAAAAGTATCTTGGTGCGAGGGTTCTTCATATTCAGAGTGACCACGATGCGAGGCCTAGTGAAAATCTGGCCATGGGCGCAAAGACATAACCACACCACATCGCCGCCCCAAAATTACATGTTTTTAAGGGTTTACTTCAGGAATGGTCCACAAATATTTTGTTCCTTGCATGTTAAAGGATGAAATGACATTAATTATGATGTGTGATAGTACACGGGGGTCACTGTGATGGTCCTCTAGTATTCAGAAGAGGGAATGCATGGACGGTGACAAAATGCTGTGTAATATATGCCCCTTAAAGCATGATGTCCGAGAGAGAGGGAGGGGTGAAATTCTTTATGAGAACATGCCAAAACCAAAATTCCGCCATCGTAGGACCTGCAAGATCAAGTATGGCTGATATCTATGATACATGAATATGAGGTATGGGCATAACCATCCATAATAGAGAACATATAATAAGAGCCATGGTATGGACACAGACATCCAGTGAGAAGGATCATAAAATATACTCAGGTATGGTCGCAGCCATCCATCAGAAAAATCGTGTATACAGTCATGAAAAACCAAATCGCCCCACAACCTGGGTTTCATTAGAAAAAATCCAGGGTCTTGCACTCCATCCTGACCCTAAAAAGTACAAATTCAGACATGTGAATTGATGAGCTAAAGTCGAACATGAAAGAAAGTCGCCTGATTACTAGCCATTGATGGAAGCTGGTAACAGGCATGTGAGAAACCACCAATAATGACAATGGTTCTCAAGGTACTGCTAGTACAATCCATGAAATGTGAAAAATGAACTGGATTTGAACATCTACGAAATCACCTGATCAAAGGCCAATGATGAGAACCTGTCATCAAATGCGAAGAACTTTCCATTGAGGCATGCAAGCTCTAAGGTACCAGAAGGGAGTCTCTGGATCAGCCTGGATAATGAGTTGAAGTCGACAGGAAGTGATTGATCGAAGGAGGGCCATAATGTTTCCCACATCATCAACATGAGACAAAGGAATAAGATGATAGTGAATTAAGACTGAACAAAGGATCAAGAGTTGAAAACTGCAGAAGGGAATTCTCTTGAACATATTGGTGACATGACTCTGGAATTTGGGCAGTATTTGACATCGAGGGATATGCAGTCATGGTGATGAAGAAAAGAGCATATGAGAGATCAAAATGGATAACCTAAACCCATGGAGGCAAAATTACGAATGTGGGATGTCCCTAAATCGACACGAACTGTAGACAAGTGTCATGTTCAAGAGCGACAAACTGCCGAGGCAACTGAAAACTAGTTCCATTTCCCCCCACCATTTCTGAAGAGTACCCCAATTATTTTTGGAAACAAGCTTGAAGGGGATATCATATGCTTGTCATGTGAGTTTGTCCTTCAGAAAAATCCATCCTAGTACATTTTACGAGCCCTAGGAAGGATAAACTCATTAATGCCATGACGATGGCTCCAACTCCATTTAGATTTAACGAGTCTGACAAAGGGAAAAATTGACATCTTTTCATGTTTAGAGAGTTTGAAAAGAGGAAGAAAAGAAAACTCCAGAGGGTCCCTTTTCATAGGTTGTCTCTCAGATCCGAAAAGGTAGAAAACAATATCTGAGAGAACCTCTTAGCCATGTTCGACTAAGGCATTCATTTTTCAAAATAATCTGTCCTAGCCTGAAAAAGGGGTAAACGTATACTAGGCAGATGCCATTTCACAGCCTTTAGTGACTTCAAAATGAAAATACCTCGACAATATTTTAATATTTTGAGAGTTGGAAAAGAGCTGAAAGATAACTCCAGGGGGTGACTTTTTTTGTGTTTTTACCGAGTTCGAAAAATTAATAAAATAGAACTCATTTCCTCATCGTTTCCAGTTTTAAAACATGTTGGTGCACAAGAAACAAAATTAAAACCCATTTTCGAGAAAAAATAATAAAAAATAACTGAAACTCTGTCCAAAAACCTTATTAGGGTTATAAAAGGTTATAAAAATACTCAATAGTAACAAAAAATTCACTTTTACCTTTTCACTTTCTTGTGAGCACTTTCACCGGTTTTCACTATGATTTTGGGGAACTGACTATAGGTGATCCAAGAGGCCATTGATGAATCCGCTTCTTCCAGGTAAGAGCCATGAACTTCCCCTGCAATTTCATACCTTTTCCATATGTTTTCATGTTTTGATACATTTTGTGGAAGATTTTTAAAATTCATATCCGCGGAGGTCGACGTCAGTTCTCGGCACGGAGCTGCGCCGACCTCCATGATTTTTATATGGGGGAGGCACTGCTCGGTGTTTATTTTTGAAAAACAGCTGCATCAAGTGCCGCGTATAATTTTTTTCAAAATATTTTCCAAAAATTCTTATCAAAATCGATTTAGTTTTAGAAATATGGCTTATGGAATCTTGTATTTTGTTTTTCCGGAAGAATCAACAGTTGTAATGGAAAAAGAATGGAAAAAGCAGGAGCATGAAGTAGAAGACACACAGGCCATGGAGGACCGTTCATGCTTAGATGCTCTAAGGAACTGTGGGATCCTTAAAATTTTCATGATCCCATGTCTGAGAGCTCAACTAGAGCCACTGCAATACTTGATTAGTGTATGGGACATTGACCGAGAGAAATTCATCATCCATCAACAAGAATTGGAGATAGAAGTCTTCGATATCTACTTCATAACAGGATTTTCATGGAGGGGAGAGTGAGCATGAATGACAGGTACTCGGATCCTTGGAGAGAGCATGTCCATGTTGATAGGGAGAGCTTGTCTTGAAGCAAGAAAAAAACGTAAGAGCAGTAAACTAGACATCCAGATAGTGCACAAATTACCTTTGAGGGTAGTGTTGCATACCATTACTCTGACTGCCAGATATCCGGCTCCCCATGAAGCCACAAAGACTCAACTCCAATTATCCATAGATTTCATTTCTCTGACAATCTTCAATTGGGCAGAAGTGGTGACGATAAATATGAAACGTCAGCTGACCAAGTGTAAAAACGGTAAGCTAAAGTAGTTTGGGTATGGGTCCATTTTGATATCGTTAGTCCAAGTACGGTTACTGGTATTCCAACGTTAGGAGGTATTTGTACCTAGGCGACCACCACAAGAGCCATAGATGGTCCGTTGGGCTGCGATGATGCCTCAATCAGGGGGTGGGAAACATATGTCATGGATACCAGAGTTCTTTGACTGGTTGAGCCATAAACTCATCATGGTGGAGGAATGGCCATATACCGGTACTGATTTTAGGGGTGATCCATATCTTCCACTTCTGAAAGGGGACCATTGGGACGAGGACAAAGGTAAAAACTAATTTTTTGGATTTTTATAAGTATTACAATTTATTTTGGTTTTTATATATATGTGTTATGATATTTTCTCATGTGTTGCAGACGTTGGACCAGAGCGACCTGCGGGGATGTCTGCCATAGATTAGAGGGTTGAAAGAGAGTTTGAAGTGGCCCCTCATGGCGAGGGAGGTGATAATGAGGAAGACATTTCACGTAACCTGAAGGGACTCACGAGCAGGATCCCGAAGTATGTGATATTTGAGGAGATTCATCGTCCTTACCTGTGGCACACTGCGGGGGTTTCTAACTGCATTCATCGACTACTAAGATGTGTCATATGGGCAGTGACGTGATATCATTATCACCATGTTGATTAGACTCCTAGGTTTTATTTCTGCATTTTTTGAGAGACACAACGTCTTAGGATGTAACTGAAACACATACATATTTTTTGAACTATGATGTACAATCCAATGCAAACAATCGATATATATATATATATATATATATATATATATATTCATGTCTACATCTTACTATGTAATGATGATGCTTTTAAAAATTCTGCAAATGTCTATCTAATACAAGATTAGCTACTGCATTAGTTAACGTATTCATTCTTCTGGGAATATGATGATATGTAATATAATCAAAATTCCTTTATAACGAAGGAACACGTAAATACATCCTTAAAATCTGAGGGTTTCTGACAGAATAATGCCCATTGAGCCAGAGGAAAACAAGCTGAGAGTCTAGTTTTACAATTAATTCACGAATGTCGAGGGAAATAACTTCATTTAGAAGTTCGAAAACTGCACTGTATTCAGTGACAATTTTAGTTGTACATCCTAGATGAATGCCTTAAAGGTCTACCAAATCACCATTAGGATCATAAATTACCCAAGCCGTAGAGGATAGGTTTCGACTACTACGGGAGGCACCGTCAGCGAAAACAACATAAGGAGTGACAAACATCTACATAGTAAGAAAAGACATAATAAGTAGGGAAAAATTGCTTGCAAAACACACCAAGCCAAAAATGTACAAAAATTAAAAAAAACAATTATGTATAGAAGAAATGCATGAGAAAACTCATGCATAATATTTTTTGAGGTACAACCCGTTTCGGGGCTGATCTAGGGGATGGCCTTCATAATCAATAAGCTCATAGGCCCCTTTTTGCAAAACATGTTTAATGATGTAGGTCCCATGCCACATGGGTTCGAATTTACCTACACTCAGCTTATCATGGGCTTAATCATACAAGAGGACCACGTATCCTTCTACGAAGGTACGAGGGGAAACTGTCTGGTCAATGTGGGCTTTGACCCGCTTTTTCTGTGCTTCTATGACTAGAGGAACGAATAAATGAGTTTCATCAAGCCTCTCCAAATATAGAAGAAATTCTTTCTCTGGCGAAGAATTCTGTAGTAATTTGACAACTAGCTTGAGTGAAGGAATTTAACATTCAATAAGAAGGGTAGCTTCCAGACCATAAAGAAGTTGAAATTGTGTGAATCCGGTTGCATCCTTCACTGATGTTAGGTGAGCCTAGAGAGATGAGAACAACATGAGATGCCAATTGGACTTGTGCATCCCAATAGTACATTGAAGCATAGTGACTAAAACTTTGTTCATGACTTTGACCTAACCATTGGCCTGGGGGTAGTATGGTGTTGAGTTGTCATGATGCAAACCCAACTAAGTAGTCAGCTTAGCCATCATATAATGGAGAAAATGGGAGCCATGGTCAATGAGAACGACTTGAGGGACTACAAACTTGGTAATAACGTGATTGAAGAGAAACTGAGCGATCGTCTTACCATCAACTGTGAATGTAGGAATTGCTCCGGTCCATTTGGTGAAGTAGTCCACGACTAAAATAATATAAGCATGGTCCCCGGCCAAGCAGGGGTTACATGTCATAAATTCAATAACCCAATTCGCAAAGGGGCCAACAGTAATGACGGGATGGAGGTGAGTGAGTGGCGTGCACATTTTGTGCTGATAGATCCAACAGTCGCGACATTTACGGACAACGAGGATACAATATTTGAAAATGGTAGGCCAGAAATACCCAGCATGAAGAATTTTTTTAGCAGTAGCATACCCATACATGTGACTACCACACGCGCTAGAATTACAAACATTAAGGACTTTTTCATCTTCCTCGAGGGTTAAACACCGACGAAGGACAGAATTAGCTCCGATGCGGTATAAAGTATCTCCGACTATGTGGTAGGGTTGCGAATGATGCCGGATACGTCGACGAGAATCTTTCGTCAACTCAGACCGGAAAGTATAATTTTGGAGATAAATGATGATATCATCATACCATGGATCGAGGGTACTAATCAGAAAAAATAGAACGTCTGGAATGCGTTCCTCAAAACTGGAAGGAGTAGAGGCAAAGGGTAACGAGTAGATCAATTCAGCAAAAACCAACAATTTATTTGATTTGGCAGCATTGAACTCCAAATAAAACTCTTGGAGGATAACTATCCACTTAGAGTACTTGCCCCCCAACAAATATCGAGTTAAAATATAGGTCATGGGGTTGCAATCAAAAATCATGGTCATTGCGCGGAATAAGGTATAATGGCAAAAAATTTGCATGAATTGAACAACTGCCAATGCCAATTTTTTGACATGAGCATAATGTGTTTCAGTGTCAAGAAGATTGCGATTGAGATAATAGATGACATGCTCAGTACCATTGCCATCGCCTTGTACCAAAACCATGGTGATAGTGCTAAAAGCGGTAGCTAGATAGAGTAAATAATCACGATGATAATTTGGGGGACACAAAAGAGGAGCATTGGCAAGAATGGTCTTCAGTGCATCAAAATATTTTTGGGCAATCTCATCCCATAGGAACGGGACACATTTCTTAAGCAATCGTGTAAAACCTTTGGTTACCTAGGCATATTTTAGTATGAAATGACGCAGGAAATTATCTTTCCCTTGAAAACTCTGCAACTGGTGTAAAGAGGAAGGGGAGGGGAGATCAATGATAGCTTTGACCTTAAGAGGATCAAGACAAATACCATCTTTTGAAACAAAAAACCTAAGGAGTCTGCCGGATTCGATGCAAAAGACACATTTATGTGGATTAAGTCGAATGTTGTAGCGTCTGCAGCGAAGAAAAATTCGAGGGAGGTGTTTCGGGTGGTCCTGACGCTTATTGGAATGAGCCGGGAGGTCATCCAAGTAAGGCTAAACAAAGTGCTTAATATCCTAAAAATAATATGAAATTTCCTGTTGGAACGTGGCACCAACATTTTTTAGGCCAAAAGGGAGATTTTTATACGTGAAAGTGTCCTATGGATAGATGAAGACGGTTTTATGTTGATCAGTTGGTAGTATATTAATTTGGTTAGAATGAGAGAACCCTTCCATAAGGGAGAAAATATCACTCCAAACACACTCATTAATAATCTGGTCGATGAAGGGAGTGGGATAGTTATCCTTGGGACAAGCACGATTGATATCACAGTAATCCACAGAAAATTGAATGGTGCCCTGCTTTTTGGCCACAGGGATAATGTTAGAGACTCAATTTGTCAACGGGATCGGATAAATGAAGCCTGCTTTGAGAAGTTTTTCAACTTCTCCCTTTATGGCAATTTCCTTTCTAGGGTGCACGGGATGAAGATGTTCGCGAACAGGTTTCACATCAGGGTAAGTGGGTATCTCGTCACAACTATACTGGATCAATGCCTGGAATTTCCTCGTAGGACCTAGTGAAAACATCTCGAAATTCATGGAAGAGGCTAGTATAGACCTTAATCTCATCAGGAGAATAGGTTGCCCCAATATGGATGTTCTTGAAAACCCCCGGTTTAATGGAGATGTCAATAGGCATCGCCTGAGTGATATTTCCCATGTTTCCCTTCGTAAAAAATTCATGTGTCAAAGTAGGCGTTTGAAGCGGTTAGGAGGGAACTCAGGAAGAAAATTTCTCAAGACAGGCAGACATTGTCCCAAGACTAGGTAAAAAGGAGGAACGGTGATGATTATCATCCTAGGGAGGATCCTCGAGAGACATGGTTTCCACGATGGCTTCATCAGTTGGAAACGTCTCGTTCAAGGGATCGGGAGAATCTGAAGCACTGAGCCAAGGGGATTGAGAATATGTGTCGAGAGGCATACTTAAAGAATTATTGTTAGAAGGAGAAGCCGAAGCCGAGACAATTTCAGCGTAGTTAATTTCAGTGGGGCTTAATGGCATAACATCGCCGAAGGAATCCATTTAATCCGAGGAAGGAACGAGCCACGGTTTTGATTTGATAGATATCATATTGGCAGAGGTCATGTTGGGAGGCAAGAGGTTGAAAATACCCATTAAGGCAGAATATTTAAAAATAATTTCTCCCACACTCTCATATGGAATATTGGTATGCTCCAAATATGGAACATTTCCTTAAGAGGGAGTAGTAGCAAATAAATACAATTGGTCGATCATGACTATCTTCCCTTGGTGGGGAAATGAAGCACACAGAACATAGAGGAAGGCACACAATGCATAGCATGGGTCCAACTTCGTCTGAGTAGAATATTGTAATTTAGATTAGCGTCAAAAACCTCTACCTCGATGTTGACTGTCTTGCCTTCCAACGTGCGAGGCAAGCTAGGGAGAATACCAAACGAAGGAGAAAATATTCCATCAAAATCCAGTAGGGTATTAGGTGATTGAATCAAAGAAGGGGAACCAATGGCTTTCCAACAAGATATGGACGTAATGCATGTAGATGCACCTTCATCGATTACAGTTTGATGAATGGTCTTTCAGTTAATGATAACCTAGATAAGAAAAGAAATCTTGTGGGGCAGACGTGGAACATGGTTCTCCAAATCGAAAGCAATAAGGTCGGAGTTAGCCGAATCGATTCCTCAAATGGTGGATAGCAATGATTTCCATTGTGTAGGACAGCTTTGAAGAACCTCCAATGCCAACATAGTAGAAGGATCTTGGGCAAAATCCTCAACAATATTGTAATGTTGAGTTGCTCCAGCATTAGGATTGTAAGAGGATTTTTGAAGCACACCTCTAGAACGCGGTCGGACAATAGAATTGTTACTAGGCCTTTGATATGAAGAGGGCCAGAATTAGGCAAGGAAGAATTAGAAGGATCATCGATAGTTTCTTTCTCGGCTGACGGAGTGTAATCACCACGTTCACGGGTATAGTGCCACACATAAACACTTGAGAACCAGATGAGGAAGAGGATTTTGGTTGGTCTACCATCTGAGTTTGCTGGGATGGGAATGGCTCTTTTATGACAGCCGGGGTCCCTTGAGTACTTTTAAGCAATCATCTCACTTGAGACCATCGAGGAAAGTCTTTAGTGAAGTGATCATCGTCACATATAAGACAAGGGTACTTAGGTTTGTGCTTTGAGTCATCATCAACGTTGGTTTCAGGAGAATCATGTTTCAGGGTATCGTCTTTGGTCTTGCCTTTACCCTTCTTCTTACCTTTGGAAGCTTTGTCTGCCAAGGTAGACTAGATGAAATTCACTTCCACGGTTTTACCGGGATTGGAAGGTGGCTGAGAAGTAGTATCAGTAGAAGTGGAGGATTTCTGCTTCGGAGGAGCAGGGGAAGACTTACGGGAAGTCTGAGAAACGAAACCAATGATACTGTCGATAGGTGGTGTCGCCGGTGCTTTTGAAGTTCTAGCTCGTGGAGCATTGGGCAAGACATCATAAAGTGTGCCAGATTGGGAGTAAACCATATCGAGGTACTGGGCATGAGAAATGGCCTGCTCTCCGGTGACACAGGCCCCCATAGCAATGTCCTTAGCTATTAGACTGACGAAAGAGGTAGTGAACCAGTTAGTCAAAAGCTGATCAGGGATTTCAAACTTGATAAAATGAAGACGTCGTCTCCATTCATGAATGTGATCGGATATATGTGTGGCCATATCTTGTTTCAAGGACGTACGAAGGCGCATTCCCATTTCATAGCGAATCGATAACTGAAAGTGTGTGAGAAACACCATTGTAAGTGAATTGAAATCCTCGAATATTCCGCGAGAGAGTTCAATGTACCACTTTGAAGCGGCACCAGTGAGAGTCCTTGGGAAAAGATGCAAACAAATAGAATCATCAATCCAGGAGTTAGAGGAGCACAATAGGTGATACGTCATAACATGCATCTGGGGGTCTTCTCCAGAATTACCTTCGAACTTGGGACAATTGCCAAGAATCTTGGTGGGAACTGGGGGCCAATATGGATTATGAAGAATGGGATCATTAGTTAACTTCGACACATCGAGAATTTCCAATGTAGAAAGGAATGGAAATTGCAGGTTAAAATACATCGTAGGCCTTTGAGAAAGACCTATGTTAGGGTTCCAGCCAGGTCAGGAGAAATTTTGAGTCCATATGTTCTGTCCCGAAGGATTTTATCCATATGCGGTATAATTTTGGAAATTCTGCCCATATCCCAACTGGGGACTAGGGTACTAGTTTTGAGTAAACCAATGAGGTCCAATTTGAGCAATGTATGGATTTTATTGCGGGATGAAAGAAATGCCTTGGGGTTGACCTTGTGCCATCAAAGGTTGGCCTTGGGAAACCAACGATTGGCCTTGAGGAATTAAAGGTTGGCCCTGAGGCTGACAAGGCTGTCCCTAGAGTCTAGGTTGGCCCAGATGCTGACCAGGCGATCCCTAGGGTCCAGGTTGGCCCGAATGCTGAGGCTAATAAGGTTGTCCGTAAAAACCAGGTTCGCCTGATGGTTGAGATGAGCTAGGCTACCCCTGAAGACCAGGTTGACCTTGCTGGTTGACGGAGGATTGACCTTGTTATACAAGAGGCTGGCCTTGTTGAATGTAAGATGGGTTCTGTTTTACAGAAGGTTGTCCCTGAGGTGGATGGGTTTGCCCCTAATGAACATAAGGTTCTCCTTGATGAACGTAGGGTTGACCTAGATGACTGTAGGGTTGTCCCTGTTGGGCCGAAGGTTGTCCCTATAGATGGTAGGGTTATCCTTGTGGGCCATCGGGTTGTCCCTGTTGGTATGTGAATTGATTCTGGTGAACCCGAGGTTGATTTGTTTGAACATACAATAGAACTTGTTGGACAGGCCCATGGTAATATATGTGATTCTTGAACTCATCATATAAATGTGGTGGATTGCCCGTAGCCTGAACCTGCTGAGAACCCTGAGGGAGGTAGTTCTGATTTTAAACAACCATCATATATTGGTCAAACACCAAACCTCCCAAAATAGGATTGGAAGGGATAGGAACACTACCAATAGGTTTACTGAATCCCGATATTTTAGGTTGTGATCCACTCACAATGGGCCCGACAAACATCGCAGAAGCATTGGGATGCATTCCTAGAATATTATTAATTGAAGGAGACGATGCAACCACATTGTTCGATGGCGTGGAGGAAGCCACACAAATAGTGGGTTGTGTTGGGATAACCGTGACAACTATCTAAACAATGGGAATCATGGAGGATGGACCCGACACAAATGACCCTGAAGAAGGAGCCGCAGTACTTGACCACATCGGGTTCTGGTACAAAGGTGAAGCACCAGAAATAAACTGTCCCAAAGTATGGTAACCAGTTGGGAGTGGTTGAGAGGAAGGTTGAGACGTCTCATAAGGAAAAATTTCTGGAGGGAATTGATATTCCCCCATAGATATGAGAGTCTCTTCACTACTAATAGGACTCGAGGCATCCATGTCGGACAAAGACATGTTGTCAGGGAAAAGTTGACGAACGACGGAGGGAAAACCATGTGACAATGGTGTAATAGGCGGACCCGAGCATTGAGGGGAATATTATTTTAGAAAGGAAAAATAATCTGGGGGTTGCCAATTGATATCAAATGGATCCTCTCAAGGAGACCGAGAGGCAAGAGGTTGAATGATCGGGATGACGACACGTTCGACGCCTTGGGTCGCAACAGATGGGGGTGTCTCAGAAGAGACTCTGGGGGGAGACTCTTCACCAAGATGTAATGAAGAGGAGGTAGAAATAGGTGGTTCCACCATGGTGACTTTGTCTCATAAGAAGAAGATAAAATAGATGATTAATTTGAGGCTTTGAAAATAATCATTAAGGAATTACTCATGATCCGACCAAGAAATAGCTTAATGGGCGCGTGCCGTAATCCTGAGAAATTATTTTTTATAAGATTGAAACAAGACTTTGCCTTTTCATGTTTAAATATTCGAGAAAAGGAAAAAATATGACTCTAGTCACTTTTAGTTCGAACGAGCTTGAAAGGACAAGTGCTCAATGATATATTCAAATTTAAAGAGTCACGAAAAGATCAAAATGACTACTCAGTAACTCTTGGAAAAAGGGTGCACCAAGCTCCTGTGAACTGCAATATACACCTTGGAAAATAACTTTACCAAGGACTTAACGTATGTGATGGTAGTCTCCCTAAATGTTGTGTTTAGTGTGTCACGGTTATATGGTGGCAGACTTGGCTTCCTATGGATAAAGGATTTCAACCTAAAAGGGTCTCCCTTTATATATGAAATGGTACAGGGAGTACAAGTCTATACTAGCACTGTCTAATGAAATATTGCAAGTGACAACTGCTAGGTTTAATGATGCCAGAACACGTCACTAACTTAGAGCTCTAAGTATGAGCATTAAGTTTCAATGCTTCCTTAGGTTGATTGAGTTAATTTTATGGTTTATCTTGGAAATAGGTTTCATTTTCAAGGCCCTACTGAATGTTACCTCAAATATCTAATGTGCAACGATATGAGAGAAAAAATACCATTTCATTTCGATGAAAAGCTAACTAAGTGAAGGATAGAGGTTCAAAACAAATTTGCAGTCAAGCAAATGAAAGAATGACACTTTCCCCTATTCTACTAATAAAAACAAATCAGAAAACACAAATTTTTCTTTTATCTTTCACTTTCCAATGAAAAAGGGAACCTAATAATGCAAAATAATACTTTTCATTTTCGAATGAGAAGGAATAATGCAATTTTTTTGTTCTTTTGTATAAGCGATAAGCAACAATGCAATACTACACTTGAAAAAAAAAATACTAGCTTCGAGTAGCTTTGAATGAGATCATCAAAACATGAAGAGATAAACTCCAAGAAAACATAAACACTCACTCAAAACTAGGCATGCATTTCCTTACATAAAATAAAGGGATTTTTAGTCAACTCAACAAGCAATATGATTTATGCTCGGGGCAAATGGAGGGAGAATAAAAAATACACAAAATGAAAGCTTGACAACCCTACTTCACGTACAATCAGCTAAAAAGGCCAATAAACCATAGAAGAGGTTGAAAATGAATGACCAAACTGACTCATAAACAGATTAGACACCCAATGAACATGCAACCAAGCGAATGGTTTGAAACACCCTGAAACCCTAGGATGGATAAGCCACACTTCTCGAATGAGAGATAACAAAACTGGAATGAATGAGACAAAAAAGTCAGGAAACAAGAGCTAGATGGATTAATCCAAGCAGAAAAACCAACCTAAAGGATAATACACACTAGAAACTCAGTGCAAAAGGCCCAAAATTCAAACTTACAGGAATCGACGTAGCTGTTCAGCAACATTCGGCGTCGAGTAGGGAAAATCACACTTGTATTAATGACCACTCGCACAAATGGGCATGACTATCAGACAATCAATAGCGCCGGGTAAGGAAGAAAAGGAAAAAAAAAAGGGCTTGCTGAGCAAAACTAGACTCATCACTCTAGAAAAAGGCTAAATAGCTAGAAGTAGTCAAACAAGAAAAAAACAACAGAGAAACAAGAATTTGGCCAAAGTTGGAAAGATAACAAAAAATTCAAAATGAAAAATAAGAGAAAATAGGCATTGAATTCCCCAGTATGGTAGCCAACTTGTTGAGCAGTTAAATCCCCTCTGCGGATAGAGGCGATCCCTCTAGCCCTGGGGTGGGTCTAGCAACAAGGGAACATGCTAGTTTCTAAATTCCTAGTTCATAAACGAAATGCAGATTGGAATATATGTCCTACCTCAATCCAATGCTCTTGACATAGTACGTTGTAGTGATCCCTTGATCTTTGTTCTTCAAGCCTTGCACTTTGTCAGTAGTGATATCTGCGCACCTGCACAAATATCAAGCAAACACTAAAATCATATGAGCATACATATTCATTTACGACTATCTAACTAGTCAAGGAGAGTCATAAACTTTGGATATTACATAGACACAGATGGAACTAGAAATCAGTCATGTCATACTAATGTATAAAAGGGAGTTTACAACTTGTGCCTTGACGCTGTAGACCTCCTTTTATGGGTTTAGTCGGAAATGTCTCCAAAGAATTCATTCATTGATTCAACTCAAAGAGGCAAAAGGCTCAAACTCTCTCTCACAATTATGAACTATTCTCTGCTATCTTCTGCACACAAAATATTGGTCTATTATAGATAGAATAATCAATGGGATGAAGAGGAATTTATAGGAGTGGAGGAAGAGCTTTGGGATCCACTTAAGGTGGAGGAAAGGTCTATCCCTTTGGGAAGTTTCATTTTTGTAGGAACTAGAAGGCCAAAGGGGGAAACTCGACCACATCCAGCCGAACAAACCTCCATGATTCTGCCCACGAAGTTGTTAGATCTTATAAGCTTCATTTCCATATTAAAAACCCTTCCAAAAGTAGATCAGTAGGGGTTATTTAGAGATAGAGTGACCATGGTGTGAGGCCTAGTACAAATCTGGCCATGGGCGCGAGGACATAACCACACCATAGTGCTGACCCAAAATTACATGTTTTTAAGGGTCTACTTCAGGAATGGTCCACAGATATTTTGTTCCTTGCATGTCAAGGGATGTAATTACATTCATTATGATGTGTGACAATACATAGAGGTCACTATGATGGTCCTCCAGTAGTCGGAAGAGGGAATGCAGGGACAGTGACAAAATGTCGTCTAACAAGAATACCATACAAAATTTAACATGTGCCAACATAAATGGAATGATTTAAGATGAAAGGACATAGTCAAAATTTATGTAAATAATAATAATTATTATATGGAGGTATCAATGATGACTTATCACATGAAAAACATATGCATATATCCCAATAGGTGGGAATTTGTTTTTATAGTCAAATAATGGAAAAAATTATCATATTTCCATAAAGGAACAAATATTCCCAAAGATATAACTACAAGGGGATTTACATCTAATGTTTTTATGGTAATGTGCTTGTGTAAATGCCTCGCAAGTGTGGGAGTTTAGTGAATACACACAATGTGTTTAAAGTAATATTTAAACACAAGGTTTTGAAATAATTCCTAAACACAAGGTTGTCATGGATTATAATAATTGTTTGTATTCTCAAAATTACAACTCCCATGAAACCTTGATATTAATGGAATGCAAGTGCAAGGGATACAAGTCAACTCATTCAAAATGGTTGGTGTTTTAGTTATGTGTGTTGATTTATTGGCTATGGAAAAAGGTAAATAGATCAAAGTTATATTATAAAAACATATTTTAATCTTATGTTGTTTTAAGAACTACAATGTTGACATATATGCCAAATGTAAGTCTAATGTTAACTTTTCCCACCATAACTATTTGAAAGGATGCATGGCTAAGATGGTGTGTCATGTAATTCAATTATTATTTTTGTTCTGATTTTTAGAATAGTTGGCACAATGAAGCATTGATATTCCTTTGTCTGATGTAATTCCAGGGAGTAAAATCCAAGCCAATCTCTAGTGTTATTGTTTTCTTGTCTGCTACCATTAGTTTTTGCTAGGACAAGGTAAAAAAATAGTTTCCTTTAATATTGTACAATTAATGTAGACATAAATACCTTACATGTAGCTTACTTAAAGTCAATTCATCCCTTGTTCATGATACCTCTATTATTTCCCAAGTATCTCTTTGAATACTTCCCTATGAACATTTACACTCAACAACAAATCTAGTGGGAAGGAATTGTCCACAAATTTGAGATACAAGTAAGAGAACTAGCATGGGTTGAATATAGAGTTCATTGTCCATGTAAGAAATGCGAATGTAGAATCATACGTAGGAAAACACAAACTATGACTTATTGTAAGGATAATTGTCACACGAATGGGGGCGAGTATTATTAAGAGTCAATACAAATATTATTAAAGGAATGTTTATAAGAATAAATTTAAAAGCTTGTTGCTAGAGAGAATATTAAAATAAGACTATTGAAGGATAAATTTAATTTATTAAAAATAATTTAGGATTAATGATTATTATAATTCCAAAAAAGTAAAATATGGTCAAATTAGGTTAAATTCAAAATATTAATGATACTAAATCACTAACAAAGTCAATTCGAAACAATTCCAACCTAAATTTAGCAAGGGCATGGGAGTTAGTGACACTAGAGAATCATCAACAAGGAAAATAGTTAGAAATGCAAACATGGAGATAGAAAAGGCATTGGATAAGGAAGAAACTAAATAAGGGAAAGACACTAAAGAAAGTGAAAAGAAGAGAGGTGATGATGCTAGGGTAGGACTACATGAAACTACTAGATTTGGGGTCATTTTCAATGTGAAATAAAATTAAAAGTATCAAATACTTTCCAAACATGACTGTATATAATGTCAAATTAGCATCAAGGATGTGGCATAGTCTATTCGAAATGTAGCCTACAAAAAACATGACAATAGCCCTATAGTATTCATCTTGATAATTTTTTGTTTGATGTTCATTATTCATTATTAATTGACATTGTATTGATACATGGTTGATGTTAGACACTTTGATGCAACATTGATATCCATTATTTTAAAATAATGTAGAAGGATTTGAGACCACTAAATTGGGATTCCATGGTCCATGGTTATTCAAATTCAATCTAACATATAATAGTTCATTGACCTACCACATGGCATATTACATGTCAACATTTTGTTGATGTGGCACCTACCAGATGTTACCACAACAAAGATGTTGTAAAAATAAGTTAAGTAACATTAATTTGACATCTATTCTAAACCGTAGACAAGTATTACACATATTATATATTGGAAAAAAATAAAAATAATGATGATTTATATACAATACACATCAAATAAGTGTCAAAATAACCAACATATAAATTTAATTTTGATAAAGAAAAACTTAAATGTTAGGAGAGATATCGAGCTTGATACATATTTTTGTAGCAATTAAATAATGACCCGGGGACTAAGAGAAGAAGACCATACAAAAATTAGCATGTGCCAACAAAAATGGAATGATTTCATATGAAAGAGCATAGTCAAAATTTATGTAAATAATTATTATTATATGGAGGTATCAATGATGAATTATCACATGAAAAGCATAGGCATATATCTCAATAAGTGGGAATTTGTTTTTATTATTGAATCATTGAAAAAAGTATCATATTTTAATAAAGGAACAAACATTCCCAAAAATATATCTACAAGGGGATTTAAATCTATTTTTTTTTATGGTAATGTGCTTTTGTCAATTCATGGCAAGTATGGGAGTTTAGTGAATGCATACAATGTTTTTAAGGTAATATCTAAACACAAGGTTTTGAAATAATTCATAAACACAAGGTTGTCATGGATTATAATAATTGTTGGTATTATCGAAATTACATCTCCCATGAAACCTTGATATTCTTTAATGGAATGCAAGTGCAAGGGATACAAGTCAACTCATTCAAAATGGTTGGTGTTTTAGTTATGTGTGTTTATTTATTGGATATGGAATTGGATATGGAAAAAGGTAAATAGATCAAGTGATATGATAAACACATATTTTAAACTTATGTTGTTGTTGTGAGAACTACAATGTTGAAATATATGCCAAATGTAAGAGTGCTAACATTTCCCACAAAATATTTGAAAGGATGCATGGCTAATATTTTGTGTCATGGAATTAAATTATTATTTTTTCTTATTTTTAGAATATTCGGTAGCATGAAGCATTGATATTCCTTTGTGTTATGCAATTCTAAGGAATAAAATCCAACACAATCACTAACACTAGTGTCTTGTTGTCTGCTACCATTTGTTGTTGCTAAGGTAAAAAAATAGTTGCCTTTAATATTTTACATTTAAGGTAGACATAATTAACTTACACGTAGCTTACTTAAATCCCATTCATGCCTTGTTCATGATACTTCTCTTCTTTCCCAAGGATCTCTTTGAATACTTCCCTATGAGCATTTACACTCAACAACAAATATAGTGGGAAGGATTTAACCATAAAGTTGAGATACAAGTAAGAGCACTAGCATGGGTTGAATATAAAGTTCAATGTCCAAGCAAGAAATGAGAATGTAGAATCATACGTAGGACAAAACAAGATATGGATTATTGTAAGGATAATTGTCACATGGATGGGGGCGAGTATTGTTAAGGGTCAATATTTTTTGTTATTTTTTTCCCTTTTTTTTAATCACCAATTGTAGGGAAATATTATTTCAATGTCTTCATAATTTGATTGTAAAAAAATAACCAAGGGCCACTATTAGAATATCAAACTTACCATCTAAGAATTTTTAAAGAATGACAACAATTAATGTTAATAATGTAATTATCTAAGTAAATTTAGTTTTACCATTCACGCAGTTGTGTAACTATAGGGAGTTATGTAATGGAATATTTTTATTAAAATGTATATTTTTTGAGAGGCACGATGTAACGTTTTGGAGAGTCATTTTGACCTGGAGCAATAATAATTCCAATCCCTTGCCCAGTGGAGGTTTCCTTGACACACTGTCGGGGTTTTGCCACGTAAATTCTTGTGTTAGTTTGTGTGATTCAATTTCTATTTCTTGTGAATTTTTTATTATTTAAATGTTAATGAATTCAAATACAAACAAGTGGTGTAAAATATTTTTTATTGTGAGGGTCGTGAGTTATAAGTTTGTTCGACAAAGCTGTCACAAAAATTTGTTGAAGTCAGTCAAAGAGGAGCCGAGAGTCCAAGCCAAGTCTATCCATTAATTGTGGGATTCGTATTTGTAAAAACTGATAAGTGAAGCCATAATTTTTGGAAGTCATTGAAAAACTCGCTAGTGCAGTAGAAGCAATTGCAATGGAGATTGCTAGTTGAGAGGAGTAGACGAGCACTGTTGAATTTTGTGGTTGACCATGTTTGGAGCAAATTCGACCATAAATTTGTTGACTGGGAAGAATATGCATGCAATAATAATTTGAAAGATACACATGAGGTTAAGCCGCAGCCGCATTCCTAGAAGAATAGTCAACTACAATCTTCAAGGGAACCGTTGACCCACTGAAATTAGGGAGTCGTTGGACGCAACGATCACTAATTAAGGAAAATTTTCACCAAATATTTTTTTTAAGGAGGTTAAGGGTGCCGATCGAAGCAATAGAGCCTCATTTAACTTGACAAGAGCCACGCCCTTTGAAAGAGCTGTCGAAAGTTGATTGGAGAATCACCATTGAGAGGAGAACCAAGAATAACCCGTCAGGAAGGAAGAAAACAATTTTTTTTTTGTGGCTAAGTTTTGATGGTTATATTATAGGGGATCAAACCCTAAAAAGTCACCAGGAGAAATAACCAGGTATTTTTTAACTATTGTAGCACATTTTTTTTATTTTTTTGGTGTGGAAGAAAGAAACAATTCTTTGTAGAATTGGTTGAAATAAAACTAGAGTTTATGAAGATTGTTTTAAAAAAAATTGAAGTAGGGTTGAAAAAAAAAGGTTATGGATTTGTTTTTCTATAAAAATGAATGGAAATTAATTAAAAAAAAAACAAGAAGCAGAAAAACCCTAACTGAGAGAAAAAATTTAAAAGGAAGAAACCCTAGTTGAAAACAGAAGGTGAAACCCTAGTAGGAAATTTATTATAAAAAGAGGAAACCCTAATAGATTTTTTTTTATAAAAATAACTCAGTCATTTGAAAGAGCCCGTGTAGAAATAAATGGATAAAATGACTAATGCTAAGTTTGAGGTGGAGAAGCTCACCGATAAGAACAATTTTGTATTGTGGACACTGAAGGTATGAGATTTGTTGGTGCAACAACGGTTGCACAAAGAATTAGATGGGGTTATAAAGAAGCCTACTGGCATGCCAGATTTGGATTGGGAGGACTTGGATGCCTGAGTTCTTAGTACCATCAGGTTGTGCCTTGTGGATGAAGTTCTTTTCAACATTGTTGAAGAAACCTTAGCAACATGTTTCTGGGTAGAATTGGAAACACTGTATATGACCAAGTTTTTAACCAAGAGAATCTATTTGAAGAGGAATTTGTATAGCCTTTAGATGAAGGAGGGTACTAAAATTGAAAAACACTTAAATGTATTCAATACACTTATTTTGTAGTTGTCAGATATGAATGTTAAATTTGAAGAAGAAGATAAAGCTATTACCTTGTTACTAAAATTGCATAACACTTAAATGTATTTAATACACTTATTTGTGAGTTTTCAGATATGAATTTTGAAGAAGAAGATAAAGCTATTACCTTGTTGTGTTCCTTGCCCGATTCTTGGGATCACTTTGTGACTTCTATCGGTGTGAGCATAACTGAATATTTTGAATTTGATTTTTTTGTGGGAACTATGTTCTCTGAAGTATGGAGGAAGTCTAGCATTGAAAATTCCATGCCAGAAGCCATGATAGCTAGAGGTCGGTCCAAGGAAAGAGAGGAGAATGCAATAATTTCTTCCAGATCAAAATCAAAAGGCAAGAAGTGTAAATCCCAATGTTGGTATTGCAACAAAATGGAGCATCTTAAGAAATACTATTGGAAAAGCAAGGAGTCTGCTGAAAACCAAAGAAGGAAGCGAATAAAGTTGATTCATATATGATTAATGAAGTTCTATCTGCCGAATTAGGCATGGTAGATGAAGTTTTTCCTGTTTTCAATGTTTCTCAACATTACGAAATTTGGTTGTTAGATTATGGTGCTTCTCATCACATGAGTCCACACATAAATTGGTTCACTTCATTTCAAGTTGTGAATGGTAGTTTTTTTTATGGGTAATAATGTATCTTGTCAAAATATTGGGATGGGAAATGTCAAAATTAAAATGTATGATGATACAATTTAAACATTCACTTATGTTAGAAATGTACTTGAGTTGAGAGGAAAATTTATATGTTTGGGAGTATAAGACTCAGAAGGTTACTAGTTTACAAGTCAAAATGGAGTGATGAAAGTTTCAAAGGGCGCTTTGGTTGTTATGAAGGCAAAGAAGATCTAAAATATTTACAGACTGAAAGGAAGTAATTAGGTTAGTGAGTCAATTACTGTATCTAAGAAGGCGGAAGAATATACTCGCTTATGGCATTGTCGAATGGGCCACATGAGCAGAAAGGGCCTTCAGGTACTGATGAATCACAAATTACTTCCTAATTTTAAATCATTGAGTTTGGATTTTTGCAAACATTGGGTATATGGAAAACAATGCAAACAAAAATTTAAAACAAGAAGTCATAAGAGTAAAGGAAATTTGGACTATATTAATTCTGATCTTTGGGGACCATCTCCTACAATATCTTATGGAGGTGCATCTTACTTCATAACATTGATTGATGATTACTCAAGGAAAGTATAGGTCTATATGTTGAAAATAAATTCTAATGTTTTAAAACAATTTAAAGCTATGGTGGAAAATAAAACAGGGAAATCAATTAAATGTTTAAGAACCGACAATGGTGGTAAATTTACTTCCTTAGAATTTGAACAATATTGCAATGATGAAGGGATTGTTAGACACAAAATTGTTTTCTATACTTATAAAAAAATGGCATTTTTGAATGTATGAATCAGACTCTTATGAAAAGATCCAAAAGCATGATCAACAATACTAACCTGCAAAAGGAGTTGTGGGCAGAAGAAATATATACTGCTTATTATTTGGTAAACATGCCACCTTCAGTTTCCATTAATTGTAAAATTCCTGAAGAAGTTTGGTCGAGTAAGTCTTGTGATTATTCAGATTTAAATTTTTTTGGTTGTGATGCATATTCTCTTATTCGAAAGAATCAATATTCAAAGTTAGACCCAAAAGAAAAATGTTATGTCTTTGTTGGGTATGACTATGCGGTGAAAGGATATAGGTTGTGGGATCCTTATTCATGTAAGATAATCATTAGTAGAGATGTAACATTTGATGAATATTCTCTTCTAAAATTAGATGTTGAAAAATTTGAACATGAAAAAGCATCACCCAATCAACAAATTTAGTTGGAGACTAAACTTTTTTCAGAAAGTCGAAAGGAAGGAGAGACTTATGTAGAAAAATGTGAAGAAGATGCAAAGGAAAAGAAGATCTAAGGAGGTCTACAAGGGGAAGAAGAAAAACCAAAGGTATGAATATTTTTATTCCTCTATTGTGTTGATTACTGAAGATGGGGAGCCTTCTTGTTGTTCGAAAGAAATGAATCATGCAGATAGAGAAAAATGGAAAAAGGATATGAACGAAGAAATGGATTCTTTTTCCAAGAACAAAACTTGGGATCTTGTAGAACATCCTAAAGGGAGAAGTGTTGTTGGATGCAAATGGGTCTTCAAATTGAAGCAGAATTTTGATGGAAATATTGAAAGATATGAGGCGAGACTGGTAGAAAAAGGGTATTCTCAAGTTGATGGTATTGACCTTCATGAGATCCTTTTACCAGTTATAATAATTGTTTCTATTCGTATTGTGTTAGCAATAACTGCATTATTTCATCTTGAGCTAGAACAGTTAGATGTTAAAACAAATTTTTTTCATGGAGATTTATATGAAGAGATTATATGGAACAACCATAAGGTTTTGTACAAGGTCGCAATAGAATATTAGTTTGCAAGCTCACGAAATCATTGTATGGCCTGAGGTAGTCACCTGGGCAGTGGTACAAGAATTTTGACTCCTTCATAGTGATCCATAGCTTCTCTATAAGTGAGTATGGTCATTGTGCATAATTTAAATTTATCAATGAAATATTCATTATCTTGGTTTTATATGTTGATGATATGCTTTTTGCAAGCAAAAGCGTGGAAGAGATCAACAAGTTAAAGGCTTCACTTTATAGGACGTTTGATATGAAGGACCTTGGAGCTGCAAAACATATCTTGGGCATGGAAATACATAGAGATAGAAAAAATGGAAAGCTCTGGTTATCACAACAATGCTATGTGGAGAAAGTGCTTGCAAAGTTCAAAATGTACAATGTGAAACCTATTATTGTTCCTTTATCTTCCCATTTTAAGCTTTATTTGGGTTTGAGTCCTATAATTGATGAAGAAAAGAAGTATATGTCTCGTGTACCATATGAAAATGTGGTAGAGAATTTAATGTATGTGATGGTATCTACAAGACCTAACATTTCACATGTAGTTGGAGTTGTCAGCAGGTTCATGGAAAATCTAGGGGAAGAACATTGGAAAGCAGTGAAATGGGTGTTTTGTTATTGTTGAAAATTGTTAGAGCCCTATATTACTAGTTTAGTCCCTTATTTTTGTTAGTGTAGCCCCTATTGTTATTTTTGTGCCCTTACATTATTATTGTTAGGTTGGCTAGGATGATATTGTGACCCCATGGACTCCTATATATATAAAGGAGGTTTTGTCATTTGTGTCATCCAAGAAGTGTTCATTATGTAATGTAAAGGAGGTTCCCCTCGAAGTGGCTGATTTATAAGACATTTATCTCTTTTTTCTTCTATTTTGGGAGCTGGTTTCATAAGATTTGGTATCAGAGCTTTGTATTCTAGAGTTTCTCTACTTCAAACATGTCATTGTGGCATGTTTGTTATAAATTTTTTTCTACGAAGGTTAAGAACCTAAGGAAAAAACCCATTTTCGAAGAAATCTCGAGGAACTTCGGGTAAAAATTTCAGATCTTGATTCACAATATTTTTAGAGATATGATTTGTGGAAGTTAGTGTTTTTGCAAGCTCCCAAATTTCATCTCAAAGAGCGACCCTGGGAAAATCATCATAAGTCTCTCTATGAGCATCATATTTGAATTCTATAATTTTTTTTGGAAAACACACAGAATTTAGTTTCTTTTTTATCAATTTCAGAGCTGAAGGATGAAACGGTGACACGTGGCATGGTGTACAAGTTCACTCTACTGAAAAAATCCATAATTAGGTCATTGTAGTAGATTGGGCATAAATTTTCCTTGAAGAATCCAAATCAGGTCAGACCTGTGGAATTGGAAAGAAGATTTAAAGGGCTACTAAAGGACCAAATATAAAATCCTAGGGATCTTATATTACAGAGATACATCAGTTTCAATATCGAGCTCCTCAAAATCAAGAAAAAAGTGTGTATTTTTTTTCAAATTGCATAAGTCTTGTTTTAAAAATCAGTTTGAAGTGATTCCAAGGGCATATTTAAGCATATATATTAGTATTGGGTTCTAAAATTTCCCCTAAAAATAATTCAACACCCATGAAGCCCTCAAAATACTCTACTATGACTCATGAAGAGGAATAAGTGCAACATGATATATCAAAATTACAAGACCAAGTGCACCAAATTTCGCTCTCGCAAAGAGTAGCAAAAAATGAAATGGAAGTTTTAAAGAAAGGCGTGGAAGCTAATATGGATGGCATGGAAGCTAAGATGGATGGTATAGAAGGCAACATGGAATCTAAGATGGATGGTTTGAAGAAAGACGTGGAAGCTAAGATGGGTGGTTTGAAAAAAAACATGGAAGCTAAGATGGATGGTTTGAAGAAAGGTGTGGAAGCTAAGATGGATGGTATAGAAAATTTGAAGATATACATGAAAGGTTTGAAGGAAGGTTTGGCAAATTTTCTACAAGAAAATCTTCCTAATGGTGAAAAAGTAGTAGAGGAAACTCATGATGAGAACAAAAGAAATGTTAATCATGATTTCATAGACTCTAATCTTGGATTTAAGACCCACCATATTCCAAAGATAGATATGAGGAAGTTTGATGGAAAGGATCTGATAACTTTTGTTATCACAAATTAAATTTTAATTTTTGATGGATAGGGTCATTCACTTAGGTTCATGCTGTCCCATAGTCATTTTCATGAAATTCTTGAAAACATTGCATATGTCGATGTCTACCATAAGTCTAAAACCACCTATAGCCTTGTCATATCAGTCAAGTCTACCTCATGTCCTTTAGTTTTCATTCCCATGCTTTTAAATCAGAGACATCTTCCACTTTCCAGTTAAACACAGTTTTGTAGAAAATTCAGTGAAAAATAGGCAGATTTTGCTACGAAACTACCTACCAATTTCGTAGAAAATCTCAGGATTTATCTGTTTTTTTACTTTTGAGTAGTCAACTTCAAGGGAATTTTTTGGGCAAAAAGAGAATTATTATAAGAAAATGAGAGAGGTTATTTTCAAGAACATATCAAATAAAATTAACCTCTTTCACTTTTCTCAAAGGTACTACAAATTGGGAGATTCAGAGATGTCTTTTGGCCCTGTTTCCAAAATGCAGAATTTTCCTTTTTTATACATTTTTTAGAATGCATATTATGGACAACTGGAGATGGTTTTAAAAAACCCAAGAGATTTTTTCTTTAGAAAATACCGACCTAGAAAAACCTCCTTCATTTTTGTCACAACTGTCAAGGATAGGGAGATAAGAGCTCATCTATGAACCCTATTTTTCCAGAAAATAGAGTCATTTTATTGATAAATAAACTTGCTAAAGGTGAAAATGATGTTTTTTGAAGAGGGTAAGAGGCAAGTTTGCATGATCATACTTCATCATATAATTTTTTAGACCTACAGGTGAAATTTGGAAGAAAAGGGAGAATTTTTAATTTTCTCCATAATCAGGTAGTTTCGTAGCGTGCTCCACGCTTGAACACTGAAAAACGCTACAAAATTTCTAAAGATTCTCTTTTGCCTTTAAATTCAGTTTTATGAAGAACTAAGGAGGGAATTTTTATTTATTTAGCTCATTAGCCCTAAGGAAGAACCTCCAACAGTCATAAAGGTCAAAGGTTATGTAAAAGGTGGATTTTGGAGTTTGCTACGAAATGAGCACTACAGAATTTCTGTACATGATTGTTTTAGCAGTCAACTTCAAGTTTGATTTCTGACCAAATGAAAAAATATTTTGGAAATTTGAAGGAGGTTTTTCTTTATCACATGTCCATCTACAAAAAATCTCTCAATTTCTGCAAAGCCGTAAGGGTTTGGAAATTATAAACTCATCTTTGAAGCCTATTTTTAAGAATTTTCACTAACCAGATTTGTGAAAAATTTGTAAAAATTCGACTTGGAGGAGGTCCAAATCAGCATCCACGTGGCATAATGGCACATCAGCACTCTAGTACACTCATAAAATTAGTTGGTTTAAGTTGATAAGGGTTATTAGATGGATTTGTTGAACTATTAATGAAAGGAGAGTCCTTTTTGTATTCAAACTCAGTAAAACAAAAATATCCCTAGGAAGTATCCAAATGATGGAATCATGTTTGAAATAGGTCTCTGAGGTGGGAATTCGAAGCTAGCAAGGTGGCAAATAATTTGTATGAGTCCTCACTCTATAAATGAGAGAGTTTTATAGTTAGAAGGGGTTGTTGGAGAATGCTTTGATACAACTACTATTGTAATTTCTAATATCAGTAATAAACAGACAGTGAGTTTTCTTTCTTTACCTGAGATTCTTGATGTGTTCCAATGGGTTTATGTGTCTCTTTTATATCTTTCTTCCAGTAGTATTGATGCTAAATTACTCTGAATTCATATCGTATATACTCTGACTTCCTTTTAGCATTGAGTCACTGATTATTCTCATGTGTTAGTGTTGTTCTATCATTGAAACAGAAAAAGCCTCAGCTTCCATAAGTAGGAATGCTTATCATTGATTTCCTTTTACTGACAACATGAACCCAATGGTAGTTGAATCTTCCTCATTTTTCACCTACAATCACATACACTAAAACACTCACAAAGTTAGCCATCAGTTTTAAGACCTAATTGAGTAAATCCTTTGATAAGTTGAGAGATCCTTCTCAGGCTGGAAAGGCTAATCCTCAGTCAAAAGTGGTCTGAAATAGTTACTCCAAGTTGACCATTGAAGCAACCCATTGGGACATGATTTGGTGATAAAATTTTGGCCCTGTTGCCAGGGACTGAAGGTGTAAATTTTCCCTAGGAAGAATGACAAAGTTTCAGTTCTAAGGTCTGAGAGTAGCAGACACTTAAACACATATTGGTTGTATTTATGCTCTAGTGACTCCGCACATCAAATAATAAATTGAAAGGTGACTGCACTGCTTGAGGATCAATAGCTTGATGAAGTTCTAAGATGAGTTCCATTGCAAGAATAAATGCCAGGTATGCCCCTATGAATCAGTCTCACATCCCTAGTTTTCCAAATCCTATGACAAAGGTCGATTGGTTAACTGATCTTCCCATATTTAAATGAAAATAATGACAATGCTGCTCTTCATTTGGTTAGATTCCATATGCATGTACATAGACTTAAGGTTCAGCTCCCTGAGGATTGTCTCATGAAGATGTTTATGGTCACTTTAGAAGGAAAAGCATGGTCTTGGTACGAAATCCTGCCAAATGGTTCCGCATATTCTCTTGCTGATTTCCATGTTTCATTTTATGAGATGTATAAAGAATTTCATTCTTCCTTATTGCTGTTCAAAGATTGTTGTAAACATTATGTGAGTTTTATTGAATATTTGGAGAATTGTTATGAAGATGATGAGTTTATGGATGAGGAAATTTTAGAGGCCCTTCATGACAATCCCTTTCCTCACCAAGAAGAAAGGATAGCCTCTCTCTTGGATGAAAATGAAACCCAAATGAGTTTATTTATGAAAATCATGTTACATCCTCTGAGTTTGATGAAAATTTGCAGCAGAGTTTTCAGTCTTTTTATCATCAGGAATATGAGAATCATTTCAAACAACAAGAGGAAATACTGGAAGATAATTTCTATAATCCTTAGGTAAAGGAAGAAGTTTATTCTTCATGTCATTCCTTGCATCAACCTACATCAAATGAAGAAAATTTTGAAAATAATTTTTTAGACAATTAGATGGGTATGCATGTTGAATCATATGAAGAGTTACCTTTAGAAATTTCTGTGGTAAATGCTGAGGTAGTTCCTTTTGAAAGTATGTTTTCCTCTCAATTGAAAATAATGATCAATTTTTTTTTTCTTTTTTATTTGAGAAAGGTCACAAGGGTTATAATGAGGAATCTGAACAAGGAACACCAACAAAGGATCATATTTACTCACACTTTCTTGTTGATCAACAAGAATTATTCATGCATACTCTCAAAGATCCTTTCGCAGCTCTGCTGGAATCTTCTATAGGAATGAATTTCAATATGATTTTCAGTTATGTATACAAATTCAGATGGTGGAACAACTTGTCATCTCTCAAGAATGGCTCTGTGGTCATAGAAGTGGAATTTCCATTCCAATATAGTACTCAAATTCTTGATTGGCTTCATTGGAAGAGTGAGATCACTTGATTAAGCTTTTATGCTAAACAAGTAGAGTAGTCATTTGTACAGAAATAAGCTTGAAGATCAAGCATTTTTTTAGTTTTAGTTTTAAATTCAACATGTGTACTTTCAGTTCTTTAGCAGCTATTGTTTTTTCAGTGGCAAGGTTACAGGTCAGAATAGGTTGCAAGTTTTCATTTTAAATATGGGAGCAACCCAATGGAGGTGGCACTGTAACTACAAGTTCTTTACTGTACCATAGGGGCACACCATCCCCAGTAGAGCCACTTTTATCACACATAATTTTTTAATTTTTGATGGATAGGGTCATTTACCTAGGTTCATGTTGTCCCATTGTCATTTTCTTGAAATTCTTGAAAACATTGCATATGGCGATATCTACCATAAGTCTAAAACTACCTAGAGCCTTGTCATATCAGTCAAGCCTACCTCATGTCCTTTGGTTTTCATTCCCATGCTTTTAAATCCGAAACATCTTCCACTTTCCAGTTAAACATAGTTTCATAGCGAATTTATTGCAAAATAGGCAGATTTCGCTACGAAACTACCTGACAATTTCATAGCAAATCTGAGGATTTCTCTACTTTTTGACTTTTGAGTAGTCAACTTCAAGGGATTTTTCTGGGAAAAAAGAGAAGTATTCTAAGCAACTGAGAGAGGTTATTGTCAAGCACATATCAAATAACATTAACATCTTTCACTTTTCTCAAATGTGCTACAAATTTGGAGATTCTAAAATGTCTTTTGGCCCTATTTTCAGAATGCAGAATTTTCCTGTTTTATACATGTTTTAAGAATGCAGATTCTGGATAGCTGGAGATGGTTTTAAAAAAACCAAGAGAGGTTTTTATTCAAAACATAATGACCTAAAAAAAATCCTTCAATTTTGCAACATCTATCAAGGATAGGGAGATAAGAGCTTATCTCTGAACCCTATTTTTCAGAAAAAAAAAACATAGTCATTTTATTGATAAATAAACTTGCTAAAGGTGAAAATGATGTTTTTTGAAGAAGGTAAGAGGCACTTTTTCATGATCATACTTCATAATATCAATTTTCAGACCTACATGTGAAATTTGGAGGAAAAAGGGAGAATTTGGATTTTTCTCCATAATCAGGTAGTTTCGCAGCGTGCTCCAAGCTTGAAGGCCGAAAAACGCTTCGAAATTTCTAAATATTCTCTTTTACCTTTAAATTCAGTTTTATGGAGAACTAAGGAGGGATTTTTTTTTTTTTTTAGCTCATTAGCCCCAAGGAAGATCCTCCAATAGTCAGAAAGGTCAAAGGTTATGCAAAAGGTGGATTTTGGAGTTTGCTACGAAATGAGAGCTACGGAATTTCTGTACATGATGCTAAATTACTTAGAATTCATATCATATATGCTCTGACTTCATTTTAGCATTGAGTCACTAGGTATTATCATTTGTTAGTGTTGTTCTATCATTGAAACAGAAAAAGCCTCAGCTTCCATAAGTAGGAATTCTTATCATTGCTTTCCTTTTACTGACTCCATGAGCCCAATGGTAGTTGAATCTTCCTCATTTTTCACCTGCAATCACATACAATAAAACACTCACAGAGTTAGCCATCTATTTTAAAACCTAATTGAGTAAATCTTTTGATAAGTTGAGAGAGCCCTCTCAATCTTAAGAGGCTAATCCTCAGTCAAAAGTGGTATGAAATAGTTAATCCAAGTTGACCATTGAAGCAGCCCAACAGAACAAAATTTAGTGATAACAACTTGGATACTACAAACGGAGCAATACTTTGAGCTCCATAATACGCAAAACACACAAAAGGTACTGATTGCAACTTTATATTTAGAAAAAAATCAGTTTGTATGGTTTAGATAGCTTTGTTTTCATAAACCACTGGTCACTTGGTCAATTTTACAGAGGAAATGAAAGCACATTATGAGAATACAAAGAGCAACACCTTCTTTAGCCAATTGATAAATCTCAAACAAAATATTTCAATAATGGAGCACATTGAGGACTTCCAAAAATTGAATATAAGGGTAAATAATATTCCAGAGGAACATAGAATTGATGTCTTCATAAGGAATCTAAAGGATAACATCCAAAATGAGGTTTTTCTTTGGGAACTTGATAAATTGGAGAAGGCATTCAGGTTGGAAAGAAAATTGAAAGAAAAATTATGGCGACAAGGAAGCCTACCACTCACAACTATAAAGATGGAAGTGTTGCTACTCCTAGAATTCCACAACCTACAAGCTTGACACCACAACAATTGGAAGTAAAAAGAGAAAAAGGGCTTTGCTATAGTTGTGATAGAAAATTATTTTACATATATTGTGAAGAGGAGGAAGAAAAGGATCAAGAAACTTCAAAAGAAGAGGATATACACAAAGAACCAACCCTAGAGGAAGAAGAAATGAATTCGACCATATCCTGTAATGCATTAGTAGGAATTACCACTCCTCAATATCTGAAGATAGAAGGACATATCAAGAATAAAAATGTAATAATTCTTATTGATTCGAGTAGTACCCATAATTTTATTCATTGTAAGGTAGCCAAGGAATTGAATTGCTTCCTATACCCAGCGCTAGAGTGTCAAGTGATGGTGGCAAATGGAGGATACATAAATTTCTCTAGAAAGTGCCATAATATCAAGCTAACCATGGGGAATATGTATTGAATAGTCCAATGCTTTCCATTTCAATGGGTGTTCCTGATGTTGTACTAGGAGTACAATCGTTACAATCTTTGGGGACAATAACTTTTAATTTTCAAGAACTTTTCTTGATTTTTTTCGGAAGGAAAGGAATTTGAATTACGGGGTATCACAAGGAAGAAAAGAAATATAATAATCTCTAATGTCATGAAAAAGCTTCCGAAGAAACAAAAATGAGACATCATTACACAATTATTCTCACTAGAAGTTCCAACATCAAAATCATATATTTCTCCAGATCTCCAAAAAGTCTTGGACAATCATTCCAAGGTGTTTGAAAATCCCAAAGGACTCCCACCTATATTCATTTTATTCCAGGAATTTTTCCTCCAAACATTAGGCCTTATAGATATCCTTATGTCCAAAAGAGAGAAATTAAATGTATGATTGCAGAAATGGTAGAGGCTAGTATAATTCAACCTAGTGAAAGTTCCTTTTCTGCTCCAGTAGTATTGGCGCACAAGAAGGAAAAATCATGGCAAATGTGTCAGGATTATAGGGAGCTCAATAAGCTCACCATTAAAGATAAATTTCCCATTCCTGTGATTGATGAATTATTGGGTGAATTACATGGAGCAATTTATTTCACCAAGTTGGATCTACGTTCAAGATATCATCAAATTAGAATGAAGACTAAAGACATTCCGAAAACAACATTTCAAAATCATGAGGGTCATTATGCCTTTTTGGTCATGTATTTTGGCCTTACCAATGCACCTTCTACATTTCACTAGAGAATTTGGTGGAAATTCCGACGGCCAATTCGTCGCTATTCCGACACATAGTCGTCGCAAGAGCGACAGTTCGGGGGCGGAAAAACCGTGGTTTGTCATGCCGTCGCCGTTCTGACGCACGTAAAAAGTGTCGCACTATCGACACTTCTTCCGTCGTTCCGAACAAGCGTCACTCTTCCGACGTCTCACAAACCGTCGCGCCTCCGAAGTTTGTAAACTGTCGCACTTCCGATGAAATGTGGTTCGACGTTTGGAACGTCGCTCTTCCGACGCTTGTAAACCGTCGCAATTCCGACTCAACGTGGTCCGACGTTTTGGACGTCGCTCTTCCGACGCTTGTAAACCATCGCAATTCCGACTAAACGTGGTTCGACGTTTTGGACGTTGCTCTTCCGACGCTTGTAAACCGTCGCAATTCCGACTAAACGTGGTCCGACGTTTTGGACGTCGCTCTTCCGACGTCTGTAAGATGTCGCAAAGCCGACGATATGTGGTCCGACATTTGGAACGTTGCTCTTCCGACGTTTTGAACGTCGCTCTTCCGACGTTTTCATACTGTCTCTCTTCCGACGTTTCTGGGTTGTCGCAGTTCCGACGTCTACAAGGCGTCGGTAGACCGACGGAGGGTTCAATTTAAAAAAAAAAAATTGAAATTTTAAAAGACGAGAAACGCTGTTTTGAATATATTATATGAAGTAAAACAGTCCATGAAAGTGAAATAGCAGTATGTAGAATAGTAAAGCAACAGATAGAGTACCGACGTCCATTGTTCCAAATACAAATTAAAGTACCCAAAATCCTTGAACAGAGAAAAACGCTAATCATGTGAGGAGTGTGATATGTCCAAAATATAAAATGACCATCAGACCATATCAATAAACCAACAACATAGACCAGCATCGCTAGTTTTGAAGGCAGAGTGATAAACATTAATCATTTTTTTTTCACAAGAGAAAAAACGTTGTTTTGAATATATTATATGAAGTAAAATTGTCCATGAAGTCATTACATTTTCACATCTGAAGATTGGAACCCAAATATCCATCCAGAAAAGTGGAAGTCCCACCCCAGACAATGATAGAAAAATACCCCATGTCACATACAGGGACTTGATATAAAACCCAGTAACGGTCCACATGGAGATTATCGACAAATCTGAGAAAACATCCAAATATGCCCGAGGCATCTATAAGAAAGTGAAATAGCAGTATGTAGAATAGTAAAACAATAGATAGAGTACCGACGTCCATTGTTCCAAATACAAATTAAAGTACTCAAAATCCTTGAACAGAGAAAAACGCTAATCATGTGAGGAGTGTGATATGTCCCAAATATAAAAATACCATGAGACCATATCAATAAACCAGCAACATAGACCAACATCGCTAGTTTTGAAGGAAGAGTGATAAACATTAATCATTTTTTTTTCACAAGAGAAAAAACGTTGTTTTGAATATATTATATGAAGTAAAACAGTCCATGAAGTCATTACATTTTCACATCTCAAGATTGGAACCCAAATATCCATCCAGAAAAGTGGAAGTCCCACCCCAGACAATGATAGAAAATACCCCATGTCACATATAGGGACTTGATATAAAACCCGGTAACGGTCCACATGGAGATTATTGACAATCTGAGAAAGCATCCAAATATGCCCGAGGCATATATAAGAAAGTGAAATAGCAGTATGTAGAATAGTAAAGCAACAGATAGAGTACCGACGTCCATTGTTCCAAATACAATTAAAGTACCCAAAATCCTGCAACAAAGAAAAATGCTAATCATGTGAGGAGTGTGATATGTCCAAAATATAAAAAGACCATCAGACCATATCAATAAACCAGCAACATAGACCAGCATCGCTAGTTTTGAAGGCAGAGTGATAAACATTAATAATTTTTTTTTTCACAAGAGAAAAAACGATGTTTTGAATATATTGTATGAAGTAAAACAGTCCATGAAGTCATTACATTTTCACATCTTAATATTGGAACCCAAATATCCATCCAGAAAAGTGGAAGTCCCACCCCAGACAATGATAGAAAAATACCCCATGTCACATACAGGGACATGATATAAAACCCAGTAACGGTCCACATGGAGATTATTGACAATATGAGAAAGCATCCAAATATGCCCGAGGCATCTATAAGAAAGTGAAATAGCAGTATGTAGAATAGTAAAGCAACAGATAGAGTACCGACGTCCATTGTTCCAAATACAAATTAAAGTACCCAAAGTCCTTGAACAGAGAAAAACGCTAATCATGTGAGGAGTGTGATATGTCCAAAATATAAAAAGACCATCAGACCATATCAATAAACCAACAACATAGACCAGCATCGCTAGTTTTGAAGGCAGAATGATAAACATTAATCATTTTTTTTTTCAGAAGAGAAAAAACGTTGTTTTGAATATATTATATGAAGTAAAACAGTCCATGAAGTCATTACATTTTCACATCTGAAGATTGGAACCCAAATATCCATCCAGAAAAGTGGAAGTCCCACCCCAGACAATGATAGAAAAATACCCCATGTCACATAGAGGGACATGATATAAAATCCAGTAACGGTCCACATGGAGATTATCGACAATCTGAGAAAGCATTGAATATGCTCGAGGCATCTATAAGAAAGTGAAATAGTAGTATGTAGAACAGTAAAGCAACAGATAGAGTACCGACGTCCATTGTTCCAAATACAAATTAAAGTACCCAAAATCCTTGAACAGATCAAGAAAAACGCTAATCATGTGAGAATTCAAAGTAAATTTAATCTATTAACATTGCGAATAAAATTACACTGAAGTCAAAAACATTGCCTGGCCATACTCATGGCAAATTTTTCATCAAAAAATCAAAAAATTAAGAAGAATGCCCTCATACGGGGAAACCAGTCTTGAACGTTTAATTTACAGAATTCAAAAATATTACTTAAAGGTCCAGCACAGTAAAATAAACTAAAAGCAGCCCAATTAACTGGGCCTGCTAAGCAAGAAAAACAAATTAACCAAACTAATCCACCGCTGGTTCCTCCACGATTCGGCACCATCCTAATTCGGAAGGTCCGGGATCGCTAGGTGCTACCTCCACATGCATGCCACGGCTCCCCTCCTGAAGGCCCGAATGCTGGCCGGCTTTTTCCGAGCTCAGACCCGCCGGACGGGTGCATTCTTCCTTCGTTTGGGCCTCCTCGCGGAAGACCACAGTGACTACAGCTGTGATTCGTGGGCGGTTGAGAGTGCAATCAAAGGAAAATTGCGTAGTGCGCGTCGTGGGAGAAGGTGAACTAGCGGTGGGGAAGCCAGGAGCAGGGGAATCCATACGGTGGCCAGATGCTACAAGCCGACCCCGCCCACTCCTAGTATTTGGATATCGACCTAAGTAATAATCACTGGACTGGCCGGAAGTCATCTCTGTTGAGGTGCTGGAGGGAGCACGCTGGGATTGACCTCTAGTGCTCCCCCTGCGACAACGCATCCTATGACGCACGCGAGGCATGGGTGCAATCTCAGGCGCAGTGGGCACAAGAGACGAAGAAGCAGAATTCCAATTAACAGAGGAAGACAGACAGAGACAGAACCGAGAGAAACGGAAATATGCAGCAAAGTCTAGGCGGAAGTTCCGCTAGCCACTTCTCCTTATCGTCACAGTTACCAGGCAGTGTAATCCAGCAACCGGCTTGTCTGAAAAACCATGGCTAAATGCCATTTTTTCGACCCGTCTGTAATGCAATCAAAGGACGCCCGTCATAATTAATCTTTGATCACTAATAATGAGAGCCGAAGGCCGGATCAAATTGGAGCGTGCGGAATCGCTCAGAGGAGTGGAGGTCCGATCTTGAACAGTGTTAAAAATTAATTAATGCAGATTTGATGTGAAAACTTAATTGAACAACGTTAAATGTTAATTTGATTGCTATGAAATCGCCATATCCATGTCCCATCACCTTAAACGCCATCGAATGCACCCACTTGGTCGGGAGAGCGAAACGGATTTTTATTGAGGACCCGGCGGAGAATTGATTGGAGAGCGGATCTTTGTTTGAGCGCTCGCACGGTGGGAAATCCCGGACCCGTAAAATATAGAGGCGAATTTGATAAGAAATTCGCGTCACAAAATTGACCGACGTCGGCAGGTTATTTGGGCCTTGATTTGGTTTGAATTATGGTTTATCGCCGTTTGAAGTCCAGCGGGCTCGACTTAAGAACAATTTTTTTTGATCCCATCTTATAAAATTTGTGTTGGTTTTCTTTGGTAATACACATATTAAAATCCCGCTTAATAAAGAGACAAAATTGTTGTGCTTTCGGAACGGCACGAGGATTGGACATGAGTTAACAAACAAAAGGATAGCGGAACCCGGACTTACACCCGTAGTCAAGCCCTCTACCAAAACCACGAGCGGAATCACAAAAGCGGGTTGCCCATATCGCACCGCTTTTGCGGAGTAGAGGCGGTATTTCCTATTCGCGACGATTCCATAGGGGAATCGACACGTGGCGAAGTGACCAGGAAAACAACCGTTTAACCACGCCATCGCACGTTAAAGCCCGACGTTGGGCGAGTGAGCGCAGAGTCGTTGATTTGGAGAAGGGCCATCGGACGGTGGTCGCACGTTGAACTTGCCGGAGGTTAACTAAGGTGTGCGGAGGATAGCCAGGTACGATACAAGTGTTTGATTGGTTATTGATATATATAGGTGGGGCCGGAGTATAATGAAATTGTTTAATTAAACGATTGGCAGATAATTAGCATAAGTCTGGAGCGTGATTGTTGTAAGGCTGGGTGGTGAAATATAGAGGCGAAAGTTCATTACAAGTTATTTATTTAAAAAGAAACGTGGAGTATAAATAAAAAGTGTTGAAAGTTAAACATTGGTTATAAGGCTTGGAGATAATATAAAGTCGGGGATATAAATTAAAGTCCAACCATTGTGGATAGTATTTATTTATCAAATTCTACGAATTTGATAAATAAACCCGAAGAAAGAAGAAGTCAATTAAGACTCAGGCTGGAGGAAAAGAACGAGGTAAACCAAGGGAAAATGCTGACAGAGCGATTGTAGACACACCAGCTCTCCTTAGGGGTCCAATTTCAGTTTTTTTGCGTCACACGATGATCTCTTTTCTCTGGCATTTACTTGTATTGAAGATCACTATTCTAGGAATAAGGAGTTATTTTCTCCAAAAATAACCCTAGCCAAACATTGACAATGCATCGAGGATATCTTTCTATGCTTCATAAGCACATTTGTTCTACTTCTAAATCATGTCTTGGAAGTGGTTGTTGTGCTGGAAATTATTCACCAGTTGGTTTCATACCAAAGTATTTTTCACATTTTCGGCATCCAATACATGAAAAAGATAATGGTTTAAAACAACATAAATATTTGAAATTTTGCAAGAATTGTCTGGCACACTTTGAATATGAATTTTGAAGTCAAGTGCATGATCTTGTATAGGATCAAGTGTCATTTTGAATACCAAATGTTTCACAAGAAACTTCTCAACATGCTACCCTGCAGTAAGGATTAAATGACAATATTGCATCAACTATTTCCATAATAAAAGTGCACCTTGGCCATAAGACTAAACAACTAAAAATGTTGTAGATCTAACAAGACCACACAATCAAATGTATTCCACAAGGCCAATACTGTATGAAAAATGAAAAGGAGTTTGCAACCAAAAATACCTTAGGAAACTAATTCAATTATATACACCAAACCATCAGCAAAAAGGAAAACCAGCCTACTCAAAAGGCAAGCGTTTACCTCTGACAAAATTTTGAGTTCTGAAACAAGGGCCTTTATTGTCTTGTCAATGCCCCTAGTAATTTGAGTGGGGTTTGCACCTGCTGCAACAACCTAAAAAAAAAGGTTTCATTTCAAATTATTTTCCAAAAATTTAAGATACAACCATTGTCAGTTTTGTATTTCCTAACAAGCTCATAAATTTTGACAAAAGAACCAAAATTTTTTAATACCTGATAGTAATTTTTTCACTCAAAAACTATCTTAGACTCAATAAGCCCAACCCAAAACTAAAAAACCAAACACCATAAGACCCTACAAAAATGAATAGATGATCTTAATCTAGTACTATTGACAAAAAGTTACCTTTACACCCTCACTTATTAAACCCTGTGCTGTTGAATTTTAACTTCAACTGCTGCAGCAGAAGGACGGATGCAGCAGCAACTTTTTTTTTTGGAGGTTGCTTGCATGCCATCCAGAAATTTAATTCAGCATTTAAAATTCCTGCAAGTTTTTTTTGTAGACGGCCACAGCCATATTTCTGTACAGGATTGTATTTAAACACAACAGCCAGCATTAACGCAATTCACCAACCAGAAATTAAACAAACAGAAATTTACCCGACAGTTTTGTAAATTCAAAAGGAGGACACGTGGAGCATTAATATTTGATCGCATGAAATTGAAGGGAATCTGAAAACCTGAAAACCGGACCCGAATTTTTTATAGGGCACATTGGATTGAGAATTCGAGTTAAAATTAGGCAGACGTCAACATCCCATTTTGGAACGCGAATTTGGTTTGAAATTCAATCTATTCAGACTTTTGAAGTCCGACGGAAAGGGTTCTTTAATGTTTTGATAGTTTAATATATACATATGTTTTAAACATATGTTATATATATATCATATGCAAAATGAAAGGTGGGCCATAGAATTTAGTTTTAATTTTATTTTTTAAAAAAGAGGGTTTATTATAATATGTTTTATATGTTACGGCATATAAAAATAAAAAGGACAAAAAAGCTTGGTAGTTTTTTTTATAGACAGTACGTAAATTTTTTATTACACAGCAGTGTGTAAAAAGTGAAAGACCGAGTGTAACTTTTTAAGTGTGTATGCACAGCAGTGCGAAAGTGAAAAACACAGTAGAGTGTTTTAGAGACAGAGTATGTTTGTTTTGAACAGACAGTGAGTTGGTTTTATGCACTGCGTTTTGTAGCAGTCATAATTTTGTAATCCCTCCCAGTGAGGAAGTAGTGTAATAGTTTTTTTTTGAGTTATTGAAGGGAATAGAAGTTTGTTTTCAAAGTATTGAAACTCTGTCTCCTGTCAAAGAAATTTTTATTTTCTGTGTGTTAGAGGAAAGGAGATTTATGGGTGGTTCTTATGAATCAACCAACCATTCAGAACATGCTCATCAATCCAAACCATAAGTATTATGTGACAATATTCAAGCAGGCACTGAATCGGATTTCAGAAGCTATGTTAGAGAAACCCTAAACTCTCACTGAAAATAGGTGAAATGTGGCACCACTCAGAGATTGACATGTGCCAATTGGTACAAGTGGTAGACAATTGGCATGCTCAAACAATGAGGTGATGCAAGAATGACATGAGGGAGAAAATATCAGAAAAGCCCCAAATCTGGAGAAGCTCATCACCAACCTGAGATTGACAACTTTACATGATGTAACCTATGAAATTGTAAATGGAGAAATCATAGTAACAATAAATTAACCTATGTAACAATAAAGTCGGATTCATCCTGGGAGTGGTAATGGGAGAAATCATAGTGAACAACAGGAAACATGAATAGTTGCTTACAATCAAATAGATGAAAAAACACATACAAAAAACCTAGATAATAATCGTGAACAAGCTTAATATTGAATTATGAACTGTAAAGGAGCTTACAAAATGTGACATTACGAACCTGGTCAAGCGCACAAGCAAAAATATCCTGGACATGACCTTGGTTGACAAGTTGTATTGCTCATGATGCAAGAGGATTTGTACCTGCACTGCCAAGTCAATCAAAATCCATCATTATCTATACAATAAATACAAGTAATTGATGTAGTATTTTTTGCTCTAAGATGCATTCTTATGATAATGTTAGAACATATGTTGAAAATGTCAAAACATACCTGAATAAGCTCCTCTTCATTTCAAGAACAATTTATCGGAGTCGCATGAACTTGGAACAAGCCTCCCACGATCTGAAAGAGTAGCAACTAAGTCAATAGTGACTTTTTTGTTGCTACGCTGGATCAAGGGAGGTTTGCTCCAAGATTAAATCGCTCCAATAAATTATTCTCTAATAAACAGGGCCAAACACATGAAGGTGGAAGCTCTTATGGCCTCTCCCCCCCCCCTCACATCACTCTCAATTCCCCAATACCCAATCTATATTTCATTTTTTACTTTCATGAGCATAAAAAAAAATATTCAATAACTAATAAAAAAACAATTCAACAAAAAGTACGCAAGGAAACATTGCAATTAATGCTTGACATAAATATAGTATGATAAATGAGTTTTTTATATAACGCAAAAAAACGTTCCAAGTATGGTAACGTTTGTCTTATAATAATACAATATTTTACATTGTCAAATTTTATTTTTCTTCTTCCTATTTTTAAAGCTCCTAATTACATCATCAATATCATCGTGCTCTGCTCCTGTTTCGTGCCTTTCAACCCGCACTGCTGACCTAGTTGCGTATTCACGATGTCCAGGCTCATCCAGTGACGGGGCATCGCCTACAAAAACAGATAATATTAAATTTTAATTGTCAGTTTTTAAATATCATTGAACTAGTTCGGTAATATTAATAAAAAGAATTGCAATGAGATTATTTACCTGGTGCACCAGTTGTCGCCGCTGACCTAGTTGTGTAGTCACGATATCTGGTCTCATCCAGTGACGGGGCATCGCCTACAAAAACAGATAATATTAAATTTTAATTATCGGTTTTTAAATATCATTGAACTAGTTCGGTAATATTAATAAAAAAAATTGCAATGAGATTATTTACCTGGTGCACCAGTTGTCGCCGTTGGGATTGTTGCCCTGTCTTCCTCTCTGGTGGTAAGATCCTCAAGGGAAACATTCTCTGTCATTTAAACAAAAAATGTTATAAGGAAAACCATCAAGGTATAATTAGAAAAAATTATAAGTGGAAATTAATTACCGTCACGGCCCTCACTGATAGCAGCATTGTCGGCCTGGTCCCCACTACAATGATCAGGTTGCACGAGAGGATCATCTACATCTGGCTCTAAAACTGGGTTATTTACCTCGTCGGTAGTGTTGCTCCCATGATTTAAACAAAGTTGTTAGACATTAAATTTATGGACGAAAACAAAAATATTGAAAGGTTAATGTTTTACCTTATCAGGCATTGTAGATCTTGGGACCTGCCCCAAGCTTCTGCGACGTTCAACTACAGCTTGATAGCCAAAACGGAAAGCAATATTTTTATCTTCCTCTGTAGTTATTGTTCCAAAGTCATCACCCTACATTATATATGATTGTGTATTTTTAATGATATCTGATAGGATTACAAAAACGTTGGAAGGCGATACAATTAATTATAAGATGTTTAGCTACTTAATTACAATTCTTGCAGCTAATTTCAAGTAGCCACCCTGGCCGAGCTTGTGATGGCCATTTTTCTCTATCCTAGCTTTGGTTGCCTTTGAGGTGTCAGGCAACCTAGCATCAAAATTTTGAAGTCAGATATGACGTAGCACACTTTTATTTTAGACATAAAGAAAATTAAAGCTATTGAATTAAAGTTGTAATTTACCTTGCGGGTCCAGTTGGCATTTTTCCTTCTTTCTTTGCCCTTTTCTCTTTTCCGTCATGGATGAGTGCTCTCCACTCACTCTCTAAAACTACGAGAGGACGCTCATATCTAGGGTTAAATTGCAATTGCGTCCTATAGGTGTCCCTGGTATATTTCAAATATTTGCCGGCTACCTGAGCCACCGCTTTTCTGTCAAATGTGCCGACCCCAAAAAGGGCTTCTAGATAATCTAGAAGTTATTTTTTCAGGTTGGAATTCTGGGAATTCCACCTTGTATGTATGGTTGGGCCAAAAATTACCAACGCATGGCTCTCCAGAATCCTGTAGAACTCATTGTTTCCTACACAGAATAAAACCAAAAGAAAAAGAAGATATTATCAATAATTTAAAAATAAAAATCATGATAAATATGTTTTAGATAAAGTACATGAAATAGTTAAAATATTAAAATTTACCTGGGAGTTGTACATGCTTTATAGGGACACCTTCATCTTTCACCAACAACGTGCCATTAATGGTCCCTGTGGAGCTGACACGTGTAGCTCCAGGAAACGCAATAATGTAGTTGGCCATATCAGCCTCATCATTGCTAACACGTTCAGCGGTTGGCTGGGTGTCTGCTTGGGCAGGGTGTGTTTCTTGGCTGGCACCTAAAGGAGTAGAAGGTGTATGAGAGGGTTGTTGGGCAATCTCTTGCCCTTGTGTCCCACTACCACCAACACCGGGTTCAGCAAGTGCCAGAAAACGCTACATACAAAAGAACTTTTTGTTAGTTTAGTCAATGTAAAAATTAAAAATCAAACTATCACAATTCATCTCATGCAGAACAAAAAAAATATCCTTTTGACTTTTTATTATTACCTAATATCTATTTAGTTGCCTCATAAGATGTCGTATCCTCTCTTCTGTTTCAGGTGTTTGAGGCGCGTCTATCAAAGCATTAAATTCCGACCTTGCATCTCGTGCCTTTTTTTGCAACAACAACACTGGAGATAGGGATGAAGAAAGCTCTTCCTCAAAGAGGGAATCATCAGGCGTACCATGGCTAGGTGTCTGCATATTTGAACAAAATTAATATTATTTCAATTATGTAAATAACTGAAATACCTAAAGATAGAGCAATGCTGGCACTTTACATGTTCTTCCGCTGGCCTCTTTCCGTGATCATCCCGTCTCGGGGTTGTTCCTGCACTGCTCTGATCAGTCTGCCACATTGCAATAAAATTATAAATGCAAAAACTTGAAAACAATATCTAACTTGAAAACACAAAATGAAAACTGAAATAATTTCTAATAAGACACCGGAAGACAGAGTTAGAGTTTCAAATATGCCTTGCATTGAATTCAATCCTGGAAACATGTCATTGCACATTAAGGCACCCAAACATTCAATCCACAAATGATATATTTAAGTAGTCTTCTCCTATTCTGGGAAAACACCATACCTATAATGCATTCACTTGCATGTATAAAGGGAAAGGAAAACATGTTTTCATACAACGGTGACAAAGGCATCTTGGGGAAAGGTATCTTCACTTTTTATTTATGTTGTTCACCCACACAACTCTCGTGTTTTCACTAATCCTGTTTTTTCATTTTTGGATTCAAATTAAGTTAAGGCCTTAAGTATTTTTTGACCTTTCGGTGTAGTTTTTATAAGTGGCATGTATGGATTTTCCATTAATTCTGCACTTTTTCTCTTCATACGCATGTTTCCCTGGAAATCAAATGCATGATTTAGTCCCATACATTTAACAAGTTGTTGGATCAACTCCATAGGAAATATCATGTTTCCTATTCAATCAAAATTTATCTCGGTTAGGGTAGGTAGGAAGGTTTTCCCTTTGTATTAATAGGGCACTTCTAGCTTGCATTTTTATTATATCTTTCAAATTTAGTGTCGTTTCAATTAGGGCATGATTTTTTGCAACTTTCAAGGTGAGAATGAACAAAGACAAATTTTTGTGATGGATGACTGTATATGACTCCATGGCCAGAGGAAAAGGAACTAATCTACTTCTTCGAATATCTATAGTTCTCATTCACCTCATACGAAGATGGTCCCTGATTTTGAGCCAAATGTTGTAGCAAAAAGTTCCCCCCCTCCATAATTTGATATTCAATGGAAATTTCTTAAATTGATGATGGGGCAAGATTATGGAACATTGGCACAAACATATGTAATGGAATTCCAAGATCATGATATATGTTTGCATATGTTTATGGCAATGTTCCACCAAGTCCCCTGGAGGTGGGAGCGAGGGGACGAGGGAGCGCGGGAGCGGCCTATGCAAAAGCTCCCTACCAATTTTCAGGAAACGTGGGGGGACGTCGTTGTCATAAAAATTATAAAATTTAATATTTAAAATGTAACTATATTTTTGCAAGGAATGTATATACAGTCATCATACACTTGCATCATGAAAGATAAATCATAAATGATAAATTTACAAATCGATGAATGATGAATCATATAATTGAAACAAATTTAAAAGTTAAAAGTTAAAACATACATCATACAATCATGCATGTAAGTTTGTAAGTTTGTAACTATATAATCATTAATGTAACTACTAACAATGTACAATGAAAATAAAGTTTAAGATATCATATGACATATTATATTAAGATTCAAAATAGAGTTTAAACTGAAGTTTACAACTCAAGTCTGAAACATAAAACTTAAACGCAAATAAGTTATGTCTGAAACATAAAACATAAAACATAACATATGAATATCAAATGATATCATCATACTGATAAATGAGCATAAATGCTCAAGTTAATGCCCCACTAGTCTATGCATCCAACTTCTGCACGAATATATCAAGATCAACCATGTCACCATCTGAATCAGAATCACTTGGATTCTCAAATATGCTAAGTGGCACATCAACTTTTAACACGAAACCATAAACTAAAAGAGGCGGTGAGGGGACGTGAGGGGGCGTGAGGGAAACATCCCCTAGAAGTCCCCAAGACCCCGGAGCGCGAGGGGGCGAGGAATCTAGACCCCTAGGTGGGGGGGCGAGACCCCGTGTAACACTGGTTTATGGAGGTGGTGGAGCAAAAAAGAGCTCAAATAGAGCTGAAATTTTTCACATAAAAAGGACTGTGGGCTTTACTAATGGTTCCATTTAAAAAATGATATCTAGACAAAGAATAAGTGTAGCATGCAAAAATGCATTGAAAATCCATCTGAGTTTGCATTGTATTACTTATGATGGATTCAAATTTGGGTTTCAAAATGCCAGGTTATGGCATGATTTTGTCGAGAAACCCTTAGTTGGATTCTCATGTTGGTTTAATTTATATTTTAAGTTTGTTTTGCAATCTTTGCGTGATAGTAACTCATGAACTAGGTTACCAATGTGTAACAATCATATTTCAAGAATAAAGTTGTGATTTTTTTATATTATTATTATTATCTATTAGCTACGAGTATTGACACCTAATGCTTGGAATTTTGACATCTTGATAGCATGGATAATTTTGAAAATGTTTCTAGTAATGTTAACATAATAACTATCATTACATGCCTTCACTTTTGTCACCATAATAGACCTGTGATATGGACTCATCACACAACTTCATATGCTATGTCCCAACAAGTTCAAACTGGTTGAACCTACCTCATAGTGTGGTTATTAAGGACAAGTTGCTTGATATATAACTCGATAGCATAGACCACGTTGCATTTCTAAAAAGAATCCTCAAGTGTCAAAAAAACTTCACAATATGTTCTACTATAAAGCCTTTTGGGAAACCTGAAATAATATATGTATCATTGATGACTTTTAAAGTATGACAAGATCCAGAGGGAAAGGAAATCAATGGAAGAGTGATCCACCAATGAGAACCTAGGATTTAGCATCAGATGAGTTAGAGTCTAGGAAATTGAAACCCTATAATTTTAATTAGTGATGAAGGAAATCACATAGGTAATTATATTTTCATGTAGAATAATCTATTAATTCAAATTTAAACTACATAATATGAAAGGCATACCATAAATTTTCCACGTAAGTCCAAACAACCTATAAAAAGGGAAAACCTTCTTTTTCCATGGGAAATAATTTACCTTTCCTTTTTCAAGATAATCTAAATCACAAAAAATATGAACTATATTGCACACATTCTTGGATAATGTGAAAGTGGAAAAGGAATACCCTACACAAGTGATGCACACATGTACATTTGAACACTAATAGATTTTTGTAGTTGAAATGCAATGCTTGTTTCATTTAAATGTAGGGTTTTTAAAGCAGGGAGAAATAATGGCTGCCAAATTAATAAGCGTTTCTTTGGGAAAAATTTAAATCTTGTATTGGGTGATGAAGATAATAGAGGGTATTGAATCTTGATTCTTGACACCTAGAGAGAACCATACAGCCTAACACAATCCAATAGAATTGACCAAAAAAACCAAAATAGAGTCAACCCTACTATAGGAGGAAGGGCTTGCAGTAAGAACTTACCATTTTGCAAGAGCTGAGGGCGAATGCTGTTCTGCAAGAGCTGAGGGCGAACGTTGAGGGTGAATGCTGAGGGCAAATGCTGTTCTGCAAGAGCTGAGGGTGAAGAGCTGAGGGCGAATCCAGGGCGAATGTTGTTCTGCAAGAGCTCAGGGCGAATGCTGAGGGCGAATGCTGTTCTGCAAGAGCTCAGGGCGAATGCTGAAGGCGAATGCTGTTCTGCAAGAGCTGAGGGCGAATGCTGAGGGCGAATGCTGTTCTGCAAGAGCGAAGGGCGAATGCGCGCATGATATCAGACGTTAATGTAGCACACATGTACATTTGAACACTAATATATTTTTGTAGTTGAAATGCAATGCTTGTTTTCATTTAAATGTAGGGTTTTTAAAGCAGGGAGAAATAATGGCTGCCAAATTAATAAGCGTTTCTTTGGGAAAAAATTTAAATCTTGTATTGGGTGATGAAGATAATAGAGGGTATTGAATCTTGATTCTTGACATCTAGAGAGAACCCTACAGCCTAACAAAATCCAATGGAATTGACCAAAAAAACCCAAATAGAGTCAACCCTACTATAGGAGGAAGGGCCTGCAGTAAGAACTTACCATTTTGCAAGAGCTGAGGGCGAATGCTGTTCTGCAAGAGCTGAGGGCGAACGCTGAGGGCGAATGCTGAGGGAAAATTCTGTTCTGCAAGAGCTGAGCGTGAATGCTGAGGGCAAATGCTGTTCTGCAAGAGCAGAGGGCGAATGCGCGCATGATATCAAATGTTAATGTAGCTATTGCGACAAATACGAAACAATAAAATCATTTTTATGTAGCGCACATATAAGTTTCGAATTTTTATGTAGCGCGCATATAAGTTTGGTACTTTTATGTAGCGCAAAAATAACTGTTGTTATACCGACGGCGGAATAGGTGTCGCTATTACGACGGGTACCTCCAAACGTCGCAATGGCGACACCTAGACATTGTGTCGCAGTTGCGATGTTTAGAGTCGTCCCAATAGCGACGCTTTGGGCCATGGTGTCGCAATTGCGACGTCTTCCTCTAAACGTCGCAATTGCGACACGTTTTAAAGTGTCGGTATTGCGACATTTTTCTATAGACGTCGGTATAGCGACGGTTTCGGGCGGGATGGAAAAAATTTGGGAAAATTTCCGACATTTGGTCAAAAGCGTCGGAAACAAGTGTCGGAATTTCCGCCAAATGTAGTAGTGTTTCAAGGGTTGATGAATTCCATTTTCAAACCCTTCCTTAGAAAAATTGTGTTATTATTTTTTGATGATATACTAATATATAGCATGTCTTGGAAGGATCATGTTCAACATGTTGACAAGGTGATCAAACTATTGGAGGAGAAACAATTATATGAAAAAACCTCCAAATGTTTCTTTGGAGTACAAGAGGTGGAATATTTGGGTCATATTGTATCTCAAAAGAGTGTTAAATTAGACCCTAACAAAATTAAATCCATTAAGGAATGGAAATTCCCCATAACCATAAAGCAGTTGCGAGGATTTCTCGGGTTAACAGGGTATTATCACAAGTTTGTTAATAATTATGGGAGAATAGCAGCACCTCTAACAACATTATTGAAGAAAGATGCATTTTCATGGACTCTTGAAGAAACTAAGGCCTTTGAACATCTTAAAGAGGCAATGTGCCAAGCACTGGTCTTAGCTATGCTAGACTTCACAAAAACCTTTATTGTGGAATGTGATGCCTTAAGAAATGGAATTGGTGTTGTTTTAATGCAAGTAGGAAGACCCATTGGTTTTAAAAGCCGCCCAATCAAAGGAAAGTATTTACAGAAAGCTATTTACGAGAAGGAAATGTTTTCAATACTACATGCACTAAAGAAGTGACGACCTTACCTAATGGGAAGACACTTCAAGGTAAAAACTGATCATGATAGTCTTAAATAATTTTTGGAACAAAGACTATCTTTAGAAGAGCAGTAAAAATGGGTCACAAAGATGTTGGGTTATGACATTGAAATCATCTACAAAAAAGGGAAGCTAAATGTCATTGTAGATGCATCAGGGAAAATTTTAGAGGCAAATTTTAGCCCAAGGGAAAAATTTAAGGGGTTTTAGATTTTAGAGGGGTGAATTTTTTTATATAAAACCTCTTTTGTATAGTTTTGTATAATTAGCCCCAAAATTATTTTAAAAATAAATAATTATTATGATTTAGCCCAAAAAAATAAGGGCACATAAAACATGAAATGCTGGATTCACCTCTGCATTTACTGGTCTGGACAGTTTTGGTTTGTATTCGCCCCCGATTTTATTAGGTTGGAGGGTTTTGGAACTGCATTTGCCCCCAATATCCAGTATGGCTGTAGGGTAAAGCTTTCTTGTGGACTAGAGTTGACAATGGAGTCTTCTTCTGGGTTTGGAAAAGAGGTGACTTCTCATATCAATCCAGCAGCCCCTCGACCACAGATGGATCCACCACCGAATTGAGAAATCGACAATGGAGTCTTCTTTTGGGTCTGGAAAAGAGGTGGTTGATCATATCAATGCAGCAGCGCCTTGGCCACAGATGGATTCGCCACTGAATTGGGCAAATGGGGCTGCATTTTTTTGGAGGTGCCTGGTCATATGGGTAGAATTTTACAAACCCAACATGGAATGTCGCTGCTGCTGCTTTTCCCCCTGGTTGGCCCAGCTTGTCTTGGCCCATGGTTCCTGGATCCTACTTTCCTCCTCCTCCTCCTGTCGGATGGGGGCCTGGACCATGGGTTTCAGGACCCTGGGCCACCGCCACTGCCACCACTACTTCTAATAATCTCGCTGCTGTGGATTCTTGTTCTTTGACTCTAATTCAGACATGTTATGAAGACAGTACTGAGTTTGACGGTTATATCTTGTCCTTTATATTTTTTTATATGATGTATTTTAGGTTATAACATACATTTTTGAGAGTTTTTTAAATATTCCACATCAGATTTCAGGGTTTCATATATGTCTGGGGTGAACTGTTACCATGAACTCAAAATCTTAACAGTATCCACATTATCCATGTTCAAAAGAGAATTTTGGCTTCACGTCAATGCTGGCAGGCTAAAAAGTATCTACAATTTCATTACTACAATTATCAGAAAAATAAGAAAGCTTTTACCCTGTACTCTAAAGGAAATTAAAAGCAAAAAGGGAAGGATATGGTAGTAATTCAAGTAGAGTGCATAGAGCATCCAAATTTTGATCTTCCAATGCATGATTAAATGAATATCATTGCAGTGTTGTGATACAACACCCTTGTGACAATAACCTTTTGTATGAAAATAATCCTAAAGTCTTCATGATATTCCTCCTGTGGGCCTAAATGAAGTATACCCGTTGCGAGTAAGTTCTAAAGATCATACAATTTCGCTAAGCACAAAGATCTTCTAGAGTTTGCTGGCATGATATGATAGTCATTAACACTGTCTTGAATGAGTGGTTTGTAGAACAAGGCCAACAACCTGAAGGGATCCTAAAAGGCATCAACAATCCTAAACCTTGTGGTATACTGTTGATAGCAAGAAGCTTCAGAAAAAAAAGGCATCATCACACTTAAGGTATAATTCTCATTGACACATGCAAAACAAAGAATAGTAGGCAGGTTGCTTCAGATGCATTTGATCAATGCATGATACTAGCTGATATAACTTGACCAAAGACTTTAAGTTTGTTTGAACAGAGACATTAGAGGCACCACTTAGAGTGATGATGACAATAATCAATAAGATAGTAACTTTGACTTTAATGACTAAGAGAGCTTGATGAGTTGAGCAATAGAAATCAGATTGGCTAATCAGCATAATGTTTTCAGGTAGTAAAGTGTAGGAGGAGTGTAAGAGCAGTGACTATGGACATTTGGAGCAGTGGTGGTGGAAACTGCAGTTTTGAATGGTGGAAATAGTTGCAGGAGCAATAATGGTGTATGGTAGCAACCATTCACATCTTTGTCTAGCAGTTGGAGAAATGCAAGTTCATGCAACACCTTTATGTTGGCACCTTTGGGTACCCCTTGGAATTCTGGCAGCTAGGAGTAAAAAAGTGCATGGCACATTGGAGTAGTTCCTTGTAACAATCCTTATGAGCATGAAAACAGAGGTACCTTGAAGAAAGTGCATAACAGATTTTATGTCTTGACAAGCACGATAAGCAGAAGACCCTGATTTTGGCATCTTGGTTGGGTAATTGGGCTCTTTGATGCATTACGTTAGGAACTTATAAAGAATGGTCTTGTGGATATGGACACCTGAATGCGAAGGACCCCTAATCATCATGGATTGGGGAATTTGATGCATTGGTAGCATTCATCTAGTGTTGAAGGATAATGCAGCAGTTTTGGGATAATCTCATGAGAGGATTTCTTCACCCTGGTTGAAGAAGGACCATGATGATTCTTTAGAATTTTCGTCTCTGACCTAAAGCAAGCTTCCTAGAAGTTGGTGTTGCAGTTGAATTGTGGAAATTCTCGTCTCTCGTATGAGGAGCTCGTGATTAAAGGCTAGATGATCACCTAAAGCAAGGCCTCAGAGGGAGCTATAAAATACCTGGAAAAATGACCCAATGACTTTTCTTTCCCAATGATTATTGATAAAAGGAAGTCATGACAACTGAGTATGATGACATTGATGATGGCTTGATATATATATTTGTTACCTTAGAGGCTACATGATTATGATTAATGTTTTGGGTACATGAACCTATGGGTCAATAATAGGAAGGGGGCAGGTTGCAGATAGCTAGATGATTATCACAAGTGGACGAGATATGTCATTTTGATGATGTCTACCTATCAGATGATGACCCACTCCTTTATCGATGTAAAGTTAAGATGGAAGAACTAGACTTGATGTACTATTTTTTGTACTTAAAGATCTGATGAGATGGAGAGTATAATTATATATATATATATATATATATATATATATATATATATATATATATATATATATATATATATTATGGGATCCCTGGTGATTCTTGAAAAACACCTACCATATGCCTCGTTATAAAGATTTTAATCAATATATGAATGAGCCTCATATATTATATAGATGCTTGTTGGGATATATTTGTGATTCTATTACCTATGGTTGAAGATACACTGCCAATTCCATGGATATTCTGATTATGGTGTGATGGGTGGAAGGAGCACAAGAAATAATAATTCCTCTATATTATTACAATTGCCTATTTAGGGTGCACTACTAAACCTCTTAGAGGCAAATTGGTTGTCTTTCAAAAAACTAGAAGAGCATGCATGCATCAGATCTGGAGTTTTCCCATTATATCTCTTATTAGTTTTAGAATAGAAGTTATATTTCTCTTTGATTGCTTATTTTTAGCATATTTGCTCTTCCGGCATGACTAAGTCAAGAATGAAAATTAAAGGAGGCACTGTGCATAGTTTGGCCATTATTAGACTTGGTCAGCTTTCCCATGAAGGGTGGTGCATGCTTTCCTTTGGATGCTTTAATGATAATCTAGGCATTCCTCCTCATGCAAGCAGGGTGAATTCTCCTAGGCATCTAATTTTTTTATTAGGTCCACTTTGATCGTAAACCTTTTCACTCTGCTTCTGTCATAAAAGTAAGATTAGGGAGTAGTTTAGTTAGGTCAGTTTTGCAGCTTCTATAAATAAAGTGATTTTATATAGTGGTCGTAGCAGAGTTTTCTTTCAGACATGGTGTGAAGACAGTAGCGGGTTTGACGGTTAGATCTTGTCCTTTATATTTTTTATATGAGGTATTGCGGGTTATAGCATACATTTTTTAGATTTCTCTAAGTATTCCATGTCGGCTTTCAAGGTTTCATATATGTCTACGGTGAACTGTTACCATGAACTCAAAATATTAACAATATCCACATTATCTATGTTCAAAAGAGAATTTTGGCTTCATGCCAATGTTGGCAGGCTAAAAAGTATCTACAATTTCATTACTACAATTCTCAGAAAAAATAAGAAAGCTTCTACCCTGTACTTTAAAGGAAATTAAAAGCAAAAAGGGCAGGATATGGTAGTAATTCAAGTAGAGTGCATAGAACATCCACGATCTAATCTTCCAATGCATGATTAAATGACTATCATTGCAGTGTTTTGATACAACACCCTTTTGACAATAAAATTTTGTATGACAATAATCCTAAAGTCTTCATGATAGTCCTCCCGTGGGCCTAACTGAAGTATACCTACGGTGGGTAAGTTCTGAAGATCATACAGTTTTTCTAAGCACAAAGATCTTCTAGAGTTTGCTGGCATGATATTATAGTCATTAACACTGCCTTGAATGAGTGGTTAGCAGAACAAGGCCAACAACCTGAAGGGATCCTAAAATATATCAACAAGCCTAAACCTTGTGGTATACTGTTTATAGAAAGAAGCTTCAGAACAAAAAGGCATCATCACACTTAAGGTATAATTCTCATTGACACATGCAAAACAGAGAATAGTAGGCAGGTTGCTTGAGATGCATTTGATCAATGTATGATACTAGCTGATATAACTTGACCAAAGAATTTAAGTTTGTTTGAAATGAGATGTTAGAGGCACCATTGAGAGTGATGATGATAATAATCAATAATATAGTAACTTTTATTTTAATGACTAAGAGAGCTTGATGAGTTGTGCAATAGAAATCAAATTGGCTAATCAACATAGTGTTTTTAGGCAATGAAGTGTAGGAGGAGTGACTATGGACATTTGGAGCAGTGGTGGTTGCAATTGTTGTTGTGAATGGTGGCAATAGTTGCAGGAGCAATAATGGTGTATGGTAGTAGCCATTCACATTTTTGTCTAGCAGTTGGAGCAATGCAAGTTCATGCAACACATTTATGTTGGCACCCTTGGGTATCCCTTGGAAGTCTGGTAGCTAGGAGTAAAAAAGTGCATTGCACATTGGAGAAGTTCCTTGTAACAATCATTATGAGCATGAAAACAGAGGTACCTTGAAGAAAGTTCATAATAGATTTTATGCCTTGACAAGCACGATAAGCAAAAGACCCTGATTTTGGCATCTTGGTTGGGTAATTGGGCTCTTTGATGCATTATGTTAGGAACTTATAAAGAATGGTCTTGTGGAAATGAATGCCTGAATGTGAAGGACCCCTCCTCATCATGGATTGGGGAATTTGATGCATTGGTAGCATTCATCTAGTGTTGAAGGATAATGCAGCAGTTTTGGGATAATTTCATGAGAGGATTTCTTCACCCTGGTTGAAGAAGGACCATGATGATTCTTCATAATTTTCCTCTTTGACCTAAAGCAAGCTTCCTAGAAGTTGGTTGTTGCAATTGCATTGTGGATAGTCTCATCTCTCATATGAGGAGCTCGTGATTGAAGGCTAGATGATCACCTAAAGCAAGGCCTTAGAGGGAGCTATAAAATACCTGGAAAAATGACCTAATGAATTTTCTTGCCCAATGATTATTGATAAAATCAAGTCATGACAGTTGAGTATGATGACATTGATGATGACTTGATATATATCTCTATTACCTTAGAGGCTGCATGATTATGATTAATGTTTTTGGTACATGAACCTATGGGTCAATAATAGGAAGGGGGCATGTTGCAGATAGCTTGATGATTATGGCAAGTGGACGAGATATGTAATTTTGATGATGTCTACCTATCAGATGATGACCCTCTCGTTTATCAATGTAAATTTAAGATGGAAAACCTAGACTTGATGTACTATTTTTTGTGCTTAAAGATATGATGAGATGGAGAAGTATATATCTATATATCTATATATCTATATATCTATATATCTATATATATATATATATATATATATATATATATATATATAGTGGGATCCCTAGTGATTCTTGACAAACACCTACCATATGCCTCGTTATAAATATTTGAATCGATCTATGAATGAGCCTCATATATTAGATAGCTGCTTGTTGGAATATCTTTGTGATTCTATTACCTATGGTCGGAGATACACTGCCAATTCCATGGATATTCTGATGATGGTGTGATGGGTGGAAAGAGAACAAGAAATCATAATTCCTCTATATTATTACAATTTTCTATTTAGGGAAAACAAAACACAAGAAATACATAGTGGCTATTTATTATTTTCGAGATATTATAAAAATTATATGAGAAATAAAGTTAAATATGTATACATTTTTGTCAACAAGGGACATCATAGAAAGGTGGAAAGTGTTTTTTATTCGAAGCACATTGATGAATCGGTTATATCTAAGCACATTGATGAACCTGTTCTAAAATATTATCAATGTCACCTTTGTAAGTTAAATAATTATGTTTATAATTCTTAATAATCATCTCACTATCACTATTATGTTTAGCAACAAACATGAGTATTGTTTCTCAAGGCAGTGACATAGAGGAGCATTGTTTCTTAATATAGTGATAAAAATGGGCATTATTTATCAAGCCAATGAAACGGGAGGATTTCCCAATCTAAGAAAGGTCTTTTTATGCTTCCAAACCATATTGTTAAAGAATATTTTTTTGGGGAGTTTTTAGTCTCCTTTAGGACCTTAAACATTGATGTATTTTAAGTGCGAGTTGGATTTTTATGCCTTGAATGTTGTGATGGAATCACCACTTCAAGATATTGAGTCTATCATCACAAAACTTGAAATTCCATGGATATGTCACTATTATGTTAACCCTTCTTCACAGGAGTGTCAGGTCTGCATGTTGAATATTATACTTATGTAAAAGTGTTGATAATGAACGTCGAATCATATAAAAAATGAGCTTATCTCATGGGTGTCGATATAGTCATCACATGAATCTGAGTTTTATCCTTCATACACATTCTAATACTTCCATTATAAGACAGTTCGAGAGAAGGTAAAGATCTTGTCCCAAGAGTTACATTCACTATAGTCACAAAGACACCACACCCATTACATCATGAAGATATTATATGTGTGCCAAGATTTTTATTGAGAGACCAAACATGTTTGTCACCTCTAAATGACAGAATATATGCTTAGATAGTAATTATACACTAAGAGATCAAATGAATATTTAATATATTGCCACATTCATCCTAAAGAACATATGTTTGTTGAGAATGTCATTTAATACAAATTCTATAATATTGTTGAGGTTGGTTGTCAATATGTCAAGACATATATGTTTAGGTCCATTCATACTTTTCAGACATATATATCAGATCTGTCTCCAAACAACCACTAATATAATCACCATAGGAACCTGAATTTTGTTTACTTGAATGTTGGAAACTTAGGCATATGAATCCACAAATTTAATCTGTTATTTGAATGTCAGAGGCATGAACTCATATTTACAAAATATAGGATGATATTAATTTTTTTTTAGCATAAGATCTATATCTAGAAGCAATGAAGTAGAAAAGTATGTAGGCACGTACAGGGTACTACAACGTATTGCTTAAAATGATACTAAAGGCTCCATTGGATTATATCAAATGCAATTTGTTGGTGTAAGGATTTTATTTACATAAGTCACAATGATAAAACAATGACCAGATCTACCCATTCAACATAAATGATAAAGACACTCAACTACAAGTTTCAAAGCAGTGAAGAATTTATAAATTTTCCACATTTGAATAGATTTGACTTTTATGGCAAGCGTATGATAAAAGCTGGTCTTTACGCCCAAGGCATCAAATTCATTTAGCATAACATGTATGATTTTAAAATTTGACTTAACACTCAATATTGTTAGGTATTAAATTTTAATGTTTGTTTATATTCTATGATTAGATGGTGGGGTATATTTCTGAAAAAAATCCATTTTTGGTGAGGATTTGTTGAAATCTCTTCTTAGAATATTTCTGTGCAGAAAAATTCACTGGTTGATATGGAATTTTTAAGTCATCTTGGTTGAAGAGCATACTATATGTTGATGATGTTACCCAAAACAAACTCTATGTTTCTTTATTGAATACTTTATGATCTATTTTTCTTTCATGAACTTCTGGGATCCTCAGTCTGGATTTGTCAACTTCTGTTGGACACAAGGAAATATGTGCCTCCCTTGGTTAAATCTCATTTTTGAGCATTAGTGTTGTGGGGCTTTCACATTTTTTCGCAATGAGTAGCTACATAATTATTCTTTGTCCTTCTCAAGAGTCTTAATCCCAATTTGTAAATTTGTATTTTGAAAAATATATTTAGATATTTGATGTCCAATGGTACTTCCCTTATGAATGCAGAAGGGTCCCTGCCACTCCCTTGCTCTATCAGGATGAAAATTGCATTGGGTGCAGCCAAAGTTCTAGCATTTCTTCATGGAGGGGCTGAAAGACCAGTGATTTATCGGGATTTTAAAACATCCAATATTTTTCTAGATTTAGTTTGTACCTACAAATTCAAAATTATGAGATGGCTCAATGTTACACTTTGGATTCTCTTAAGTCTTTATGGAGAGATATGTACTTGGTGCAGGAATACAATGCCAAGCTTTCTGATTTTGGACTAGCAAAAGATGGACCTGAGGGAGACAACAACCATGTTTCAACTTGAGTTATGGGAACATATGGTTATGTTGCTCCAGAATATGTAATGACTGGTGAGAATTTTAAGCAGTTTAAAACCTGTAGCAATAATATTTGGGTGAGGAAATTTTAAGATTGATACAAATCAACAAGATTTCTAGCCTCTTTAAGGGTCTTGTCTAGTAAATGGGGCAAGCAGCAAAACTGACAAGTTTGTTCTAGGAGAATTTTTCAGGTCTCGTCCTATTGGCCTAATGTTGAATGTAGACCAACCAATGTTCAAGACTCAAGAAAATTTATATGAGGTTGAATTTTCCTTAATTTATGAAAAAAGTATCTAAACATGCATACGTCTCCTAAAAGAAACATGTGTTTGGTGATACATATTTAAGTTAATCTCAATGTACTCTTCATTGGATTCTCTCTTATTCTTCACTTACAGATTAGCACAGACATTGCCTTTTTTACATTGCTTATTACTAATGTGAATTTTAATAAAAGTTAGCATAGACATTTTAGATATTTACAAAGATAAACAAGAGTAACTGAGTCAATGATTAAGGTTGGAAGTTAGGATAGTTTGCAAACTGCATTTTTGTTCAGTGTCTGGATGGATGCATCTAACAATAATCCTATTAAAACCTTTAGATGGAGAGTTTATTATAATACAAAATTTGGCTTTCTTTAGTTCATACTATCTAGGTTTTTAGATTTACTAGTTCACACTCTATTGTTTCAGACATCTTCCAGGCTTCAAAATCACTCATATTTTTTTGAAAATTTATAGTCTATAGAACATTGTTTCAGATGACTAGATACCCATACCAATAGAGAGTTAGTTGAGGAAGCTTAAATTTTATATCTCATTACCCTTAAAAAAAATTGTGTCCACCCTCTTAGACCCTATCTCTCTACAGTCGCCCCCTTTGAATCCCAGTAAACTTGACATGAACATGAGGCATTTACTCCCGTTCCTCCTTACCCTCCAAGGAAACCAAATTATTCTAGTCTCTATTAATATTTAAGTATAGATCAGATCTCTTACTATATCTGGGAAGATATAGTAATGGGCAGAAGACTGACATCATGTAAAAGGAAACTGTTAAGATAAGATGTCAAGTTTGATCTGTTAAATCGTGAGTAATCTCCTTGTGACAGTATGTTGTAATTTTATGTTTGAAAAGTATTTTGAGATAGCCACAAAGCTGGAACATGATGGAGATTGTATTTGTTTTTCAGTCCTAATGAAACCTTAAGCAACACAACATTCATAGGTTAAGGCCTTCAAACTGTCCTATAAAGTGAAGCACGTGTGATTCAAATTTTTACATCATTTAATTTGTTACTTCATATATTTTAATTTTTACATCCTATAGATATCCTCTTGGATGATTTTTTTCATCTTTTATTTGGTTGGTAAGAGATAGTCAGGTGCATATAGGGAATATTTGATTGGAGGAAGTTGGTCCACCATAATACTAATTGAATCAAGGAGATCAAGCCGAAGGAGTAGTTGTTGCAATGGACTCTGATGAGAAAAAGGCCAAGTATGGATACCGATCATGCCTCTTTGTTGTATCAACATACTTTTGAGCATAGTGTAAAAGAGGGACAAGACAAAACAGTGTCTCAAGTAGGAAGGGGTGAGCTGCAAAATCTACAAGGATGATGGGTTGAGGAATTGGCTACTTGCATTGAACAATGCGACAAAGGAGGATGATATATACTCTCTTTGTAGAAGACCAATTAGACTCCAGTAAACTAGGTACCCAAACCCTCGAACCATTTAGAACTTTGGGTTGGGCTAAGAGTATGCATGAGTGACATCTTGGTAGATAAGTCTTGAAAGATATTTGAGAAACACTACCTCTCAATAAGTGCCAAGGACCCATAGACCTTTTTGAGTCAGAGTTGAAGTGCATGTTGCAAACTAAAGCGAGGTCTTGTGAATAGTACCCCTAGATAAGTATATGAGTTTGTTATCTCAATCTGCTCTCCTTTGAGAAAGAAATGGTGATTAGGGAAAATTTTCTTCAACACATTAAATATGATGACTTTGGTTTTTACCTAGGTTGAAAGTCAAATGATGAAGATCACAGAAAAGGGCCAGGGCATCGAGTTATCTTTGAAATTTGTATGGGGATGAGACTAGAAGGGCCACATCATCTGCAAATATCAAAATAAAAATTAAGCCATGGTGTAGAAGGAAACCATTGCCATCTTGGATGTGCTCATGCAAGGACTCCAACTTGTCAATATAGATCCAAATAGTGTAGGGGACAAGGGGCAACCTTGTTTACCCCAATGATACTTAGGATAAAATCTGATAGCTCGTGTGTTGGTGCATAGATTACCAAGGATTGACTCATATAAAATGCATAGTGGTTGACAAAAGGGTTTCTGAGATGCCAATATCTCTGAGTATGTGGAATAAAGCCTCTATGGGGACAAAGTCAAAAGCCTTTTTGAAATTCTACGAAACAACAGTAAACTTTCCTGGAATAATGTTGGGCTTCCTCAATTATGGTTTGGAGTGTAAAGATGTGATTAATAGTATGGTGCTCAGGTTGGAATCCAACATTTCCTCTAGTTCTATGTTGCACCTTCTAAATCTCCCTAAATAGTTGCAGGTGGAGGGATGTAGCATAGAGCTTCAAGAAGCAAATCACAACAAATAGGTCGAATGGAATACAAGGTGCATCAGAAATAGTATATAGTGGGAGCATGAGTGCAACTCCTATAACGGAATATCTAACTTCTGAGGTTCAAGACCTAGAGGGTCAAATTATTCATCTAAGATATAAAATGTTACAAAGTTGAGAGTCCAAGAGAAGAAAGGGTCCCTCTCAAAAACTTGAGAATCAGGAGAAATATCTTGATTGAAGGTTTCCTGCAGAAAGTGATCAATGTTTGGTGGAGCTATCACCTACTAATTAGGGAGAATAAGGAGAAATTTCTAGCCTCTAAAACTGTATTGCCAGTAGGGGAATCTCTACTACCATCTAAAGCTCAAGTGAAGAATCCCCTCATGGAGGACTAGATAAATTGGAATATCTGATGTTTTGGAAGATCTAATCTTGTGCATATAGGTTTCTCTTTGTAGATACCTCGATCAGTGGGAAGGAGGTTGGCTTATGTGATTTTAAAAAGGTCTTGGACAAAGGAACTATTGCAAGGGTCTCATGGGTGGAGGTCAGGGGTCTCCTCGAGATCTCATGAATATGCATACTGAGGTTGCACTGCTCTCTACCTGTAAATTATTTATTCTATGTGTGAGGACTAAAAAAGAGGGAGGTGATTATCTTGTTGAGGGTTGATGGGATTTATTTTAAGGCTCCCCCATTTGAGTCTATTGTGGGTGGCAAAGTCGACAAGTTGAATTGTGCCTCGACTGGATGAATTTGCAACATCAAAGCTTGTTTATTCAGCATAAAAAAAAATCTATTTTTTCAAGTGATATTGTTGTTGAAGTCATGTAAGGAAGCCTCTTTACACTGTCACTAAAAACAGGAAAAAAATCATGTGAAAATCCCTTGAATTTGAAGAGGAATCATTGAAAAATCTATATGAAAAAATCATTTTGAAAATATTTGAATGCAAACTGTTTATCAATAGTTTACAAATATCAACATTTTATAAACATCATTTTTTTTGCAAATATCAACAATTTGAAAATATCAACAGTTTTCAAATATCAAAATACTACAGTTGCAAATATCAACAGTGTATACATCCCAATTTTTTTTACAGGTATACAACCTTAAGAAAATAACTAGTATTCTTGTTTGGTTAATAAACATAAAATTTTATGAAAGACATGACAAAGGTTGGCTTCTCTCAACCCAATGTTTGAAGGAAGAGTCTTGATTTCCAAGATCCATGTCTTCTATCATTTGGTGAAATATGTATTCCTTGAATTATGAAATTTGCTTGAACTAAATTTGTTGATATCCTATGATTTGAAGCAGCAGAATGAGATACTTTTCTAATATTAAGGACCATATTTCTCAAAATAATGCATTCTTCATCCACAAAATCGATTTTATTTTTTATTGGATTTTTGTTCTCAATTATGGCATTTTGAGAAGTGCACTAGTGGCAGTTTTCATATAATTTTGTAGTTACAGAGAAGAGGAAAGTTCTCTTGCATTAAATGGATTATGTCTTAAAATAACTTCTTGGACTTCCTAGGCTTCTCTAATCCATGGATATTATAGGCAGAAAGAAAGAGAGTTGTCAGCCAATAGTTCTTAAGGGGTTCGAACTTCCATCTAGGACTGTGAATTCAAGATATAGGAAAAACCACACTATATTGCATACTACAAAACACTACAAGAGAGCCTAAGATCCACAGATTTTTAGAGCCAAATAAACTTGAAGGACCGAATCCAGATAAAAAATGAAGACCATACCCCCAGAAGAAATTTCTTGGAACACCAATAGATAATAATTCACTGAAACTATAAACAAGAAGAATAGTAAGACTGAAGCCAATATCTATGAGTATGCCAATATCTCTGAGCATGTGGAATAAAGGCTCTATGGGACAGATTCAAAAGCCTTTTTGAAAGTCTATGAAACGACAGTAAGCTTTCCAGGAGCAATGTTGGGCTTCCTCAATTGTGGTCTGGAGTGTAAAGATGTGATTAATAGTCTAGTGCTCAGGGTGGAATTCAGCCTTTCCTAGAGCTCTATGTTGCCTCTGCTCAAGCTCCCTAGAGAGTTGCAAGTGGGAGGGTTCAAAATAGAGATTCAAAAAGAAAATCACCATAAATCGGTCCAATGGACTACAAGCTACACCATAAAAAGTATTTAGTGGGAGCATGAGTGCAGCTCCTATAAAAGGCATATCTAACTTCTGAGGTCAAATACCTAAACGGTCAAATTATTCATCTAAGATATAAAAAGTTACAAATCTGAGAGTCCCAGAGAAGAAAGGGTCCCTCTCAATAACTTGAGAATCAGGAGAAATATCTTGATTGAAGGTTTCCTGCAAAAAATGATCAATGTTTGGAGGAGCTATCACCTACTAATTAGGAAGGACTAGGAGAAACTACTAGCCTCTAAAACATTATTACTAGTGGGTGAATATCTCCTACCATCTAAAGCTAAAGTGAATAATCCCTTGATGGATAACTTTGGATAAATTGGAAGATCTGATCTTGTGCACATAGGCTGTTCTTTGCAGAGACCTGGATCATTAGGAAGGAGGATGTCTTATGTGATTGTAAAAAGGGCCTGGACAGAGACACTATTGCAAGGGTCTCATGGGTGGAGGTAAGGGGTCTCCTCTAGATCTCATGAATCTACATATTGAGGTGGCGTTGCTCTCTGCCTATAACTTATTGCTTGTATGTGCGAGCTCTACAAAGGAGGGAGGTGATCATCCTGTTGTGTGGGTTGATGGGAGTTATTCTAAGGCTCCTCCATTTGAGTTTGTTGTGGGTGGAAAAGTCAACAAGTCGAATTGTGTCCTGACTGGATGAATTTACAACATCAAAGCTTATTTATTCAACATAATAGAAAATCTATTGTTTCAAGTGTTACTATTGTTGAAGTCATATAAGGAAGCCTCTGTTGCCTGCATATTAGATAAAACCTTTGTACAGTGAAAAACTTTGTAGTGATATCTTTTGCTAATATTTGAAGTGTTTTCTTCCACTTCTAACATCAAAATCAACAATGCATATAACCTATAAAATTCTAATATAACTTCATAGATTGCGGTGCTCTCTCTAAAAAAGGTTATGAGAAATCCCTAAACTCAGAAATATTTCCTTCACTAAAAACTATTAAGTCTCATTAGGGGAATTTTGAGGTCTAAAATGGGCCTCCTAAGGAAATAATAAAATAATAGTTAAACCAATAAAATAATATTTATGAATTTTCCATTCACTTTTTGCACCACAAGCCATGTAACCATAGTTAAATTTAATTAAAAAATTGTACCAAAATAAAATTAATAAAAAAATTGTATTGATGACTATAAATACGAATGAGATTTTCAGAAAAAAAATCATTATCATTAAACAACTAATACATTTGTCCTTTGTACTTAAATAACTTAATATAAAATATAAATATAAATATATAAATTCTTAATTATATTATATGTTGTTAATTAAAATTTATATTATTTAAATTGTATAATAACATTTAATTAATATACTATATAAAAATAATATAATATAAGATAATATAATAAATGTATAGGGATATGCATTGTTTCTTTCAAGAAATATGAAATGAAAATAATATATCTTTATTCAAAAGCGTGAAATGACATTTATTATGAGTACTTTAGTTTGACTTTAAAAGTACTTAGAGCACTACCATGGTTAACCATGAGTTTTTATCCACCATTGAGAATGTGACAAGTAAGTACCTTTAATTCAAGCAATGCCACCTCAACCATTATGGATGATGTCATCCCCTAAAATGTGATTGGTTCTCATAAAGTGAATTTTGATTGTACATTTTCCTTAGGAGGCCCATTTTAGACCTCAAAATTCCCCTAATGTTGCGTCTGAAAAAATTTGAACATGAATAGTTTTCCTTCCCATAAAACATATCGGTCCCCATTTTTTTACCATATTCTTCATCTCATGTATCTATTTGCAGAGTAGTAGGGAGTTATAATAATTCTATAGAATCTAGATTTGCACGACAATATTTTTGCTAGAGTTTTATCTTCATGGATTTTTTGTAATGGGTCTGTTTAAATTTGAATATTCTGCTGCCTTCATGATCACTAATCAAACTAATCACCACTACTACACATGGGATCATCACCAGGAGCTACATAAACATCATTTGGCTCAGAGTCTGAGGACTCCTCAAACACCTCTCCAACCTCAATATCAGTGCTAGTAGTAGCATGAGCAACAACACTACACTTAGAAAAACTAGAAGAACACGTTTTCCAAACTACACGAGAAATACTTCCCTCACGAGTCACCATGTGCCATGCTTGGTCTCGGTGGTTCGCTTCCTTCAACTCCTAGTTCAACTACCATATCTTCATTGGAATCAACACCCCGAACTCCACTAGACAACGATTCACCATTTTGTACTAGTGATTCGCCATTTTTACTTGTGATTCGCCATGATTTTACAAGATAATATAATATCGTGAGAGATTCGCCAAAAAAGTATATATACATATTATATTATTAATAAAATTGCCTTCCATTTTTCCTATGTATCATGGGGATTCGCCCATTTATTATACATATAAATTTAGGGGGGTTCTTAAAATTTTCCCTGAGATGCACTCTCAAGAAAGGATGAGGACGTGGAAACATTTCTTTGTGACATTTATATTATCCAACCTGATTGGATAACCGAAGCAAGGGAGAAATGGAAGAATGGCGAAGAAGTATGGACACTCATTCAAAAGTTGCATCAAGATCCCAGTATATATGATACATTTAGTTGGAAAAATGATTCCTTATGGTACACAGATCACTTATATCTTTGTAAGAATTGCCAACTAAAATAAAATAATCTTTTGGAATTGCACACATCTCCTTAGGAGGACACTAAGGAATTTTAAAAACTTACCACGAGGTGAAGAAAGAATATTTTTGGGATGGCCTTAAATCTGATATTCAAAAGTTTGTGGCGGAATGTTTGGTTTTCCAGCAAAATAAAGTTGAGACAATTAAGACCCCGGGTCTACTACAACCTTTATCCATTCCAAATCAATGTTGGGAGGAGGTTTCAATGGATTTTATCACATGTTTAACTAAGTTTGAGGGAAATAGTTTCATCATGGTGGTAGTTGATAGACTTACCAAGTATGCACACTTTTGTGCATTATCTCATCCGTTTAAATCGAGTGCAATTGCTACTACATTTATGGAAACAATTCAAAAGCTACATGGAAATCCAAAGATTATTGTAAGCGATAGAGATATCATTTTCACTAGAAATTTTTGGACGAAATTATTTTCTTGTTTGGGTACTCAACTAGCTCATAGCTCATCTTATCATCCTCAATCTGATGGGAAAACTGAGATAGTGAACAATTGTTTGGAAGGATATCTTCATTGCTTTGTATCTGATAAACAAACACAATGGGTCAATTGGTTACCTCTGGCTAAATGGTGGTATAACACTTCCTTCCACACTGTAGCAAAAATGACCACATTTATGGCACTTTATGGATATCATCTACCATCCATCACATCATCTTTAAGAGAAAATTCTAAGGTTCAAGTAATGGAATATCACATCGAGCATCAATAACAAGTTCTCCAAATCTTAAAGGATAACCTAAATTTGGCACATAATCGAATGAAACAACAGGAAAATCAACATCACGGCGAGAGAAGTTTTGATGTAGGAGACTAGGTATTTTTATAGCTACAACCATACTAAAAAATATCCCTCAAGAAAGCTAAGAAGGATGATAAATTATTGCCAAATTATTATGGTCCTTACAAGGTGTTGCAAAATATTGGTACTATGGCATACAAATTGGAGCTTCCTGTATCTTCTCGAGTGCACCCAATTTTCCATGTTTCATGCTTAAATAAGGTTATAGGTGACAAACTTCTGGTTCAAACAATATTTCCAGAACTTGATGAGGAAGGAAAAATCAAATTGGAACCTGAAGCAGTCATGGAAATAAGAAATCGACAACTACAAAATTGATCAATTTTAGAGTATCTCATAAAGTGGAAGAACTTATCCACTGAAGATTCCACATGGGAGGATGAGAATTTTATATAGAAGCATCCATAACTACTCAAGCGTTGAGGAAAACACTTTTTTGAAGGAAAGGGGCATGTTAGAGCCCTTTATTACTAGTTTAGTCCCTTATTGTTGTTAGTGTAGCCCCTATTGTTATTTTTGTGCCCTTACATTATTATTGTTAGGTCGGCCAAGATTATATTGTGATCCCATGGACTCCTATATATAGAAAGGAGGTTTTTTCATGTGTGTCATCTAAGAATTTTTCATTTATGTAATGTAAAGGAGGTTTCCCTCTCAAAGTGGCTTATTTCTAAGGCGTTGATCTCTCTTTTCTTCTATTTTGGGAGCTGGTTTCATAACAAAAATCAACAGGAAAATGTATGTCTAATTTATGTTTCCCTTAAATAAATTGGACAATAAATTGTAATATTATCTCATAACAACTTGTATTAGTTAACCAAGTAAAAAATATTGAGTTAGCTCAAGAATTTCATGTTGAGGGTCAGAGGTGAGGCATATATAGTGATTCTATTATTTTTGGGGTCTAGTTGCAGTTAATGCACTAGTGTGGTGTGAGTGTAATTAGTTAACTCAAATTAATTGATTTAAAATCATTTAAAATAGTTCTAATTGAATGATGAGCTAGTGAGAGGTCAAGTGAATTAAATTAGATTTAATTCAAAAGTAGTGATATATTAGATCGTTGATGATTCAGTACTATTAGTTGCATGTATGTCAATTCTGATGAAGACCCAATTGAGACAAATGTTAAAGGGATTATAACTATCAGTTGTATTATTAGCAAACTGCCCAAGTGAAGTTATAAAGCCACATGATGGATTTCACAGTCAAGGAAGGTTGGAATTCCTATTTAATAGGGATTAATTTTCCTAGGAATTGCACGAGCAAGGCAGTCTGAAGGAAGGCAGGAAATTGACTATTTTTTTGTCCAATTTTGCCTATATCAGTGTGAGACGATTGATAGAGTGCATGAGATTCTTGTGAGCAAGAATGCATTGTATTGTTTCATGATTCATTGGCTTATTATACAACAGAAATAGAGGGGTTTTGAGAAATTTCTTTCCCCGGGAATGTCTTGTTTTGTGCGATTGATTTACTTCTTTCTCTTACTTGCATGTGATTGAGAAATCATGTTTTATATTCCACAAATATTGTAGAAGGATTTAGTACATTTTTTTAGTACATGCATGATATGATTGAATCCATTGGTATAAATTATTTCTACATGGTATCAGAGAGTCAGGAATCACAATAGTGGAGAATAAATTGAGTTTGTGTTGAATAGTATTCAAATTTGCAGATACATTCTTTTGAGCTGGAAGTTGACCAAGTTGTCTTTCACTGGATTGAGACTCGAATATGAACTTGAGGGAAATTCTAACTATATTTCATGGAAGGACAGGATGGAGGAAATATTGGAGGATAACGAGCTAAATGAGTTCATTGACACTGATACTCCTGAACCCAATCAGGAAAATGTTTCGCAACATGAAGGATGGAGGAAGAATGTTGCAAAGACGAGGAGGATATTATTAGAGGGATTTAGAGATAATATTGTCTTAAGTATCCATGGCAAGGAATATCCATATGCTATGTGGAAGGCCTTGACATACCTATTTCAAAGAAGAAATGACCACATGAAATTGGCTCTGAAGGACAAGATCAGGAAAATAAAAATGGAGAAGGGAGACACAATCCAAAAATTCTTGACCAAGTTCACTCAATGTTGAGATGAGCTTGGAAGTGTTGGGATTATTGTAGCTGATGATGTCTTGGTGAGCCTAGCACTTCTAAGCCTTCCCAAGAGTTGGCATAGTTACTAGGACTCTGTGAATGGGAGGGAGAAGTTACCAAAGTGGGAGTGACTATGGTCGGATTTGGTACAAGAATAGTTTCGACAGAGTACCAGGGATGGATCTTCATCCAAGACCGATGATTGGATGGAGTGCCTTGGATGGTAAGGAAAAGAAGGGGAAATGAAAGAAGTCTTATTTCAAATCCGACACCGGCAAAGAAGGAAAGAAGCAAGACATTTCAAAGGTGAAATGTTTCAACTTTCATGATCATGGACACTATGCCACAAATTGTCCACAAAAGAAGAAGAGCAAAAAGAAGGCTCTGGGAGCTGCAACGGGTGAAGCTCTGGCCTCACAATTTGAGTTGGAATTCTCTCTCATCGCATGCATGGTTTCAATTGTGATAGGATCTATGTGGTACTTGGATAGTGGAGCATATTTCCACATGACTGGCAACAAAGAACTCTTAAGTAGCTTGGAGGAGAAGGATCTTCAGATGCACATCGAGATGGTTGATGGCGGGAGGTATAGCGCTACGGGGATTGGTACAATTACTTTTTAGAGAGAGTCAAGTAAACCTTTCATATTAAAATATGTCATGCATGTACCCAGTTTGAAAAATAATTTAGTTTCAGTCGCTATGTTGGAGGATCATGGATATGATGTGGTTTTCAGTGAAGAAAAGACGTTCCTTCATCACAAAGCCATAATATCGGTAAAGAAGATTGGGGTTCATGTGAAGAACCTCTAAAAACTTTATGTAGATGGCTGTGCATCATTGAGCAGTAAAGAAAATGAGGTGGTGAGCCAGGTTACCGGTGAGTTATGACACAAGAGGTTGGGTCATCTACACCACAGTGCTTTGAGGATCATGCAACAGATTTCTACAGGTCTTCCAAAGGGTACACTTGCACAGATAGACACATGCAAGTGATGTACTATGGGGAAGTATACAAAGGCCACATTTCATGAGAAGGAGAACCGAGCAACGAAAATCCTTGAGAGAGTTTACTTAAACGTGTGTGGACCATTCTCAACAGCTTCCACAACAAAGCACATGTATTATGTGATTTTTGTTGATGATTCTTCTAGAAAGTGTTGGATATTCTTCATGCAAAATAAATATCAAACTTTCTCCAAGTTTTGTGAGTTCAAAGAACTGGTAGAGAAAGATACAAGGAACAAGGTGAAGGCTCTAAGGAGCGAAAATGGTGGTGAGTATATCTCTAATGAATTCAAGAAATTTTGCGCCAAAAAAAGAATTCAGAGAGAATTGATTGCACCTCATAACCCACAATAGAATGGGGTTGCAGAAAGAAAGAATATAACAATTGTGGGAGAAACATGAGCTATTCTACATGATCAAGGCCTACCATTGCATCTATGGGCAGAGGCATGCAACACATCGATATTTGTGTAGAACCGTAGTCCTCATCAGATACTTGGCATGAGTACATGAGAGGAGGATTTTTCAAGTAAGAAACTAGATGTTTCATATTTTAAAATTTTTGGCTCATCTGTCTATTACCATGTGACCAAAGATGCTAGGAAGAAGCGAGAACCAAAAACAGAGGTTGGGATATTTGTGGGATACACTGATACTCCCCACAACTATCGAGTATATTTTTTAGCAAACAGGACGATAGTTGTCAGGAGAGATGATAAATTTGATGAGGAGAAAGGCATGTAATTTTCCCTTGAGAGGGAGCTTGACTTTCATGCAGAAGAGGAAATATTAGTTCCAAAGGATGAACCTCAGGATGTGGAGTAGCCACAAGTAGAGGATCAGAGAGTGGCAGAAACCACTCATGCAGATCCATCCATCAGAAATGGTAAGAAGTTCACCAGAGAGGCTGACAGATTGATGCTATATGCGACAGAGAATGTAGGTGCACCCACATCACAACGCAGGGAGAGAAGGTCCCCATACAGGTATACTGGATACATGGATCTTATGAGTGAATGTATTGTGAAAAAACTATCCTCTTTTGAGGAAGCAGTGATGTAGCCAATATGGGTTGATGTCATGGTTGAGAAGTATGACTCCTTTATCAGAAACAATGCTTGGGATGTGATCCCAAGACCAATGGGGAAGTCAGTGGCTAGATTGAGGTGGATCTATAAGGTGAAGCAAGAAATAGATGGGAGTGTGGAGAAATACAAGGCTAGATTTGTGGCTAGAGGATTCTCACAGGTGGAGGGGATTGCCTATGAGGAGAATTTTGCACTGGTTGCAAGGTACTCATAAATTAGATCCATCCTTGCACTCTCAGCATAGATGGGGTGGCAGATCCATAAGATGGATGCAAATACATCCTTTCTTAATGGAGTTATTGAGGAAGAAGTGTAAATTGAGCAACTAGAAGGTTTTGAGACCTTTGAAAGGGAGTCACATGTGTGCAGACTCAAGAGAGAATTGTATGGGCTGAAGTAAGCACCTCGTGCTTGGTGCACCATGATCGATAGCTAATTCACCGGGTTGGGCTTCACAAAGAGTGAAGCAGCTACGAACCTATATCATATTGTGGTTGATGGTAATATTTTGATTGTTTTACTTTATGTTGATGATATGATATTGACAGGTGATGAGCAACTCATAAATTCTTGCAAAGAGGATCTTGCAAGAGATTAAGGAAATGGGGCTCTTGAACTATTTCCTTGGTTTGTAAATATGGCAAAGAGATGGGAAGGTATTTGTATTCTAGGGAAAGTATGCCAAGGATATTCTAAAGAAGTTCCACATGGAGGGAAAAAAACCCATGGAGACTCCTCTTGTATGAAAATGGAGGAAGGAGGATGCTACTTCAGGTGAGGTAGTGTATGCTACTGTTTACAGGAAGCTTGTGGGTTCACTCATGTACATGGAAAATTTTAGGGGCTAATATTTGCAGGTGGGCTAATTTTCCATGTTTTTTCCAAAAAAAATATTCGCCAATTTACATTTTTTTTTATAAAAATGATTCGCCGAAATTTTACAATACAAAGCTATTTTACGTTAAAAATCGCCAACATTATATAGACAATATATATAATATCATTATAAATTTGAATAATTTTACAAATACATCAATAAATATTTTATAGTTTGCATATTAGAGACTAGTGATATTCACCAATTTTTTAAACTTCAAGATAATTTCCATCCTTAAAATTTTCCCTGCTCATGTATTTGGTGAATACACGACCATGCATATGCTACGCATTTAACCATCTTATTCAAGCTATGGTTAAGCCTACCAAGCTATTTTGGAAGGCAAGGAAGCATGTTCTGAGATATCTCAGGGGCACTACAGAGTATGGATTATGGTACAGATGGATAGAGGTGAAGCTTCAAGGCTTCATCGATGCAGATTGGGCAGGAAGTCCATCAGACAAGAAGATCACATCAGGTAGCATCTTTAGCATAGGATCAACAAAAATTTCTTGGTACAGCAGGAAGCATAGATCAGTTTCTCTCAGTTCAGCCAAGGCAGAGCACATGGAAGCTAGTCAGGCTGCATGCAAGGCCATCTAGATGAGGAAGATACTTTTTGGTTTGTTTTGTCATTAGATGGATCCGAACGTGATAAATTGTGATAACCAAAGTTGCATAAAGCTCTCGGTTAATCTAGTATTCCATGACAGGTCCAAGCATATTGCTATCCAGTACCACCATCTAAAAGATTGTGTTCAAAGGCACATTATGTTGTTGTAGTACATTCGCACGAAGGATCAGGATGCATATATATTGATGAAGGTGCTAGAAAAGAGAAAATTCAAATACCACAAAGGCAGGATCGGGGTAGCTGATAATCCATTTCTTGTTGAGAGGGAGTGTTGAAAATCAACAAGAAAATGTGTGTCTAATTTATTTTTCCCTTGAATAAAATGGACAATAAATTGTAATCTTATCTCATAACAACTTGTATTAGTTAACTACGTCAGAAATATTGAGTTAGCTCAAGAATTTCGAGTTGAGGGTCAAAGGTGAGGCACGTAGAGTGATTCTATTATTTTGGGGGTCTAGTTGTAGTTAATGCACAAGTGTGGTGTGAGTGTAATCAGTTAACTCAAATTAATTGAGTTAAAATCAGTTTAACTAGTTATAATTGAGCGATGCACTAGTGAGAGGTCAAGTGAATTAAATTAGATTTAATTCACAAGTAGTAATCTATCAGATAACTAATGATTCACTATTATTAGCTGCATGCATGTCAATTATGATGAAGACCTAGTTGAGACAAAGGTTAAAGGGAATATTACTATCAGTTGTATTATTAGCAAACTGCCCAGGTGCAGTTATAAAGCCACAAGATTCCCATGATGGATTGTGTAGTCAAGGAAGGTTGGAATTCCTATTTAATAGGGATTTATTTTCCTAGGAATTGCGTGAGCAAGACAGGCTAAAGGAAGGCAAGAAACTGGCTATGTGTTTGTCCAATTTTTCCTAGATCAGTGTGAGATGATTGGTAGAGTGCATGAGATTCTTGTGAGAAAGAATGAACTGTATTGTTTCATGATTCATTGGCTTATTATACAATAGAGATAGAGGGGTTTTGAGCATTTTCTTTCCCCATGAATATTTTGTATAATGTGATTGATTTACTTCTTTCTCTTTCATGTGATTGAGCGATCATGTTTTATATTATGCAATTATTGTAGAAGCATTCAATTTCTTGTCTTAATATATTGCATCATTAGATTGAATCCATTGGTATAATTTATACAGGTATTTGAGAGGCACAATTGACCATTGTATCATATTTAATGATTGTGGAGATTTATTCTGCAAATATATGGATGCAAATTATTTAGGTGATTTGGACAAGATGAGACCTACTATATGATATGTATTTACTCTTATAGGTGGAGCAATTAGCTGGATGTAAAATATTCAAGAAGCAATTGCTTTTTCCACTACTGAAGTAGAGTATATAGCTGATTTAGATGCTTGTAAAGTGGCAATTGGGTTGAAATGTCTACTTGATGAGCTTGGAAGGATGAAGGAGAAAGTGAATGTATTCTGTGACAATCAGAGTACTATTCATTTGGCTACAAATCCAGCTTATCACAACAATACTAAGAACATAGATGTAAGATACCATTTTGTAAGACATGTGATTGATGGGGGACAAGTAGCTCTGAAGAAGGTCCACACACAGGAGAATTGTGCATACATGTTCACAAAGCTAGTTTTAGTAGAGAAGTTGCGATGATGTTTGGCTTCTCTTGGCTTTCAGAAGAAATGATGAATGGGCATAAGCAAGGGATTAGGAAAATTGTTGTTAAGGTGGAGATTGTTAAATAATGACAACAATTAATGTTAATAATGTAATTATCATAGTAAATTTAGTTTTACCATTCAGAAAGTTGTGTAACTATAGTGAGTTATGTAATTAAAATGTTGGTTGCCCAAGAGGCCTGATATAATTTTTTGGAGAGTCATTTTGGAGAGGCTTGATATAATGTTGATTGCCCATGGAGGTTTCCTTGACATACTGTTAAAGTTTTATCACGTAAATTCATCTGTTCATTTGTGTGATTTAGTTTCCGTTTATTTTGAATTTCTTTTTTATTTAAATTTTAACTGGTTCAGAATGATGAAAATTTCACAAAATAATCATTCTTAATAAGTAGTAAGTATAGAATTGATGTTGGATTGTTTTTCATTGATGTCAAAGTATCCATTTGAGTGCTGCCCTTGTTAGATCAGTGACTGGGATTACATAATTTGAAGCTAGTTTTTCACTGTAATCCCTTGCGCGAACCAAGAGTGCCCACGGTTCATTTAATTGATTTTCCAAGGAATAGACAACCCAATTTTCATTTCTTTGCATCATCCAAATTTGGATTTTTCACGCAGGGATCCACAACGATATCTCTTGGGAACCAAGCCAGCAAAATCAATAATATTTTTATACATTAAACCCATCTGCGCAATGCCATTAGTGACGGTTCGATTCAATCACAAAATTGGTAGTGCTTGAAAGAAATAGTCCAGTGAATCATTCACTCATATTTACTTTCACATTGGACAAAGAACATTTTCCTTTATTTTTTTTGGGCATAGAGAATAAAGCTTTAAAGCCTACTCGACATTGGCTCAAGATACCAAGGTTATAGCAAATATGTGATGAACTCAATTCCAAGTAGATCGAATGCAATAAACATAAAGTGTGATTAACAACAAAAATGTATAGGCTCCAATAAACATAAGGTTAGCTCTAAGAAAATAATCCTCCCTTCATCTCATATAAATTCAAAACTAACTTTTTATTTATTATTTATTTTTATCACGAACTAAACTCGAGCATAAAAGAAAAGGTGATGAGTATTTTCCAAAGCAGAAGCATGTCCTCCTGGAAGCTGATCTGAAGTGCACCTTAGACACCTGTTTGAACAGTGTCTAAGGAAAAATCCTTAGAGACAATTCCATGAATTAAGTGTTTAGGTCTTGTTCTAAGCGATATCAGTAAAGGAAAAAGTTGTAATTGCGGTATTACTCTAGATCCAAGAGTATTCGAACTTGGTCTTGGAAAATACAATGAAGTGAGAGAGCTTTGTGAGGCAGAATCAAGAGAATTTTAATGTGATTTTAATGTGGTTATGAAAACATAGTAGAAGAAAGTGGATATAACACAATAAGAAATGGGTAATTATAAATAAACCCTTAACCACTACTTTACGGTTGATGATGATCTACCAAAAAATATTGACAATTTTTTGGGTGAAGAAGGAGCACCCTTATTTCGATGTGTAAAAGCAATTATTCTCTCAATTTTCAGCCACACTTGTATTCCTCGATTACTTGAAGTGGGGCATGAATGGCCAAATATAAGCTTCATGAACCTTCCTTGTACTTAGAAAATAATTATTTAAATACGATGCATTAATTTAGTTTTTTAATATGGGTAACATACATAGTACATTAGTAAATTTTCAACATACGTTTTTTTTTCATAGGACAATAAGTTATCTCATTTAGGAATATATGTGCATGCTTCTCTAAGAGATATTGGGATATAAAAATATATTTGTAGAGGAAAAAGAAGACTATTGTGTATGTCTATGCAAAATAAAAATAGTTTTTAAAACTCAACTAACTTTAAGAAATATATTTTTATTGTTATAAACATTTTCTTCAAAATAAATTTGCTATGTAGAAGTAATGTATTTAATTAAAATAATAACCAAAAAGAAATCACAATGAATGGCTTCCATGTAGTGGAAAACTACTTACAACAGAAGATATTGTGACAAGCTTTTTATTTACACATGTAACATGCACTCATAATCAATTCTAATGAATTTTAACAAATTTACATGTATATTTACATGCATATTTTTCTTATATAAACAACAATGATGTTCTTCATGAAATGATCTAATAGTTTGACTTCTACAAATTAGAATGTTATGAATATTTACATGTATCTTGCATGATTGATACTATGCACATTGAAAAAATAGGGGATAATGTTTCTTGAAGATGCTTGATTTAGGTGAATAAGAATGATCAATATAGTTAAGAAGGGAGATTAAGAAGAAAAATATGATGATGTATCTATGATCACATATATCTCATATAGCTTCAAGTTATTTTAGTTGTAGGTCAAGCTTCGAAAACGATTTCACTTATTTTGTTTAAGATACATAGTTGTATTTTTTTGTTGGATGTTGGAAGAGAGATGGAGCTTCATCTATATATATGGTGTAGTGCCCCGCTTTGGTTGTCTGACCCTGATACTGCATTATCCTTAATATAGCCTTAGGGCTCATACATTATTCTTTGAGGACCTCAAGTTGAGGATTCAATTATTTGAATTTTACTATTAGTGGATAGGATAATAATTATCCCAATTTGATATTATGATGATAATGGTCGTGATAGACATGTTTGATAACTATGTCTAATCATTTGATGAATTCAATATGTTGTCTTGTTTACATTTAGTTTCTTGCTTATAGTTAGAAATTATGTTGATGATTATGTCATGGTGATGATTTAGGATATGCAATTGTATTGATGACTAACATTATGAATATATATTATTAATGATTATTGCGTATGGCAGGAGACCACATGGATGCACTTGCATGTGATGAGTCAACGACATCTGATTTGATTGAAATAAATATTATTGTCTCAAAAATTTTAATTTCAAATTAATATTATGTTGTGATTACTAATGACATGTTAGTGGTTGCAGACACACTTTATTTTCTTAGTCAAATGACTTACACATGGGTAATGAAGCTGTACATATAGATGAAACTTCATGGAAGGGGTGGGACAACGTCCCTGATTGTACCCACTAGCACTCCTATCATAACTTCGGATGGAAGGTATCATGATACCTTTACCTTGAAGATAACGATGACATGGGGGCAGACCCTAAATTGGGTTGGTTACGAAAATTTTCTAGGGGGTGTGCATCAAGGCGAATTCCTTAATCCCCAACACCATTAGTCTCACTATAAAGTGACACAAGAGATGAAAGTGGTTTCTATTGTAGTGCCTAGTTTTTCCCCTCTTAATGCAGCATGGCACCCTTGGAAATTCAAATGGAAGTTCTAAAAGGGATAAATGACTTGGTATCCTTGGCATCAAGAAGGGAAAGCTGAAAGATAATTAAGAGATGATAATCATACCATGAGCACTAATTCACACCATGTAGTGAGTAAGGGCTTAGAATAAAATTAATTAAATCAAGAGTAAACCTTGGGATAGAGGGAGAATAGGAAGAAAAAAAATGAACCAATTGAGAAACTCTATCCTTCCCACATTTGGAAAAAATTAGGTAGATAATGTGCATTTAAAAAAACTCCAAAGTATATAAGTGTTCTACTAAGAAAAAGTATAAAAGGGAACAGAGTTAATTAAAAACATTAATCCTTGGATTTTTTAACCTCATTAGGAAAAGAGGGTGGTGATTGAAATTAAAGAAAAATGAAATAAAATTTGAGAATTTTAGTTTCATGAGAGAACCTCCATGTGGCAAGAGCACAACACAAAATATCTTCATCCAAGAGTTCAACTTGACATAAACTAGGGTGTAATTGGGAAACCACATTTGAGGCCTACTACTTGACTTTAGTAATGAACACAAAATGAGGAATAAAATGGGGTTCAAGAGACAACTAGGAGAAGAAATAGGGAGTCATGTTGGGGTGAACGAAATTGCATTTTTTAATAAGAATATAAATAAATAATTTAAGAGATATTTGGTGAGAGGTTGACACATGTATGGGTGAATAATCACACTTTTAGATTAATAAAAATAATTATTTTTGAATGAAGTGAAAAGTGTCACCTATGAATCTTCCTATAAAAGGAGCAAGATTTGGGAGAGAGATCACTTTTTCTCTATTACTGGATGAATTAAAAAATGTTATTGTGATAGTGACTATTGTGTCTATAGTGAATTTAGTGTAGTGAAGGTCATTAGAGAGAAAACTCTTGAGCCAAGAGTGTTCTTCTCCACTGGCTACTATTCTTCATCTACAACCTCATTACAACTTCAGGTTCTATGGGGATGAAGAGTACCCAAGGAATAGGCTAGGAGGTTAACCAATGAGTCAAAAACGTTCGGTCAAAATGAAACATCCTTCACATGTGTACACAGAAAACAATAAAGGAGTGCAAGAAGCAACAAAGCTAAGATGGAGAGTTCATCCTTTGCGCAAAATATCTTGTTTTTCCATAAATTTATCTTACATGCTTATTTATTTTATATAATTATCATATTGTAAAAGTGAAGGATATGACATGTAATCGTAATTTATGGATTTTTAATGTATGTGCCTTAATTATGTGATTCTCATACTAGATGTTACTGATAGATAATTAGTTTTAAAAGGAAAACTTTATTTGATTAATATTTAAAATATATTAACTTAGGTTGCATTACTATTTGTTAATAAAATGTAAGCATGGTTTCCTACATCTAATAAACTATTGCTATTATCTTTAGTTTGGTTGTAAAAAAAAAAGTGTCTTAGGGAAGGTCCTTGCATTTGGTATCAGAGCCTAGTTCATACATTGAGACTAGGAAAACCACTTAGATTTAAAAAAAATGGACTGGACTATTGATATTATCTTATTCATTAATTTCAACCTTCAATTTAGAGATAAATATCAAAGAGCTACCATCTCCAATTTTAACACAAATACAAGTAGGTAGTGGAAACCTCAATTTTTGAACATACTGGCAAGGGAAATTCTGCCTAGCCTCACACTTGGAATTAGATACGGTGTTGTCTCCACTGACATTTAATTCTTCGAGAGAAACTTGTGAAACATCATGCTTGACCTCTTTACTAGTGAGAAAACAATATGACTGAAAATAACACATTTTACCACTAACAAGAACAAATTCGCTAAACCTTGGATTATGTAAAGGACGCTCTTTTGTAAAATCATATGAAGGATTAGGTAGGCGTAGTTTTGTGGTAAAATTTAATTGGTTTTTTGGAAATACAATGTTTGTCAGACCTTTTTCTTTTCTTTTAGCCACATTTACTGCAATTCAAAATAGCCCATTAATACGCTCGTTTACTTTTGTACTTCCTTTTTCAGAGAAGAAAAAACAAACATTTTTAATTAAGTATGAAAATGTTTACATCATATCCAAATAGTACATATCATTTTCACATATTATCTTTACATATACATCCTCAAAATATAATTTATGTTGCGCTTCCCTAAGTTCTGATCCCATATATCTATATCTTCTAACTAGCACCAAAATGAACATATCCACATATTCTTACAAGCCCAAAATACAAAAAACTAATATTGCTAGTGTAGAGGAAGTATTGGCATCTTCGCTCCTTCTATGAGAACCTCGTCCTTGAATTCCTTAAAATATAAAAAGACCTCCACCTTACCAATGTCATCCTTTGAGATAGTATTTGCAGTTGTGTTCAATTCTCGATAATACCATCCTTTGAGATAATATTTGTAGTTGTTTTCAATTCTCAATATGTGTGATGATATGAAATCTCGTTGAAAGACTCCTCTATCAATATAATTCTCTTTTTCCAAAAGTACAAGGATGTGGCTTCAAGTCTAGACATGTTTATAACATAATCAATGGTGAATTTATTTTTTGCTAAATTATTGTTAATCTCCCTTAGTCTTATTAAGGCTTTTTTTTTCTTTTGAAAACTAAATCCCAATGACTTGGAACTTAATCAATAGTAAATTAAGAGAAAATTTTGCAAGAAAATGGACTAATATCTTCAACAAAATGAGTTGTTACATTAAGTGCATATATATTTCTAGGCTACTAGTAGATCCTGATGAGCCACATGGGACATATTTAAGGGTGCATCCAACAAAGTTGTGGGCTCCATAAACAATACTGCTAAATGTTCCTTTCATCGTGAAGCACAACTTATTAATATAAATTAATGGGAGGAAGGAACAAATAAATTTTATCCATTCATAACTTCGATTGTGTTCTTTATTTCGAATTAGTTTTAGGTGCTTTGTCAATTAAAATTTCACCAGAAATTCATGAAAAAACAATTATAGTTAAAAATAAATAAAACACAAAAATAATATTAATGTTATGGATGATCCATTCTCGATATATTCCAATCATTATAATTTACAAAACAATAATGAACTTATATTCATAAATCATTGGAGAGAAACACAACCAAAATCAAAAGATGAAAAAAACATAAATATTCTTGAAGAGTTCTAGTGAAAATATGAAGATTTCACTTAAAAATAAATGATATTTTATTGTTGCAAACTTAATATATGGAGTTTTAATTTATATTATTAATTACAAAGATATTTTTTATAAAATAAATATAAATTATTAATGTTATGGGTGATCCATTCTCGATATATTCCAATCATTATAATTTACAAAACAATAATGAACTTATATTCATATATCATTGGAAAGGAACACAACCAAAATCAAAAGATGAAGAAAACATAATATTCTTGAAGAGTTGTGAAAATATGAAGATTTCACTTAAAAATATATATGGTATTTTATTGTTACAAACCTAACAGAGAGTTTTAATTTATATTATTAATTACAAAAGTAATTTTTATAAATAAATAGAAATTATAATCATAGATTAATTAATTGACTCAAGGTTATTGTAATCAATTTCAATTTATTTTATATTTGTCAGTAATAATGATGTAGATTCCCTAAATTGATATCATTCACTGAATAAAAAACATATTCCAAATTCAAAATTTGATGACTTAATTTATGTTTTACATGAACAAACTTGAAAGTAGTTAAAGTATGGTTTATATATGACTCTAGTTATATTGTAGAGTTTCACCATTGAATGTTATGTGGTAGATTATGGAAATGAGGTGTTAGGGTGAAAATATCATAATGATTCATTTACAAATGGAATAAGTTATATCAATAAATTTGGAATTTAACATATTAAAATAATAACATATATTTAATAATTATGTAAATTTATATTATATATTTATATTAATTAATATACAATAAAAAAAATATGAAACATTGACCTAAGTGACAATAAGTAAGTGATAATATGCTATTAATTGTTTTAATTCACCATCACCATTATAATAGAGAGTGTGATATTGTGAACCACTTATCCAAGGGATAAGCTATCATGAATGGATATTTTGAGTGATTATAAACTTTATGTGCATTATGGAACACTTAGTGTTCAGGGACACTGGTAAAGGTGTATGAACTCCTTCTGTGCATGATTTCAAGCACCTTTACTGAAGGGTTAAAGAATTATATAACAAACTAAATTGTGGTAACTCAAGGCCTATCTAGTTTACTATATGCATTAATCTGGAAAGAATAGGATATATAAACCCTACAGTTCATAAACTAGTATGTGGTAAGGTGATGAGGATGTGAACCTTAGAACCATCATCACTTTCCACACTGATGTGATTACATCAGTTGGAACTAATGTAAATTGGAAATTTGTTGGAACAAGTACCATGGATAGAAGAGGTGCAAGATGGAGTAAGGTTGCTAGAGGGCATGACATGGTGCCACGACCTCATCCATCTCCTATCAATCCACCAAATGAGGGGGGGCATATCACAACATAAGAAAAGATACATGTTGGAGAAGTGCTAAAATTAATAAGATTATTCCAACACATCTCAGAGGAATGCATTTGGAATAGGAATAGGGAGGACTTTTTATACATCATGAAGTACCCCAAAACCCTACAAGAAGTTATATGTGTCGAGATTTGGAAAAGGTAAAAGTTCTGGAATATTGGGGGTCCGCGGAGAGACAAACTGCAAAGGCATGGCTATGTGCTTTACCTTGAGGGACTACGCCTAAAATTTGAAGGCCAAGATTGGTTTATTCCAATTTACGAAAATGCATTACTTCGGTGGAAGACATTATTACCCTAGTTGGGTATGGATATCTCAGAGGTAACTAAGGAATTATTTGAAGAAAAGTTATAGAACACCACCTAGCATAAGAATTCATCGAAATACAACTAAATGAATTTAATGCAATGAAGTAGGGCTATCGCTCAATGCCTGGGTACGAGGGTCATTTCATGGAACTAATTTTTTATGCCCTCACTTAAATAGAGAGAAGCTCCAAGTGAAAAAATTTGAGTATGGACTAAATTTTAACATTTGAGATAAGGTTAGGATCTTAATGCCTCACACCTTGCATGAGGAAGTTCAATAGGAAATCATCACCGACGAGGAGATCTTGAACATTGTACCAAGTAGGCCAAAAAACTCACATGATCAGTAGTGTGTGACGGAAATAATATGGATACTAGCAAGTTTTAGAGGGGATTAGTCATAAAAATAGATCAAAACGAAGCCAAAGAACACCATATAGGCATTCAAATAAAAAATGATGTGTGGTATCTCAGCTGATTCATAAGCCATCAAAATATCATCTTATCCAACAACATTATGCCACACCACCACGACACCATTCACAACAGTCTAGCTCCTACCAGCAGAGTTCCAAACCAACTCCAAATTCAACTAATAGTAAGAGCCAAGCTCCTAAGAGGGGGTGTTGGACTTTCAGAGGTACACAATATGAGATGGATTGGCCTCGGAAGAAAGGTAATACCAACTCAATTCGAAAAGTAGCCATAGTGGGGGATCCACGGGGGCGTCACTGAAAAACCAATATTATATCACGTGCGTTCATATTGGGGTAAACAAAATCAAAAAATCAAAAAACATTATATTGCCTCTATAACTAGAGGGGAGGGGGTTTTTTATTTATTATATAAAATATAAATATTTTGAGGTATTTTTTTAAAATTTTTTTGGCCAAGCGGGGTTAGGAAAGTCATGGGAAGGCAAATAGCGCGGAGGAGGAAAATGCGATTTTGAGGAGTTTTGGTTCAACTGGTGCAGGGTTCGGAGCAGAGTAAGGTGGGGAAGGCAAAGAGCGTGGAGGAGCACGGGAGGAGAGGAAAATGCGATTTTGAGCTTTAGTTGGATTTTTGGTTCGACTGGTGTAGGGTTCGGAGTAGAGCAAGGTGGGAAGGCAAAGAGCACGGAGGAGCACGGGAGGAGAGGTAGATGCGATTTTGAGTTTTGCTTGGAGTTTTGGTTCGACTGGTCTAGGGTTCCCATCAACCATCAGGAGTAGAGCACATGAGCCATTTCACCATCAATTTCACCATCAGGAGCAGACATTCATGAGCCATTTCACCATCACAGGGAGAAAGCTTCAATCTAGACTTGACGTTGGCCCTAGCTGGGAAATATCGGGCGGAGAACTGGCTTGGACTGGAGGAGTGGGGTTAGGGAGGTAAACACGATTCCGAGTTCTCAGCTGTGATTGCTTCAACTGGTATGTGAGAGTGTTAAGGAAATATCACGCAGAGGGGAGGGTTGGTCTGTGATCCTTCAGCCAAGGTTCATCAGCGATTATTTCTAAGTATCTTACCCTTTTTGTGAATAATAGAAAGATTGAAAGCTGTGTGGAATCCCTGCAAGTATAGAGTATGCATCTCCTTTACACTTATTTCAATCTCTCTCTGTGTAATTTGAACCTTACACGTTTTACTCTTCATTATGATGCCAAATAATTTTCTGCAAACTTTGTCGAGCAACCTAAATTTGTGAGTTCTTTTTACTAGGTTGAATCTAGGTTTTCTAAGCTTCATTTGCATAATTTTGTATTGGCTTGGAAATTTTATGTGAGAATCCATAACATTTGAAGTAATTTTGTGCTAAATATTAGGTTTATTTGGTTCCTCTGCGAGAATACTTCACTGCGAATTTTTATGCTTTTCTAATGATTATTATATTTATATTGTAATGATCCACCCACTATTTATGCTATATTTCTAGATGTGTGCTTAGGCTTCATGAATGAGAATTTTGATTCAAAGTGGTGAATTAGGGTTTGAACGTATATGTTTTCCACTGGATAGTTTTCCATTTCTTTTGTAATTTTTGAATGCTCACAAAAACTAGTAAGAAAACAAATTTTGAATCACTATAGTACTAGTTTTTTTAATCACTCTAGTATTAGTAACTTGCAAAAATTCAGTCACAAACATTATAAAGTAAGATGGTAAGCATTACTAAAACATTATAGCTATTGGTATGGGTATTGAAGATTTGAGTCCCCTTACACAAATCTACACCACAAAATTTGTTTGAGAGAGTCATGCAGCTTTTCAGTCAAACCAGTTCAACTAAAGCAAAGATATTCATCGGTCTACAGAATAGAGTGATCTTTCTAGGTTACAACTTTTCTAAACAGCAAAATGCATATGAAGATTTTGATATCTAGGAGTCACTGAGTGGTCACCACGGGGGCATCACTAACAAACCAATATTATACTGTGGGAGTGATCTATCAAACAAATGATACATTCATCTGTGTAAACCAACTACATTCCTAATACATAAAAATTATGTAGGCCAATTTAGGAATGTGTGCATAAAGGGTGGCATGTTATCCAAAAATAAGTTAGAACCATATTCCTTCTGCCATAACGATGAATTCATATCCAAGAAGTGTGCCATGGCACATGTGAACACACTAGCAATAGTCAAGACACTCATCATGCTAAACAAAACCCTTCACAAACATGTAACTCCTCCAAATCCACATACATTGGATGATGTGACATGTCTCCAAATATGTGAAAATGAATGGATCCATGTGAGAGAAACATCCTGTTGTCGACAGATATTGTCTCTCCTAGAGACAGTCTAGAGCTGCCATAGACCAGTGCCTAGGACATCTTAGCATAGCAAGGAGCATATAATAAAACTTGGGTGTCAATCCAAAGGCTCTCCTGCTATCTCTTGTAAACCAGGAAATTAATTTAAATGGGACCAGAACTTACAGAAACTGCCACAGGGAAAGTAATGTTGCAGAGACAAGATGCAAAGCTCCAATATAAAAGCACCAGATAGTTAAGAGACAATTTACTGTAAAGAGGGCCGATTCAAGTAATATGCCACAAAAATCAAGTATCAGAAGGTGTATGCGGTGAAAAAAATATAAGAAGATATTAGTTAACTTTGGTCTGATTCCCAGATACACAATAGAACCATGTATGGGCTTATCAATCTAAGAATCCATACATGACGATGGCGTTTTAAAAGCACCCTTCCAAAGCAACTAATATAGCAGAAAGATGAATGTAATGAACATGAAACAGTATATCATGCCTGAGCCATATTTAAAGCGCTTGACTGTTCCAAGTATGGGTATCAACTAGGATAAATCCTTACCTAAAATCAGTGAGCCACTCGCATTCCAGTACATGATACAAGAAGATGGATAAAATGAAATGTTGTATTAACACATGAAAGGAGGTTACATACTATGGGATACCAAAGTCCAGAATCCTCTAATACAGATAGAAATCCTCCTCACTGAGACCCTACGGGCTCTGAGCCTTCATACAAGAGCTTATACAAAATGTATACAAAAATTTCCTTTCATTGCACAATTTTCTAATAAAAATCTGGAACCTCTACAATGTCTTTCTTCTGGAGTTTTATAGGAGAGACAGAAAGCTCTAGAGAATGAGGTAGGTGATGCACATTTAATTTTCTTAATTCGAATAAAATGGCGGAAACATTTGTGCCCATGCTGCTCAATTAATATGTTGTACTGTATGCGCTCTATGCCGGCTCTCTAAAGTAAATGCTTTGGATGGAAATCTTCTCGGGAACAAGACATAGAGAATAAACAATGCAGACATTTTGTCCTTCCCTGAAGAGAATTCGGCTGAAATAAACCTTGAGGACATTGTTTTCTGTGAAAAGATCTTTCTAGTGATCTGCAGGGTTTTCGATCTGGTACTTTGCCTCCAAAAGGTTATGTAACAGCTCCAAAGTTCTTAAATGCATGTCTTTAATCCCCTGTTCTTCATTGATATTCTCCATATGCACCATCAGTTCTTCATCTGCTCAACCTGTGCATTAGAACGACTCTGGAGGGTTTGGTAGATTTTGAACCTTATTGTTTTAATGAAAGTTGTGCCGTAACCGATTTCCAGATCTTTCTTCATAAATTCGGCCACTGAACAATTGTCCTTCATCGTGCTCCTGGCTTCTATAATGGAGGCGGTGAGTTATGGTAATTTCTCGTCGTTGAAACCTGCAAAAACCACAAACCTGTTAAAGAAAACAATGCACGGGAATGCAGACACAGTAGGGGAAATGGTGTGACAACTCTGCATGGTCGACTGGTGGGGAAATGTGATGGTGAGGAATGCAGCGTAACAATGTGGAGTGGTCATGGAGAAAGGCAAATATAGTCGTGAAAATATGTAAGAAATGAAGTAATGAACTAAATATAGACCCGAGGTGGCGGAATGCACGTGGAACGAAATGGAGGGACAGGTGGTACTATGCCAAGACGACGGGAATGGATGACGTGGAGTGTTGGTTGCGTGGTTAGGTCAATAGCGAGGGTGAGCGAATCCTGACCGTCCAGTTTCGAAGCAAGATCCACGGCTAAGATTGCATCAGAGGGCAATGGAATGGTGGGCCAAGGGCACTATAAATTGGGATTAAAACACATGTAGCTTCGAAGAGCGGCCACCGTCGGATGGAGGCCTCCAGATCTAACGGCTAGCGTGAATATCGCTGCGCAAATTTGAACGGACGATAATGCGTGATGGAGAGTGGTTTTGGGATCGTACAGAGGGACACGTGGCGAGTAATGTATGGAATCACTGCAATTTAAGAAAAACTGCCAGCCCCTCAAAAGCAGTGCGATGGAAACCAGGTGGGTTTGGCAATGGGCACGGGGACCACCATAGAAAATAAGATTTTGTGCCTTTGATTCGTGTTTTGATCGAACGACGGATAGGTGTTTAGAGTGGGCAAATGGAGTGGGGACCGCGCGCCTGATGGAACAGTAGGGGCTGTCAGATCTGCATAGATCTATGGTCTACAATGCGCCCGATCTATATATTGGGTAAGCGCCCCTTAGAGCAGCTCTTGGTTAAGCGTTCAGGCTATATGAGGGAAAAGACAGGAGGGGCTAGGGCTAAAGGAACCGAGCCTGAAATATTTTCAAAGGTGAGTTTCTCGGCCTTTTAGTGTGTTTTAGAGTAGAGGTAAGCAACGGTAAGCAAGCGAAGGGCACTGCTAGGCTGGACGAGGGGGGAATTGAATATTCAAAACCAGAGGGCCTGTAAAAATTTTGTCAGAGAATTAATTGTGATCAACATCGGCTCCATCTGGGGACGACACATTCATCCCTGGACGTGTCAAGAACTACGTAGACCTTCAAATACTCTTTTGGATGGTTCTGTTACTCAGTCCCTTTGCATTTTACTTCATAACTTGTCTGCACGCCCACCTTGTTAAAACGAAAACAAAAAGGAAACATTATAGACAATATAATACATCGGGCTGCCATCGGCCCGAATTAGAATTGAAAGTAGGGCTTAAGAAATTGGCCGTTCACAGGAGCATCCAGCAAATCGCCCTGTAAATTCTCCAACATGAACGTATTATTACCTTTCTGTTCCAAAATTTTAAATGGGCCGAACCATAGTGGATCGAATTTACCATGTTTCCCTTTTTCAGCTCTCCGGACATCCCACCTGAGCACCAGATCACCAATCTGCAGTTTTCTGTCTTTAGCATGCTGATCAAAAATGTTTTTCATTTTCTCCTGATACTTAATTAGCCTTTGACTCACTTGATTCCGTGTTTCTTCTAATTCCACTAGCTGGTTTATCCTTCTGATCATATCATCAGGTTCCTCCTGGCTTTCTTGCATGAAACGTGCCACTGGTAAAGCTAGCTGCACAGGAAAGACTGTTGCTCGTCCATACACCAATTCATAAGGAGATTTCCCAGTTGCTCTCTTATTGGTGATTCTATTAGCCCATAGAGAAAATTTCAATTGGGAATCCCAATTCTTCTGATTTTCATTGATAGTCTTCTTCAAAGCCCTCACCAGAGTTTTGTTAGAAGATTCTGCCAAGCCATTCCCCTGTGGATAATAGGCTGTGGAATGATTAAGTGAAATATTATACTGTTGACAGAAATTCACAAATTTTGTAGATTTGAAGGCCTGTGCGTTATCAGTCACTATTCTAGCAGGGTAGCCAAACCTGGAAATGATGTTTTCCTCCATGAACTTTATGATGACAGTGTCAGTAGCATTCCTTGCAGGTATGGCTTCCACCCATTTTTTAAAGTAATCTTTGGCTGTCAATATCCATTTATGCTGTCCACTTGATGGGGGATGTATCTCGCCTATAAAGTCTATTCCCCACTGTTGAAATGGTTCATTAACATGAACAGGAATTGGGGGCAGAGCTACCAACTTCTGTTTCTCAGAAAATTTTTGACACTTATCACATGCTCTGACCCAAGTGAAAAATTCTCCAAATAATTTTGGCCAATAGAAACCAGCTTTCAGTATTTTATGAGCAGTGGTCCTCCAGCTGTAGTGGCCTCCACAAATTCCTTCATGAAATTCCATCAGTATACTTTCTACTTCATCTTCTGTGAGGCATAATAGTAGTATGCCTGAAGGATCCCTCCAATATAGTTGTCCATTTGCAACTATGTACTTCTGTGATTTCAATCGTAATGCTATGTATTTTGTTTTATCACAGCTGGGTGGGCAGCTGAGTGTCAAAAGATATTCTACTATTTCTTTGTACCATGGACTGGTGAGATATTTTATATGTGCTTTTTGAGTGGCTACCTCCAGTCCTTGCTGTTCTTTCTCTTTCCCAGACTCTTCATTTGCAATCATGGAAAAATTTATGCCCAGAGTTTGATAGTTCAATTCAGAAAACATTTTAGCAAACCCCTATCCTTTGATTAACTTGGTAGGATGAATATCCAAATCATACTCCTGTATCTTTGCAATCCACCTCCCTCTTTTTCCTTCAATATCTCCCTGAATGAGAATGTCTTTAACAGGTGCTGTAGGGACATATGCAGTAATGTGAGACTGAAAAACATACATTCTAAATGCTTTGAGAGATTTTACTAGGGCATAGGCCTGCTTCTCCAATATATTATATTTCAGTTCTGCATCATGAAGCACCTGACTGAAGAAGGCAATAGGTTTCTCATATCCTTCTTTGTTTTTCTGTAGCAGAACTCCAGCTACTGTATGAGGTGAAGCAAATGAAAAGTAAAAGGTTTTGAATAATCTTGTCCAGCTAGTACAGGAGCTTCAACAAATGCATGTTTTATCCTGGTGAATGCCTCCCTAGATTCCAGAGACCATTTTACATCATTATTCTTTTTCAACATATCAGTTATATGCCTAACTATCTCAGCATAGTTAGGGATAAATATTCTCAGAAAATTTATTCGTCCCAAAACCACTTGCACTTCTTTCTTATTTCCAGGGAGAGGAATACCATTTATGACTTCTACTCTTTTAGGGTCTATTTTCACACCATCTTTAGTCACAATGTGCCCTAAAAGCTTGCCTTCCTCTAATGCAAACAAAGACTTTTGGGGATTGAGAGAAAGACCATACCTTCTGCATTTTTCAAAAGTTCTTCGTAAATGCTCAATGTGCTCATTGTCATTCTTTGAAAACACTGTGATATCATCAAGGTACACCACCAAAAATTTATCTTTCTCACCAACAAAAGCAATATCCATAGCCCTTTGAAAAGTGGCCCCTGCGTTAATCAGCCCAAAAGGCATCCTGGCGTACATAAATGTGCCCCATAGTGTAGTGAAAGCAGTCTTCTTCTGATCCTCTGGGAGCACAACTATCTGATTATAACCAGAAAAACCATCCATCATTGACATTCTAGAGGCTCCCACCACTTTCTGCAGGATGTGGTCCATCTTAGGCAGTGGATAATTATCTTTTAAAGATGCTTTATTTAAATTCCTGAAATCCACACATAGCCTTATTTCTCCATTTTTCTTTCTGACAGGAACTAGATTTGCTACCCATTCAGAGTACCTTAATGGCACAATTATTTTGGCCTTTAATAATTTCTTAATTTCCTTCTCAATGGAAGGAAGCAGCAGAGGGTTTATCTGTCTAAGCTTCTGCTTATAAGGTCTTGCATCTTCCCTCAAAGGAATTTTGTGCTGCATTATACTAACATCAAAAGTTTTAAGGTCCTGATAGGACCATGCAAACACATCTCTGTAAGACTTAAATAATTTAAGATACCTCTCCTTATATTCTTCTGGGACCTTCTTGGATAATTTGACAATTTTTGGGTCAACATCAGTATCCAGATTTAGATCTTCTACCTGATTTTCTTCTACTATTTTGCTAGGTTGAAATGGGATATAATTCTTGTCAAATAATCTTTCTAGAGGCACCAGCCCTCTAGGGATAACATTTCCTTTCAGTTGCAACACTTTACTTCCTGCCATTTTCTCTTCCCACTTATTTTCTGAAGTATCTTCAGCCTCATCTTCTTTACAATCATCAATCTCCATATTGGATAATTCCCCCACTGTTTCCAGGAATCTCTTCATTTGTTCCTCATCTTCAAATACCTGCCAGTGCTTAACATTATCTGGGATAGATGGCCTATAACGTACCTCAACTTCATACCTCAAGAGAGGGTTTTGAGGAGGACGAAATGTGCTAGCAGCTAAAGCAAGAGAATCTGCCATTCTGTTCTGCTCCCGGGGCATGAACTGAATATTAAATGCTGAAAATAAGTTCTCCACCATGTCCCACACTTCATTCCTGTATGCCCTCAATCGAGGGTGCTTGGTTTGACATTGATTCCTGATTTGTCTGACTACTAGCTTAGAATATCCTAGAACCTTTAAACTCTGTATACCCATACTCTTGGCTGCTTGCAGCCCCAATAGTAGTGCTTCATATTCAGCCACATTATTAGTAGCCTCATATTCCAATTTGAAAGACAGTGGGATCCACTTTCCTGTAGGAGAAATTAATAATACTCCAGCCCCATTACCTTCTCTTGAATTTGCTCCATCGAAATGTAGGGTCCATACTCCCGCTTCACGGTTTTCTAAAGGCTGCTTAGTCTTGATTTGACAGAAAGAAGGTTCATGAGCATAATTTTGATCCTCTTCTAACATCAAACATGAGAAATCTCCTTCCTTGCTGTAAACTGGTGAATTCTCTGAGATGTCAGCCTTAGTAACCATCTTGACAAATCTGGTTTCTCTGTACAACCTCCTCTCCTGGCCACCAAAAACAGGGATAGTGGCATAGGTTAAATCCATCTTGAGTGACCCACCAATTTTTGTTCCCAGGATCTTGACAACAGCATGCCAAAGCGAGCTGGGATGTCGGCCACCACAATGTCCATTACTACACTTTTTTCTGGAATTTGGGCCAGATTGACCACTAAATATTTAATCATCCCCAAGTATTTAACTCGTTTGGAATCAAATGAATATAGATCTTTATATGGGCGTGTGATTTGCAAACCTAGTTGCTCCATGAATGACAAAGGCATAAGATTATGGGAAGCTCCAGAATCTAACATACAATTGTGTAACAGCAGGTCATGAATAACTAGAGACACATAGAAAGGAGGAGTAGAGGGATCTATCTCCTCGACATGTGGGCCAAAAACTACCATGGGTCTTTCTTCTTGAAGATTAAGACTGTCTGGAATTTGTTGGTGCTTCAGAAGGGAGCAGTAAAGAAGTGACTTGAGATTGATATGCAGGTTGTTTCAATAGTTCAGTCAAAGGGACTAGGATTTTGACTTTCTCAAGTTCTTTTTGCAAATTGAAAGCAGGAGGGGAATTTTCTATTACAACTTCTTTCGACTCTTTTTTTTTCAGCTGAAGGTTTAACTTCTTTTGATATTGACTCAGCATTAGGAGGAGTGACTACTTTTGAAGAAGAAGGAATTTGATCATTAGACTGTAAAGGTTTGTTTATAGGACTCTTACCTTTATCTGTGACTTTTTTCTTTGTTGACTCCTTCTGAATAGGTGCTTCCTTCTGGGGAGGCTCTTCTTCATGTTCTGGAGTCCGATTTCTCTTTATGGAAGATCTGAGGTCATATATCCTATTGAAATGTGCTTGCATGAAATCATTAAACTGTTTGCAATAGTGATCAATTTTTGCATCTTCTGTATCTCTGATCTCTTCTTCTTCTTCTTGCAAAGGGAATTCTATTTCATCATTGTTTGAGAAGGCAATATTTGCATCTTGCAGTTCATAGGTAGCATCATCAGTGGAGTCATCTACTGGGCCTTCCAGGTATAATGGGTGTGGCACCTGATCTTGTTGCTCCTTAGCTTCCCTTGGAAATATTTGCAGGGGTGGCTTTCTATACTGAGGATTATAACCCCTGTTTGGAGCGTTCTGAAAGTTCTTGGAAGCTGAGTTCTTGGTCTCCAATTCAAGCTTAACCAATTTATTAGAAAGATTCTTAATAATTTTTCTCATTTCTTCAATTTTATCTGAATCCTTATCCTGATTAGAAGTAGATACTTCCTCTTTGCCTCTTCTTCTGGTATCTTGTTCAGACTTTCCTCTTAATTTTCCCGTGGAAGCGAAATTTTCTTCCAACTCAAGAGCATCTGACTGAGCATCATCTAGAGTGGCAGGCTTTCTTTCCCTGAGAGAGAAACCAAAATCTGAGTCAAAGGCTGCTATGAAAACAACTTTGGCAGCATTCTGATGAGGCTTCATATCTGCAGGGAGGTTTAGATATAACTTATTAAATATCTTGATAAATCCTGACACCCCTTCATTATATTTCTTCTTGAGTGTATTGAACTCAGTAAGACACTATCCATGATATTTCTTTTCTCCCCATTTTCTGAGAAAAGTAGTTTCCATATCATCCCAAGTGGTTATGGAACGGTTTCCCAACGTCTTGAACCATTTTTTGGCTTCATCGTCCAGAGATTGCACAAACAGTCTTAAGACCACATCTAGATGTTCAACATTAAAGTTCTCTGCAAAAGAGCAGAAATTCTCAAGATGCTTTTGAGCATCAATTTCATTTTCCCCAGTGAATCTGGGCAAGATCTTCAAATAATCCTGTGGCATATCATTTAACACTTAAGGCAGTTCTAGGGGAGCGTATTTTTTCAAAAAAAAGGTTGGGACATTAGCCATTGGAAAAGGTGGGGGTTGTGTAACAATCTGATGTACGAATGGAGGAAGAGGAGGAGGCGGAAGTGGAGTATGAATAACAACAGGAATATACTGTACAACAGCCTGAGGTGTAGATGGAAACAATTCACGATTAACAGGGGCTACCTCTGTAACTTCTTTAACTTCTTCGGCCTCAGGGGTAGGACATAAGTTCTCTTTGGTTCTAGCACTTCCCTTGGGTGGGCTATCTGAGTAATATTCAGGATTTTCCTCAGTGGAATCAGGATTTTCTATTAGAACTTATTGAGAAGAAGAAGATGGATAATCTTCTATGGAAAACTCCAGGATTTCAGCACGGGCTAATTTCTTTTCTTTCCAACTTCTTCTATGTATGATATTTTCTAGGTCAGACACTGAGGATGTCTTTGACTGTGATGTATCTGACCTCAGGTGTGGCTTACGGGGATCCAGGACTACAAATAGATTTATGAAATAAACAACAGTGGAGTCACCAAGGTGAGAGACATGCAACTCTTCAACTCTCTGTGCTCACCTGATTAGAGAGTGAATACGATTTGTCGAGGCCCAGGGAAACTGATATTCTTAAATTCTTCCTTGGAAACGGCGCCAGAAAGATGTTGTCGACGGATATTGTCTCTCCTAGAGACAGTCTAGAGCTGCCATAGACCAGTGCCTAGGAAATCTTAGCATAGCAAGGAGCATATAATAAAACTTGGGTGTCAATCCAAAGGCTCTCATGCTATCTCTTGTAAACCAGGAAATTAATTTAAATGGGACCAGAACTTACAGAAAATGTCGCAGGGAAAGTAATGTTGCAGAGACAAGATGCAAATCTCCAATATAAAAGCACCAGACAGTTAAGAGACAATTTACTGTAAAGAGGGCCGTTTCAAGTAATATGCCACATAAATCAAGTATCAAAAGGTGTATGCGGTGAAAGAAATATAAGAAGATATTAGTTAACTTTGGTCTGATTCCCAGATACACAACAGAACCATGTATGGGCTTATCAATATAAGAATCCATACATGACGATGGCGTTTTAAAAGCACCCTTCCAAAGCAAATAATATAGTAGAAAGATGAATGTAATGAACATGAAACAATATATCATGCCTGAGCCATATTTAAAGCGCTTGACTGTTCCAAGTATGGGTATCAACTAGGATAAATCCTTACCTAAAATCAGTGAGCCACTCGCATTCCAGTACATGATACAAGAAGATGGATAAAATGAAATGTTGTATTAACACATGAAGAAGGAGGTTACAGCGCATGGGATACCAAAGTCCAGAATCCTCTAATACAGATAGAACTCCTCCTCACTGAGACCCTACGGGCTCTGAGCCTTCATACAAGAGCTTATACAAAATGTATACAAAAATTTCCTTTCACTGCATAATTTTCTGATAAAAATCTGGAACCTCTACAATGTCTTTTTTCTGGTGTTTTATAGGAGAGACAGAAAGCTCTAGAGAATGAGGTAGGTGATGCACATTTAATTTTCTTAATTCGAATAAAATGGCGGAAACATTCGCGCCCATGCTGCTCAATTAATATGATGTCATATGCGCTCTGTGTGAGCTCTGCGAAATTGAAGGAATGGTCTAAGCTCTTCTCGGGAACGAAGGCAGACTGTTAAGACAATGCGAGACTTTTTGTCCTTCCCCGTTTTGAAGAGGTCGGTGGAAATAAACCTTAAGGACATTGTTTTACGCTGAAAAGATCTTTCTAGTGATCTGCAGGGTTTTCGATCTGGTACTTTGCCTCCAAAAGGTTATGTAACAGCTCCAAAGTTCTTAAATGCATGTCTTTAATCCCCTGTTCTTCACTTATATTCTCCATCTGCACCATCAGTTCTTCATCTGCTCAACCTGTGCATTAGAACGACTCTGGAGGGTTTGGTAGATTTTGAACCTTATTGTTTTAATGAAAGCTGTGTCGTAACCGCTTTCCAGATCTTTCTTCATAAATTCGGCCACTAAACAATTGTCCTTCATCGTGCTCCTGGCTTCTATAATGGAGGCGGTGAGTTATGGTAATTTCTCGTCGCTGAAACCTGCAAAAACCACAAACCTGTTAAAGAAAACAATGCACGGGAATGCAGACACAGTAGGGGAAATGGTGTGACAACTCTGCATGGTCGACTGGTGGGGAAATGTGATGGTGAGGAATGCAGCGTAACAGTGTGGAGTGGTCATGGAGAAAAGGCAAACATAGTCATGAAAATATGTAAGAAATGAAGTAATGAACTAAATATAGACCCGAGGTGGCGGAATGCACGTGGAACGAAATGGAGGGACAGGTGGTACTATGCCAAGACGACGGGAATGGATGACGTGGAGTGCTGGCTGCGTGGTTAGGTCAACAGCGAGGGTGAGTGAATCCTGACCGTCCAGTTTCGAAGCAAGATCCACGGCTAAGATTGCATCAGAGGGCAACGGAATGGTGGGCCAAGGGCGCTATAAACTGGGATTAAAACACATGCAGCTTCGAAGAGCGGCCACCGTCGGATGGAGGCCTCCAAATCTAACGGCTAGCATGAATATCGTTGCGCGACTTTGAACGGACGATAATGCGCGATGGAGAGTGGTTTTGGGATCGTACAGAGGGACACGCGGCGAGTACGTATGGAATCACTGCGATTTAAGAAAAACCGCCAGCACCTCAAAAGCAGTGCGATGGAAACCAGGTGAGTTTTGCAATGGGCGTGGGGACCACCATAGCAAATAAGATTCTGTGCCTTTGATTCGTGTTTTGATCGAACGACGGACAGGTGTTTAGAGCGGGCAAATGGAGTGGGGACCGCGCGCCTGATGGAACAGTAGGGGCCGTCAGATCTGCGTGGATCTATGGTCTACAATGCGCCCGATCTATATATTGGGTAAGCGCCCCTTAGAGCAGCTCTTGGTTAAGAGTTCAGGCTATATGAGGGAAAATACAGGAGGGGCTAGGGCTAAAGGAACCGAGCCTGAAATATTTTCAAAGGTGAGTTTCTCGGCCTTTTAGTGTGTTTTAGAGCAGAGGTAAGCAACGGTAAGCAAGCGAAGGGCATTGCTAGGCTGGACGAGGGGGGAATTGAATATTCAAAACTAGAGGGCCTGTAAATTTTTTTTCAGAGAATTAATTGTGATCAACACATCCAAAGGTGGAATTTACACTAGGATACCTCAAAAAATAATGCTTAGTGTTTAAGTAAACGAATTTACACTAGGATACCTCAAAAAATAATGCTTAGTGTTTAAGGTAAACATCCTAGCAATCCTCCAAATATGAAATGAAGATCCTAAAAGGTGATGGTCCATTAACACATATGCATGAAAGCAATAGTGTATTAGCTCCAAAACAGACTTCTTCCAAACATGATTTGCTTGGACAAGGCCTCGTGTTATGTGAGGGGTAACACTCTCCATAAACTCTCAAACACTATGGATTGACCAAATAAATGTATATATTTTAATCCCTTACTTCTTTCTTGATTGGTCTTAGCTATGTTCTTCCATTCCACTAAGGGGATACCCTAATTTTTTTTTTGCATGTCCACAAATCCATGAGCATTTTTTCTTGATATTTTACAAAACTCCTTCTAGGATAAGCCAAGGAATGCTAGAGTACTACAATTACTACCAATATAGACTTCCAAATGTCAATTTTCCTCTAACTAACAACCATCTATTACGTTAATGTTTTGTTTAATCTTTAATATTTTCTAATAACTAGAACCAATCCCTCTTCCCATATCCATTTGGATATAGAAAGATTCCAAGGCATTTGAATGCTTCCTTGAATTCAATGTGAGGGAAAAAATTGTAACTAACTTTCTAGTTTAGCTTCCAAGCATATTGCAATTTCTTGAACTTTAACCTCCACAATCATAACAACACTTTATATCTCTAGAATTTCGTATAGTTTTTGTTGCTTCTCTTAGAGATCCATTACTTAACAAGAGTACATTATCTATGAATAAAATATTAGATAAGGATGATACCCTTGTAATCTTGGTTTGTTAGTTGGGGTTCTAACTTTTTGTTAGAGTTTTATTGAGAAGTTTTGTAGCTAAAATGTTCCGAGTGGGTTGGGATATCGAGAACCCACTGACAGGGAAAAGTGTCTGCACAAACTGAAAATCCCCTGGGAAGCAAATGCCAGAATTGAAGGCAAGTCCCATGCAGTGCAGCTGTCTTGGACTATAAAATAACCTTGACCTCAACTTTTGGAGTTGGTTCTATTTTGTATAATTTGTCTGTTGATTTAATTGTGTCTGAGGTCACTTTCAACCCGTTGATATTTCACTGTGGGCTTTTATTTTCGTGTCCACTGGAAGGTTGAAGCAACTGATCTTGATAGGGTATTGAACTGTGGTTCAGAAGTTTTCTGAATCGTAGATTACTTTGTTGAGTTAGATGGCTTGTCAAAAATGAGTATGATCTTTAAATTAAAATTATATCAGTGTTCTGCAATGTATTGATCTGTTTCTCTATTAGGTAGACTTACATTAACATCGTTGTTAAAAGGAGATCTTGTTTGAGGAATTTTCTGAATCGTAGCATACTTTGTTGAGTTAGAGGTTTTTTTTTACATATAATTTTTAAATAAACAACTAATGTTAATATATCTATCTATATATATAATTTGTTATCTTATAATGTATGCGTAGGTTGTAGGTTGGCCTTTTCATCACGTTATCAAAAAGTTACATCTGATATGTCGTTGTGTTACTGGGCTGCCTGATAGGAAACCAAACTAGTAGAACAAATTTATAGTCTTCAGATTGCTGAGATTTTGCGTTACAAGAGCATCTGACATGACAAAGACTGTTGAGGATAGGCACACAGGCATTTTCTTACCGATTTCCCTTCCATGATATGAATTGACACAAAAATTGAGTGCTTAAGACCCAAGACTATAGAGTTGACTATAAAAGCCATGCTTTTATGGTTCAATGCCCTTGGCTAGTGTTCCCATACTGCTCTATCCCCAAGCGCGTTAGAGGGCTTGTTAAAATTGAGTATGATCTTTAAATTAAAATTATAGCAATGTTCTGCAATGTATTTTTCTGTTACTCTATTGGGTAAACCTACATTAACATAGCGATCAAAAGGGGTATTTCTAAACAGGAATTGCATCAAAAAATTTGAGAATCACATGGCTATGTTCAAAATATATTTATAATTTGAATGCCTCATTACATTGTTTCTCAAACCTAGGAATCCTCTACAGGTCTGCCATCTATGTATCAGGTTCCATATTCTAGATGATCTGAAGGAATGAGAAATGATTAGTGCATTGATTGACTAGATTTTTACGTGCATAAGATGTATGCTGCTATTATTTGATTTTATTAGTAGACTCTTTCAAATTGGGCCTTGTTTTAAACGTGGTGTTCGTTCACTGGTGATATTTGTTGAAATATTAAGCAGTGGCTTTGGAAATCGATGTTATCTCTGCCCTATCTAAATGATATGAGTTTCAAAGGGGCGAATATGTTTGCAAGCAGGTCCCAGGTCCATGTTTACTTCCTAAAACCTGGCGTGCACCAGATGGAAACACTTACAAAAATAAAATAAACCAGGCTATTAAATTTTGTCATTTTGGCAGGAGCTAGATTTTGAAATCTCGAGGTGGCCTTATTTTGTTGTAGTGTAAAACACCTAGGACTGGTTTCAAAACATTCTGATATTTTCTTGTTCCTTCTTGTTTTTGCATATCTTCCAATGGTATTAGGTCCAATACAGTGATTTCTACAGGATGGGCTAAGTGTTTTCTCAGCACTCCGCTTTTGGGTATAAGTTATTGTGGTGTTAAATACTTCCCAAGCTTCAATGGGAATATGAGTGCTCAAACAGTAAGGCATATTGCTTTGCGTTTTCCCTGAGCATCTTCAATTCAAAAAAAATATGGGGCCTACCAGTGTCACAAAAAATTCAATTTGTATTTGTGACAACTATATATTGCTTGCTAATAAGTTAAAAGACAATACTTCTATCACGCAAGCGTGCACTAAGAATGTTCTGTTGGTTTGGTCTGTTAGATTGCAATTATACGAGAATATGAATCGAACCGTTTCTTCAACTCCATTTATTCCTAGCCTTTAGATAGTGGTACCACAGTTGTATAGATGAAATAATCCACTGGATTCTATCTTCTAAAAATTGAAATAACTACTTATATTTACATTAATGATTAGGTATGTGCATATAACATGTCCATTTCATATGTTTTCCTCTTCAATGTGAGATTTTTCATGCCATAAGTTCACATTCATTATGTACCTTTACATGTAGCACAACATAATTCACAGCTCCTCTTTTCGGCGTTCCCTTGCACCCCGATGCAATTGCTAGTTATTACTTCATAATTTCAAGTTATGAACATAATGACTTGCACACCACAAGATTTGACATTAAATTTTTTATTATTTGCTTAGAGAACACAACATACTAAAGGATAAACATGTAATAGACCTTCTTATATCCAATAATTTGGATCATGTTGGATTAGGTAATGAATCTTTTTATATGCAATCATTTGCATTGTGCTATGTTGGTTATTTTCATTGTGCTATGTTAGGTATTGATTCAGACGATCAAACTTACTATTATAAATGTGATATAGATAAGAGAGATAACACATTTTATTAATGTCCAAGAATAAAACACAAAAGTATGTCGGAAGGACTAAAGATAGTATATCCATTGTCAGTACAAAGTGGTTGTGCCAAGTCAATATGGTACGCAAGAGTAAGGATTATCGAGGAATGTAAAAGCTGATTCAACTTAACAATTTATATCAGGTCACTGCATGCATAAATGAGCACTTAATCTTTGTATCTTGCCTTTCTATTTCTTTTATTCTCAATCAGTAAAATACGAAGAATTTCTTTATATATCAAAGAAAAATTAGAAGTGGGAAACTAAAAGCCAAGACCTAGATGAGTAGAGTCTCGAAGAATTCAAAATTTTAGAATCCATTTCATACCAACGTACAGTAAAAGCTATGATGGTTTGTTTTTGACACGGTTTTGACCTCTTTAGGACACAAAATATGATGTAAATAAGGCCAAAATTGAGGCAGATTTAGGGCCTAAGCTTGCTTATAAGTTTGTCAATGTTTGACTCAATAAATCAACTCTCAAATCTGTTTTAGTACTCTATTTTATTTCTGGTTTTAGTTCCATTTGAGGAATCCATCGATAGTACATTTTGAATCAAAGTGTTTCATCGCAATAGTAAGAGTTATTCATGTTTTTTGGAGATTTCAATTGAAAGTGCATACCTTGCTTCCTTGCTCTTTTTTCATAATAAACCAATATGTTTGTGGAATTTTACTTACTTTTTCATTTATTTATGTGCAAAAACAGATGGACTTGTCTTATAAAATTACTATCAATGAAGAGAAACCTGTCATTGGCATTGTCGGGTGTCGAGAAGGTTGTACATTTGCTGAAATCCATGATGAAATTGTGGATGATGGAATCGTTGAATACCCTTTTGATTTTATCCAGGATGGATTAGCTCTAAATCCAAAGCAAGAGAAGAAATGAAAAGTTTATACAACACTTTTAGGCATCAAGAGGAAACTAGGCACATTTGATGTGGAAACAAGGTGTTCAAATGCAGTGGAAGCAATACCAATCTTTGAAAACATTGAAGAGAATGTGGAGGAACCTATGCATAAACAACCAAGAGTTGAAAATATGCCTTTGTCAGTGGAAGAAGCCACAATTGTTGATTCTTGTGTATTGGAATCTTGGGAAAAAAAAGTGAAAATTTTAATGGAAGAGTTTTTCAATGAGAAACTTACTCTCAAAGTATATTCAGAAAAGGGAGAATCTAAAATAAAGATCCATTGTGAAATTTTTGGCATTAATTATGGAACAGGTGATGTATCCTTGGTAGCGCAAACTATGCGCAACTTCAAAAACCATCATATGAAAACAACGCCCCATCAACAACGCCTTTCAATTCCAAGTGGTAGTGAAATTCCTTCATGTAACAAAGTACAACAAACAACGGTGGTTGGAGATCGATTTCATGTTGATCAAGCAATCAAACTTCTAGATGATTTCAACAAGACACAAGAGCCTAATTTGTTCAAGGTGGTGGAAGCAACACTTGAAGACTATAAGGACATGAAAAAAGTGAGAGTTGAATGTACACGATGCAATAAATGGTTTTGTTTAGTTCCGACAAGTGGTAATATTGTCAGTTCTCTAAATGAACACATGAAATCAAAGAAGCACACTACTACTACGACAAATGAGGCTTCACATTAGGAGATTGGGCTGAGGAGTGGCATAGTTGGGAGACCTAAGAAGCCTACCAATGATAAGTCCCAACAAAGTTTGACTAGGTTCTTAGTGCCATCATCACCATCAGTATTACATAGGGGTTCTACAAGTGCAAATCCTACTTCAGGTGTGTTAATTAGTGGTTAATTAATAGTTTAGACTAAACTTGAATATGAATTTGTATATTATTTTATTTATCGTACTTCTAATTATTTCTTTATTTATTTATTGTGTTTTCATCTTATTATAGTTCAATTGTCTCCCTTGTTACTAAAATTTTGGGGGTATTGGTATCCTTATATTGATAGAAATGGGGAGATTGGAAACAAAGGTCCTAATGGATGATCAAAGGGGTGGAAAATTATGGGCCATAGAGAAGCATACCAAGATCATGCTATGTTATGAGGGTATTGAATGTCGTATTGATGGTACACATAGGCGTATTCATTGCCAGAGGGGTTTTGAAACAAGGACCCCTTTTGATTCATTAACATGTAGATTTTGTAAGTTGGTTCCAAAATGTAATGACTTCAGGATGCGATTATATCGTGAATCAAGGTGCACTAATAAAAGAAGTGAACGAGATACAGGAAAAGGTAGAAGATTGGACTATTTGACTCAAAATTAATTGAAGAATGTTGCAAGGGTTACAAATGCTAACCATAGATCAACAATGCGAGCTCTTTGGTGGGAGAGGACAAAGGTTGCTACACTCTCTATTAGAATGAGATCTCTAAAGGAAAAGTTGTTTGAATCGGAAGAAATGAAGGATGTCTTTAGGTTTTGTAAGGATGTTTGTGAGGCACATAAGCAAGGAAAATTACAAGGTAAAGATGCGGTTTGGGAATTTGTCAAGGATATATTTCATAACTTGATTCATGAAACAGCAGGGAGAAGGTATAGTACATCCACAAAATCCCTTTATGAGATGATCAAGTTATGGGGAGGTCCTAGATTACATAAATTTATTAGCTTGAATATGGATGGTCCTTCAATATCTACAACTTTAAGGCAAGTTATAAAGTCATTGACATATATTCCAGGGGAGCACGAACACATTTTTGAGGCAGTTGGAAAAATTTATGCTTCTTATAACGCCAAACATGGTATATATGGACCAATTCCTGTATGCCTTGTAGAAGATGAAACAATTGTGAAAAAATATGTTAGGTGGGTAGCAAAAAGCGATACACTGGTGGGGTTTTGTGGTTTGAAAGAAGAACATCAATGCCTATCACATTTCTTGGTGACAGTTGGTGAGGGAGATGCGGGCTATGAGATAATAACAAATTCTTTTAAAAACAATGTTATTGGACATTATGCACGTGTTATTAGTGCAAACCCTTTACATGAAAAACTTCCTCGTTTGGTTGTGGTTGTTCATCCAACATGCAATAAATTAAATGCAAATTTTGTTTATCAACAATGGGAAAAGGTAGAATTTATGTGGAAGAAACACGTAGAAAACAATTTGGGACCTATTGTTGGTCATTCCTCGGATGGGGATAGCAGAAGAAGACAACTTATGTTGAAGGATTATTCTTCAACATCAGGTCTTCGATATCAAATTCCTTAGGAAGGGTGGAGGCTAACTGGGTTGTACAATGGTTGCAATGTAACAGGATTGCATGACCAAGATTACATCCACAACGACAAAAAGCTAGTGAATCCTTTATTTAGCGGTCGACGAGAATTGGTTTTAGGAAATGATTACATAAGTTTTGGCCATGTCAGAATGGTTTATCACACTTTTAAAGTGGATGATCACAAGCTTAAGTGTGAAGATATAGAGAGGATGGATCGACAAAATTGGGGTTCCGCACAATGCATTACTTCAAGGCATGTTCAGAGGTGTTTGAAAGAGTTGAGAAGTACACCAAGTGGAAAGTTAGAGAGGACACTAGCTACAGAGACTTACCTAATGATTGTTGTTGACTACATTGACATCTTTATGTCTCATAGTTTGAGCCTCTGGGAAAGAGTGCAAAATGCTTCACGAGTTCATCATTCTTCGCATTATGGTTATGTTGGGTACAAAAACAATCTCATACTAATGTCAACATAAATTTCATCAGCAGAGAGGCATATCAAGATGTGAGAATTTCTTGTCATTTCGCAGTTTTGTTGATGAGATTGTTTCGAGATCAATACTCTAACTTGCCATGTGTTTTGCACTTGACTGGGTTAGATGTATGTGAGAAATTCTTTAACAAAGTTGGTGGGATGGTTGGAGTGGAGAGGGCCTATGATTTCACTGACTTGCTTCATGTTGTTGGAACCCTTAATAGAGTTGTTGAAGAAGAATCAAATTCCCAAGGGCTTCATTTTAATAAATCCCATAATAAACAAGAAAACATTTGGAATAAATTGCACCAAGAAACAATACAAAACATTGACATATTGTCGCAATATGATTCAATATCCACAGACGCTAAAATTGTAGAAGCCCTTAAGAATGGATTGAAGGATGCACAAGACATTTTATCAACTCTTGGAATGAAACCAGAAAATCACACTCAATGTTCTTGGTGGGTTAAACCATGGACAAAGGATAAAGATTATTCAACATTCAAAATTGTGGATGAAGTAGTTGATGATTCTTTACCAAGATGTTCCACCTCTATATTTCAATCTTCATCTTCATTGGTACACAATGAAAGTGAATTGAAAATAATGGAAAGTGAATGGAGACACGAGTTGGATGAAATTTTAGATTCCACTGATGAAAATGTAAGCAAAACTATAAAACCAGTGGTGAATCTTGATGGTAAGGATATGTTCAAAGCATGTTTGGTTAGTCAGTTGAATGGAAATCCAACATTATCCAAAGATAGGTTGACAAAAGTGAGAAGTGGGGTCTACTTTAAGCGAGATGGGAATACTCTACAAAAGGGTGTTTCAATTGGCTTTGGAATTGGATCAGATTGTGGGGTGTTGTTTGAAAACAACTCAATTCCTCCCACTGAACGTACTGCAAGAAAAGGTGTTCCTCGAAGTACAAAACAAGGTGTTTCTTGTAGAATGTGGTACATTGGAAGGTTCAAATAATAAGGAAGAAGGATGGTAATAGGGTGTTTGATTACCATAATGACATCAACCTTTTGGATAGATTAGAAGGCATCAAGCTTCAATTATGTTGGTATAATAGAATAAAGGGGCAGCGCGTGTATAAGTATGATTTGACTAATCATGCTTTTGTACAACTTGAATCTGTTATAGCAATTGCAAACTTATCGTACAATGCTAAGAATGATACATACAAATTAAAAGAAAGTGATTACAAAGTTTTTTCAGATTTTGTGAAAAATTTGAACCAGGTTAATTTTCAAAACATTCTACTTTCACTTTCCTTATGTATTTCCATATGTTGGATTATCTATAAATAGTTTTTGGTTATATTTTTGTTGATTTGTTTGTATGAATCTGATGTTAATTTTGTACTTTTTGGCTTTAGGTATAGTGAATACTTCAAATGGTGAATGTTTGAGATAACTCAACCTTTTTTTGCTACCTACTTTTTGGTGTAAGTTTCTTTCACTAGCCATTTATCTTTTTGTAGTTGTGTTTCATTCAAACATTAATTTGGCATTTCTTCCATAAAAACAATATAATTACATACCTATTTAACTATATGTACCCCTTACCTCAACACATATATACATTTTGAATATAAGGGCATCCCTTACCTCAACACTTATGTTGGACTCCTTCTATTGTGGTTCTTCTGAAGTTGGTCCATTTAATCACGAAAATCAAGAAGAATTGGTTCCTTTTTTATGAATATGTTTTGAAGAAACGTATGTGGTTTTTCTCACTAATGTTAATGTTTTCCTTTAATTTTTAGATTAATGGTTCGCTTGCTAGAAAGGATATCAAGTATCTAATGGCACGGGGTTCAATCAGGATGGTTTCTGTTCACTCAAGTCAACAAATTTACACTAGAGCAATGGCTAACACATGAAGTGCATTTGATTTTGAATGTTTTTGTGGTAGTTGGATTTCCTATTTTTCAAATTGGACATATAAATCAGAGTTTGTAGCTCAAAAAATGTGCCATCAAAGTCTTTTTGCAAGTATTTATATTTTGGCCACCTTGATATCATTTTTATTTTTATTTTTGCAAAAATACATTTATTGTTTTGGAAAAATAGGCCCTTGTAATTTGGCCTATAAAAAGGAAATGTTTTTGTAATAGAGGGGGGTTGGATATTGGATATATCATAGGAGAGCTATTGTACTTGGAGTTTTTTTTTTTGATAATACAGAGGCAGCTGCAGTAAGAATTTTGGGATTCATGTGGTATGGCTTTATAGCATTGTATCTCCTTCATGTTTCATTTCATCGAATGTCTTCTCAGTTCCATTTCATATCTTATGCTTTCACTGATTATTCTAAAGAGTTATAAACAGAATTCATAAATCAATTTATGCTCTGTTTTGTAAGGGAAATTATGTTGTGTTACTTTCTTCTTATAGAATGAGTTAATTATCTAAATGCTCATTCTAATTCCATTTCTCATCCTACACTACAATGACAAAGCCTGAAAGGTATCAAAGTCTACCTATCTTGCCCCATTATCGCTACTGTAATTCGTTTAGCTAACAACTTTATAACATTATCCTTGCTAGCAACAATAGGTTTGAATTAGTGTCATTATCACAAGGAAAACACCTAAACTTGATACTGATCCAGGATTTTCAGATTGCTGAACACCATTTCCACAACTTTTTATTGAGTTGTTGAGGCTCATAGTTCTATCATAGCTCCATGCTTATTAAGCACCCACAGTCTCACTGTGGTTTGGGAAGTCCTCATTAGTCGCTTACCCTAGTAGGTCCACACAGTCTGGTTACAAAGATGTTGATTGTTGAGTCCATATGTGTAGGATGCCTCACCTCCAGCACAATATATGATTGTGGGACACAATGGCTGATGTTAAGACCTCGTTCAGGTGTGACCATGCTAATCGAGTAAACACTTTTAGTTGATGCCATAGGTGATATTTTGTCCAAACATGTTGGATAAATATCATACGTGAGTTCAAGTAAACAGGTCTACCTATTACATGCACAGATCAGGTGCCACAAAATGATATGCACTTTCTTAAGTGTAATGGTCTTTGAAGAATGTATCCATTTCAAACGAGGAAATAAGCCCAGTCAAAATTGTGAACTGCCCAGTCAAAAAAGTGACTATGATGCATTGATGGATTCAAGGCTTCAGCTGATTCAAACAACAAACTTTGCTCTTGGAAAACCAGGGAACCATGCACAGGAAAATGGATCTGTGTCATCTGTCTAAACAATAGGGTTATTCGGCTTGTGTTGTAGAGCCTTGACCTCACTGGTCTCATAGAATCCTTAACTGTTTTAGACCAATTTATCATCTTAAGCTTCAAGGGGAATTTGTTAAATGGCACCCTACCTGACTTATCAAAGTGGAGAAGCATTAAATTATTTTTTCTCTCGTACAACCAATTCTGTGGTCCACTGCCTTCATCTATTTCACTGTTAGATCAGCTCTGGAGATTGGATGTTTCAAACAATAATTTAACTGGTGAGATACCATTTTCTTTTAATTTTATTAGCCATTTGCTCACTCTGAGACTGGAAACCAATCTATTTTTTGGTACTATCACAGCCTTGAACATGACCAATCTTCAAGACTTTAATGTTTCTGGTAATCAGCTCACAGGGACCATCCCTGGGTCTTTGTCCAAGTTTCCTTATTCGGCATTTTAAAGGAATTTATTTCTTTGAGGCAATCCCTTGCCAAGTTGTAAGAGCATAATCATTAATCCTACCACTCCAGGAGGCATTGTGAATTCTAGCCCTGTGATGTAGGATCTAAGTATTGTGCCCTCAACTCTAAGTTCAAAGCCTGAGATGGCACAAAGTACAAAGAAAAGCATAAACAAATTAAGCAGGGGTGTTTTTATTATCATTGTGCTTGGAGATTTTGCATTGTTATTGCTAATTTCTTGTGTTTTACTTTGTTATTAATGGAGAAAGTACTCTTGGAAAATGATGGATGAGAAGCATGGAAGGAGATTAGAAACACAAAAGATTGTTTATTCTTCAAGCCCGTATCCCCAGCAATCAAGTGTTGTAGAGAGGGGTAAACTGGTTTTCTTTGAGGGAACTCGACAATTTGAGTTGGAGGATCTTCTTCGTGCTTCCACTGAAATGCTTGGGAAGGGTAGCTTTGGAACTGCATACAAAGTTGTGTTGGAAGATGCTAACATTGTTGTTGTGAAGAGGTTGAAGGATGTGCATGGTCCAGGGAGAAGAGATTTCGAACAACATATGGAACTCTTAGGAAGGCTGTGGCATTTGAATCTAGTGAGCTTAAAGGCTTATTACTATGCAAGAGATGAGAAGTTACTTATTTATGATTATATGGCAAATGGAAGTATATACTCCCTTCTGCATGGTATGTTCATCGTGCTTCTTTTTTCCCTTTTAGTTGTATTCCACCGTTGCCTCATTGATTATTATATGTTCTCGGTATAAAAAAATGGAAGTTGGTTTTCATAATTGAAAATATTTCATGAAGATGATTGTTTGTTCTTATTTCACTGGAAAATGGGTCTGATGCCATTTTGAATATTGAATGTTATCACATGTTCAGTTTGTCTTTTTATCTTTGGCCCTATATCAAGCCATCAAATGCAACTCCGATGTAAGTTCGGATCATATAACTGTGCCTGGAAATTGATCCTCTTTTACCAATTTTAGATTCATTTCTTTGTTGTGCTGTTGCAGGAAATCGTGGTCCTGAGAGAACTCCTCTTGACTGGACAACTAGAATGAAGATAGCATTGGGTGCAGCCTGTGGTTTGACCTTCATTCACCACTCATGTCAATCTCCCAAGATGGCCCATGGGAATATCACGGGAATATCAAGTCTTCCAATGTTTTGTTTGATAAGAGTGGAAATGCTTGTATCTCAGACTTTGGTCTTGTTGTGCTTATTAGTCCTACATCTGCTGCATCAAGAGCTGCGGGATACAGGGCTCCAGAACAGGCCGAGACAAGAAAGATATCTCAGAAAGCAGATGTATATATTTTTGGAGTGCTACTCCTAGAGATTCTTACTGGGAAAGCCCCTGTTCAGCTACACACATCGGATGAAAGCATAGATCTTCCCAAGTGCGTACAATCTGTTGTGAGGGAAGAATGAAAAACCGGGGTATTTGATCTAGAGCTCATGAGGTACAAGAACATGAGGAGGAAATGGTGGGCATGCTTCAAATCTCAATGGTCTGTGTGTCCGTG